>CM038214.1:370780869-370916903 GCA_021442155.1 Cymbidium sinense | reverse complement strand
TATGGTTTAAAGTTTAGGGTTAATTAAGGGTAATTTAGAGTTTATGGTTTAAGGTTTGGGGTGTAGGGCTTAGAGTTTAGGGTTTAGGGTTTAGCTTTTTGGGTTTAAGGTTTTTCAATTTAGGGTAAATGATTTGGGGTTTTTAGGGTTTAGGGTTTAGAGTTTAAGGTTTAGGTCTAGGGTTTAGGTTTTAGTTTAAGATTTAAGGTTTTGGCCTTTTTTTAATAGAGAACAAATTTAGATTTAACATTTCTTTATTTTTATTTCATCAACTAAGTAACATACCAAGTTTTCTAAGACATAAGTGATGACATATATCAAAAATGAGCACACATAGAGCAAATCAAAGAGCCTAGATAACTAAAATCATCTTTACTATAAAGACACAGTTCCATAAGCAGCATATCGGATCAGTCATTCTTCAGTTTGTTTAGTTCCCATCAGAACCACCCTAGCCTCTCAAGTAACGGGATCCATGATCATATCCCTGATTTCTCCCTCTGCCACCACTATGGTTGTAACCTCCATCGCTCCCCCTGCCTCCATAACCACCACTACTTTGACCACCACCTCCATATCCACCAGCAGCTCCAGTTCCTCCACTGCCACTGCGACAACCGCTGCCTCCACCTTCGCCTCTTTCGCTAGAATTAGTTTGAGCCTGTTTGAAAGTGATGTTCATGTCATCAAGGTTTTGCCAATTCTTATGGGTTAGGTACATTTATTAGGTTTTAGGATTTAGGTTTATTTATTAATTTATTTATTTACTTTAGGTTTAGCTTTAGGGTTTGGGGTTTAGGTTTAGGGTTTAGGGTTAAGGTTTAGGGTTTAGGGTTTACGGTTTAGGGTGTAGTGTTTATGGTTTAGGGTTTACGACTTTAGGGTTTATGCTTTTCAGGTTTAGGGTTTAGGATTAGGGTTTAGGGTTTAGGGTTTAGAGTCTAGGGTTTAGGTTTTTTAGGGTTTTTTAGGGTTTTTTAGGGTTTAAGGTTTAGGGTTTAGTGTTTAGGGCTGTAAATTTAGGGTTCTTAGTTTAGGGTTTAAGGTTTAGGGTTAGTTTTAGGGTTGAACATTTAAGGTTTAGGATTATTTTAAAAACAATTAAGTAAATCAATAGGTTTAGGTTTATTTAGTATACTTTTTATTTAGTTTAGTTTAATTTATTTTTATTTATGTTAATTTTTTATTTTTATTTAATTTAGTTTAGTTATTTTACGTTTATTTATTTTTTTAGGTTTTTTATTTTCGCTTGTTTTTTTTTTTATTTTAGGTTTAGTTTTAGCTTTAGGTTTATTTTAGTTGAGTTTATTTTATTTAATTTTTAGTTTAGGTTTTATTTTTTATTTTAGGTTCAGTTTATATTTTATTTTATTTTTAGGTTTAGGTTTTCATTTTTTTATTTTAGATTTATTTTTAGGTTTTGTTTTTTTAGTTTAGGTTTAGGTTTATTTTCAATTTATTTTATTTTATTTAAGTTTTAAATTTAAATATAGGTTTAGTATATTTTAAGTTTAGGGTTTAGGTTTTATTTTTTAATTATTTCTAGGTTTAATTTTTAGGTTTAAGTTTTTATTTAGTTTTTATTTTATTTTATTTTTAGTTTATTTTATTTTCATTTTAGGTGTAGTTTTTATTTTATTTAAGTTTTTTATTTTTTAGTTTAGTTTAGGTTTTTATTTATTTTATTTTTACTTAGTTTTTATTTTTTTATTTTAGTTTCTTTTTAGGTTTAGATTTATGTTTAGGTTTTAGTTTAGGTTATCATTTTATGTTATTCTTTTATTTTATTTTGGTTTAGGTTCTTTTATTTATTTTTTATGTTTTATTTAGTTTAGGTTTAGCTTTTTTTACATTTGGTTTAGGGTTTTTTAGGTTTAGTTTTTACTTTTAGGTTTTATGGTTTGGGGTGTAGGGTTTAGGGTTTAGGTTTTTGTGTTTAGAGTTTCAAAGTTTAGGGTTTAAGGTTTGGCATTTTTAGGGTTTAGTGTTTATGGTTTAGGGTTTAGGTTTTAGGGTTTAGGTTTTAGGTCTAGGGTTCAAGTTTTAGTTTAGGGTTTAGGTTTTTGGTTTATTTTAACAGAGGACAAATTCAAATTTAGCATTTTTTTCTTGATTTCATCAACCAAGAAACACACTAAGTATTCTAAGACACAAGCGATGACATAGATCTAAAATGAACACACTTAGAGCAAATCAAAGACCCTATATAACAAGAATTGTATCTAAAGACTCTCAATAAGCGATGATTAGGTTCTTATTCATTAGAACCACCCTGGCCTCTTAAGTAGCAGGATCCACCATCATATCCCCATTGTCTCCCTCCGCCACCACCACGGCCATAACCTCAGCCCTATATAACCACCACTACTACCACCTCTATATCCAGACCTCTAGTTCCCACCACCATTAGGTTAGATTTAGCCTCCATCGCCAGATCTTAGCTTTTGATGGTGATGCTCCTGCCATCAAGGTTCTACCCATTCTTAGGGTTTAGGTTTGGTTTAGGTTTATTATGTTTTAGGGTTAAGATTTATGTTTTATTTTTTTTAGTTGCTTTAGGTTTAGGTTTAGGGTTTTGTGTTTAGGGCTACGATTTATGGCTTAGGGTTTAGGGTGTACTGTTTATGGCTTAAAGTTTAGGGCTTTTAGGTTTATGCTTTTAGGGGTTTAGGGTTTAGGTTTTTTAGGGTTTAAGGTTCAAGGTTAGTTCTAGGGTTTAGGGTTTTGGGTTTTTTTAAAAAAATTAAGTAAACTGATAGGTTTAGGTTTATTTAGTTTATTTAGCTGATTTTTATTTATTTTAATTTATTTTATTTTTTTCATTTATTTTTTTTTTGTTATTATTTTTATCTTATTTATTTTATTTATTTGAGGTTTATTTATTTTAGTTCAGGTTTTTTATTTTAGTTTATTTTTTTGGTTTAGGATTTGATTTAGGTTTATTTTATAGTTGAGTTTTATTTTTATTTTATTTTTTAGGTTTAGGTTTTATATTTTTTTTATGTTTAGTTTACATTTTTATTTTATTTTTTAGTTTAAGTTTTAGGTTTTTAATTTACGTTTATTTTTAGGTTATATTTTTTAGTTTAAATTTAGGTTTATTTTTAATATATTTTATTTTATTTAGTTTAGGTTTACTTTATTTTAGGTTTTGTTTTTATTTATTTTAGTTTATTTTGTTTATTTTATATTTATTTTAGGTTTAGGTTTTTTTTTATTTTTAGTTTTATTTTTTTTTATTTTTTATTTTTTTTTAGGTTTATTTTTTTAGGTTAGGTTTATTTAGTTTTTATTTTATTTAGTTTTAGGTTTATTTTATTTTTATTTTAGGTTTATTTTTATAATATAGTTTTAATAGGTTTATTTTATTTAGTGTAGTTAGGTTTTCTATATTATTTTAGTTTATTTTTATTTTATTTTTTTTTTTTAGGTTTAGGTTTAGGTTTTGATTTTAAGGTTAGGTAGTTTAGAGTTTGAGTTTGATCAGGGTTTAGGTCAGTTTAGGCTCAGTGTTTAGGGCTCAGTAGTTTTAGGTTGTGGGTGGTTTTTAGTTTTGTGGTAGTTTAGGTATGGTAGGGTTTTAGTTTAGGGTTTAGGGAGGTTAGTGGGTAGGGTTAAAGTAGGGTTTATGGAGGGTAATGTTTAGGGTTAGTTAGGGTTTAGAGTTTAGCATTTTAAATTAGTATTTAGATTTTATTATTTATTTATTTTTATTTTATATTTTTATTTTATTTTTTTTATTTTTATTTATTTTACATTTATTTAAGTTTTATTTTTATTTTAGTTAATTTTAGGTTTATTTTATTTTAATTTATTTTTTAGTTTATTTTGTTTTTTTTATTTTTTTATTTTTAGTTAGGTTTTATTTTTTATTTTAGGTTTTATTTTATTTTTTTATGTTTAGGTTTTAACTTTTTATTTTAGTTTAATTTTTTTATTTTATTTTTAAAGTTTATGTTTAGGTTTATTTTTAGTTTATTTTATTTTATTTAGTTTAGGGTTTATGTTTAGGTTTCATTTATTTTAGTTTAGTTTATTTTAGTTTTATTTAGGTTTATTTTGTTTTATTTATTTTTAGTTTATATTTTTTTAGATTAGGTTTAGGTTTTTGGTTTAGGTTTTAATTTATTTTATTTTATTTTATTTAGTTTATTTTTTTTATTTTATTTAAGTTTAAATTTATTTTTATTTTTTAGGTATTTTTAGTTTAGTTTAGGTTTTTATTTATTTTATTTTATATTTTTTCTTTTTTTAAATTATTTCACATTTAGGTTATTATCATTTGGTAGGTTTAGTTTAAGATTTTTTTATTTATTATTTTTTATTTAGGTTTTTATTTATTTTATTTTTTAAGTAATACAGTAGGTTTAGGTTTAGGTCAGGGTAGGTTTGGGTAAGTTAGGGTTTTTTATTGGTTAGTTTTGGTTTGGGGTTTGGGTTTAGGGTTTAAGGTTTAGGATTTTAGTTTGAGTTTAGTAGTTTTTTAGGCTTATGGTTTAGGGTTTAGGGTTAGGATTAGGTTGGGTTTTAGGTTAAGTTATTAGGGTTTTTTTATATCTTCATTTTAAATTTTTATTTTAAATTATGTAAAGTAGGTTATTTATTTAGTTTTATTTAGTTTATTTTTTTTTTAGTTTGTGATTTTAATTTTTATTTAGGTTTTTTTTATTTTATTTTATTTTGTTTATTTATTTTAAGTTTATTCATTTTAGTTTTTATTTTAGTTTATTTAGGTTTAGGTTTGATTTATTTAGTTTAGTTTTATTTATTTTATTTATTATTTTTTTTATGTTTTATTTTATTTTAAATTTAGGTTTATGTTTTATTTTATTTTAGATGTTTATTTTGTTTTATTTTAAGTTTATTATTATTTTAAGTATATTTTATTTAGTTTAGGTTTATGTTTAGGTTTACTTTATTTGGTTTTTAGTTTATTTTATTTTGTTTGGTTTAATATTTTATTTAATTATTTTTTAAGTTGGGTTTAAAGTAGTTATTTAAGAGTTTAGGTTTAGTTTCTTTTAGGGTTTTTTTATTGGTTTAGGTCTAGGTTTAGTAGGTTTAGGGTTTATTTAGGGAGGTTTATATTTAGGTATTCATTTTAGTTTAGTTTTTATTATTTATTTATTTTTATTTCTTTAGGGTAGATTTTTATTTTTATTTAGTTTTATTTATTTTTTATTATTTTATATTTATTTATTTAGGTATTTATTTTAGTTTTATTTATTTTATTTAGATAGTTTATTTTTAATTTTATTTAGAGGTTTAGGTTTGTTTAGTTTAGGTTTAGGTTTAGTTTATATTTTATTATTTTTATTATAGTTGGTTATATTTTATTTTAGGTTTATTTAGTTTAGTAGTTTTTTGGGTGGGAGGTTTAGTGGAGTTTAGGGCCAGTGGTAGAGGTTTAGGATTTAGGTAGGGTTTAGTCTAGAGTTTAGGGTTAGGCTTTAGGTTTAGGTTTAAGTTGGATTGAGGGTTATGGTATTTAAGGTTTAGGTTTAGAATAAGATTTTTTTTTATTTTAACTTTTATTATTTTAAATTAAGTATGCTAGCAGGTTTAGGTTTATTTAGTTTATTTACTTTATTTTTTATTTATTTTAATTTATTTTATTTTATTTTAGGTTTATTTTATTTTATTTATTTAGTTTATTTATTTTAGGTTTTTTATTTTAGCTTATTTTTTAGGTTTTGGTTTAAGTTTAGGTATATTTCTTAGTTTAGTTTTTATTTATTAATTTTATTTTTAGGTTTAGGTTTTATTCTTTATTTTTAGGTTTAGGTTTAGGTTTTTTTTTATGTTTATGTTCATTTTTAGGTTTTATTTTAGTTGGGGTTTATTTTTAGTTTTATTTATTGAATTAGTTTAGGTTTAGGTTTAGTATATTTAGGTTTATATTTTCTTTTTTTATTTTAGGTTAATTTTTTATAGGTTTAGGTTTTATTTAATTTTTATTTTCTTTTATTTTTGGTTTTTATTAGGTTTAGTTTTTATTTTATGTAGGTTTTTATGTTTTAGTTTAGTTTTATTTAATTTATTTTAGTTTAGCTTTATTTTTTATTTTAGTTTCTTTTTTTAGGTTTAAGTTTAATTTAGGTTTTTATTTTATTGTATTTTTTACTTTTTTTTTAGTTTAGGTTCATTTATTTATTTTATTTTTAGGTTTTATTTAAATTTGGCTTAGCTTTTTAGCTTTTTTTAGGTTAGTTGAGGGTTTAGGGTTTACCGTTTAAGGTTTGGAGTGTAGGGTTCAGGGTTTAGTGTTTAGTGTTTAGGTTTTTGGGTTTATGATTTAGGATTTTATGGTTTATGGTTTAGCGTTTGGGGTTTTTACAGAGTAGGATTTAGGGTTTAGGTTTTTGGTATAGGGTTCAACTTTTAGTTTAGGTTTTAGGGTTTTTTATTTTGTTTTAACAAGGAACAAATTTAGATTAAACATTTCTTTTTTTTATTTCATTAACCAAGTAACTTTTTTTAGACAATTTACGATAAAAAATGAGCTAGATCAAATCAAAGACCTAGATAACTAGAACTATAAAGGCATAGTTCCATTAATGATTATTGTCCAATCTTTTAGTTTATAACCACCACCTCTATAGACCCACCATAATATTATTTAACCACCACCATGTTAACCTTTAATAACCACTACTTTAACCACCTCTATATCCACTAGCACCTCCAGTCCAACCACCACTATGATAGGCCAGCCTCTTATTATCTAGTCATTTGATGGTGATGTTTAGCCAAGGTTCTACCCATTCTTAGGGTTTAAGTTTAAGTTAAGGTTTATTAGGTTTTAGGGTTTATGTTTATTTTTTAATATATTTATTTAATTAGGTTTAAGTTTAGGTTTTGGGGTTTAGGGTTTAGGGGTTAGGGTTTAGGGTTTAGGATTTAATGTTTAGGGTGTAAGGATTATGGTTTAGGGTTTAGGGTTTATAATGCTTTAAAGTTTAGGGTAGGGTTTAGGGTTTGGGTTTGGGTGGTTTAGGTTTTAGATGGTTTTAGTTTAGGGTTTAGGATTTATTTTATGGTTTTTTTTTTAAATTCAAAATAGGTTGTTTATTTATTTATTTTATTTATTTAGTTTATTTTATTTTTTATTTTTTTATTTATGTTTATTTTTTTATTTAGTTTAATTTATTTATTTTAGTTTAAGTTTATTTTTTTATTTTTGTTTTAGGTTTTATTAAGTTTATTTTTAGTTATTTTATTTTATTTTATTTTAAGTTTAGGTTTTATTTTTTTAGTTTAGGTTTTATTTTTTATATTTTAGTTTTATTTTATGTTTTATTTTATTTTGGTTTAGGTTTAGGTTTTGTTTTATTTTTAGGTTTAATTTTAGGTTTTCTTTTAGTAGGTTTAGGTTTATTTTTAGTTTATTTTATTTTATTTAGGGTTTAAGTTTAAATTTTATTTTAGGTTATTTTATTTTTTTTTAGGTTTAGGTTTTTTTTTATTTAGTTTTATTTTATTTTATTTTGGTTATTTTATTTTACATTTTTTTTATTTATTTAGGTTTATTTTATTTTAGTTTAGTTTAAGTTTTATTTATTTATTTTAGTAGTTTATATTATTTATTTACATAGATGAAGTTAATTGGTAGGTATTATAATAT
Source organism: Cymbidium sinense (assembly GCA_021442155.1). Classification (NCBI taxonomy): domain Eukaryota; kingdom Viridiplantae; phylum Streptophyta; class Magnoliopsida; order Asparagales; family Orchidaceae; genus Cymbidium; species Cymbidium sinense. The sequence goes on along the minus strand of CM038214.1, from coordinate 370,909,279 downwards.
TATTTTATTTATTTGTGAGGTTTAGTTTTAAAATTTTAGGTTTATAGATAGTATAGTTTTGTGGTTGGGAGAGAAGGTTTAGGTTGGGTTTGGTGGGTATTATTTGGGTAGGGTTGGGTGGGGAAGGTGTGGTGTGGGTTAGTAGTTAGTAGGATGGTTAAGTAGGTAGGTATTAGGGTAACATTTTTTATTATTTATTTTATTTTATTTTAAATTAAGTAAAACTAGTTTAGTCTATTTAGTTTTTTTTTTATTTTAGAATTATTTATTTTGAGTTTAGGTTTTGTTTAGGTTTTGTTTAGGTTTAGTTTGAAGATTAGGTTTATTTTTAGTTTAGTTTTATTTTATTTTATTTTTAGGTTTAGGTTTTATTTCTTAGTTTTATGTTTTAGTTTAAATTTAAAGGTTTAGGTGTAGGTTTATATTTTGGTAGGTTTTATTTTTTAGTTTATGTTTAGTTTATTTTAAGTTTATTTTATTTTATTTAGGGTTTAGGTTTAGGTTTAGGTTTAGTTTAGGTTTTATTTATTTTAGTTTAGTTTATTTTAGTTTTAGATTTAGGTTTATTTATTTTTTATTTTTTTAGGTTTGGTTTTTTTAACTTAGGGTTTAGGTTTTATTTTTATTTATTTTTAGGTTTATCTTCTAGGTTTAGGTTTTTATTTCACTTAGGGTTTAGGTTTTATTTCATTTTTATTTATTTTTAATGTTATATTTCTAGATGAAAGTTTGGAAGATGAAAAATAAATCAAATTATTATTCTATGATAAGATGGGGGCACTTGAAAAGAACTAATAAAAACATTTTTAAGAGCAAGCTCTAAGAGCTTAGAATTTAAGATATTCATAAGGAAGCTAATGTTATGTTGGAAAATGTTGCAAGTGAAATTAAACAAGTTGCTAAAAAGGTGCTCAGAGAATCAAAAGGAAAATCCTCCTTTAATAAAAATAGTTGATGGTGGAGTCATAATGTGCAAGAAACGATAAAAAATAAGAAGTGTTGTTATAAAACTTTGTTTAGATGTAAAAATTCAGAGAATTGGGAAAAATATAAAGTGGCATGTAGAGATTCAAAGAAAGCAACATATGATTAAAAAAATTTTAGCTTTTAGTGATTTATACAATAGATTAGATACCAAGGTAAAGATGTATGTATAAGTTAGCTAACCAAAAGATAGGAGAAGTAAAGATCTAGCACAACCGAAGTGTATTAAGGATGAAAATCATAAAGTGTTTTTTCTTAGAAAAGGATATTGAAGTAGGTGGATGAGGTATTTGATAAACTTTTCAATGAAGGATCTGAAAAAATGATTGATTTTAGCAACCTTAATACCTTAAACAAAAATAGAGAATTTTCTTTTATCATCATATTAGTAAATCAAGTTAGAGAAGCTTTAAAAAAAATGAAATGTGTAAAAATAGTAGGACCTGATGATATTCCAATAGAAGTGCGGAAATGCTTAGGAGATCAAGGAATTTCTTGGCTTCCAAATACTTTTAAACATATTTTATAGACTAAAAAGATGCCAGATTAGTGGAGAAAGAGTTTGTTGATTCCTATAGTTAAGAATAAAGGTGATGCAAAAGAGTGTGCAAATTATAGAAGAATAAATCAATGTGTCACACATTAAAATTATAGGAGAGAGAGTAATTGAGCATAGGTTACGATGTGATACAAAAGTTTCTCACAACCGCTTTGGTTTCATGCCGTGTAGATCTACTATGGATGATATATACATTTGTTAAGAGGTTTGATGGAGAAGTATTGAGAAAGAAAGGAGGATCTACCTATAATATTTATTAATTTAGAGAAAGCTTATGATAAAGTTTCAAGAGTTGTTTTCTAGAGAGTTCTAGAAAATAAAGAAGTTAATATTGGTTATATTCAAGTCATTAAGAATATGTAGACTAGCTATTACTTGTGTCCAAACGCAAGGAGGATTGACAAAATATTTTCCTATTTCAGTTGGATTACATCAAGGATCAGCTTTAAGCACTTATCTTTTTTTGCTTAGTTATGGATATTTAGGTATTTACAGGAAGATGTATCTTGGTGTATGCTTTTTGTTGATGATAGTCTTCTTGTTGATAAGACTAGAGAGGGAGTTCAAGACAAACTTGAATTATGGAGATCAACCTTAGAGTCTAATGATTTTCATTTAAGTAGATCTAAAATTGAATATGTGGAGTGTAATTTTAGTTGTAGAAGTTATAGTGGACTGTTGTGACATTAGGTGAACAAGTCATCAAAAAGTGTGAGTGATTCAGATATTTAGGCTATATTATTCAAAATGATGGTGAAATAGATGGAGATTTTATTAGTATAATTTAAGTTGGATGGTTGAAGTGGAGGAATGCATCTGACCTATTGTGTGATAGAAAAGTACCGCCTAAACTTAATTGAAAATTTTATAAGATGGTGGTAAGACCTGTAATGATTTATGGTGCAAAATGTTAGCCAAGAAAAGAAGCATGAGTATGTTAAGTGTTGCGAGATGAGGATGCTCGTGGATGAGTGGCTTTACTCTTAGAGATAAAATGTGAAATGAGTATGATCAATAAAAAGTTGGAGTAGCTCTAGTGGTAGATAAGATTAGAGAGAGTCGCCTTAGATGGTTTGGCCACATAAAGCGTCGGCAGTCCAATGACCCGGTTAGGAGAGTAAATGCATTAGATTTGCCTTATGTTAAGAAAGGTAGAGGTAGACCTAAAAATACATGGTTAATATGTATAAATAATGACTTTAGTATACTTGAATTAAATGAGAATTTGTCACATAATAAAACACAATGGAGATGAAGGATTCATGTAATCCACTAGTGGAATTTTGTTATTGTTATTATATTGTTGTTATAGGTTTCTTATTTTAGTTTAGTTTAGGTTTTATTTATTTTATTTTATTTTAGTTTTTATTTTTTATTTTATTTTCTTTTTAGGTTTTAATTTTGGTTTTAATTATATTTTATTTTTTATTTTATTTTGATTTAAGTTATTTGATTTATTTTATTTAGCTTAGGTTTAAGTTTTTAGCTTTTTAGGGTTTAGGGTTTTGAGTTTATTATTTAGGGTTAATTGAGGGTTAAGGGTTTAAGGTTTAGGGTTTGGGGATTAGGGTTTAGGGATTTTGGTTTAGGGTTTAGGATTTAAGTTTTAGGTCTAGGGTTCAAGTTTTAGTTTAGAGTTTAGGGTTTTTATTTTTTTTAACAGAGAATAAATTCAGATTCAATATTTCTTCTTTTCAATTTCATCAACCAAGTGACACACCAAGTTTTCTAAGACACAAATGATTAGATAAGTAAAAAATGAGCATGCATAGAGAAAATCAAAAACCCTAGATAACTAGAACCATCTCTACAACAAAGACACAATTTGATAAGTGATAAATCGGATATGTCATTCTTCAATTTCTCTAGTTCCCATCAAAACCACCCTGGCCTCTCAAGTAGCGGGATCCACCATCTTATCCTTGATCTCTCCCTCCACCACCACCACGGTTGTAACCTCCATCATTCCTCCTGCATCCATAACCACCATTGCTCCTACAACTGCCTCCATATCCAGCAACACCTCTAGATCCCCCACCACCACTATGATAACCACTACATCTACCTTCACCTCCACAGCAAGATATAGACTTAGTATGTGATGTTCTTCCCATCAAGGTTCTGCCCATTCTTAGGGTTTAAGTTTATTAGGTTTTAGGGTTTAGGCTTAATTTTTTAATTTATTTAGTTACTTTAGTTTTAGGTTTATGATTTGGGGTTGGGTGGTTTTTTAGGGTTTAGGTTAGGGTTTTATGCTTTATGGTTTTTTAGGTTTAGTGTTTAGCTTTGGGTTTATTTTGAGGTTTAGGGTTTAGGTTTAGGTTAGAGTAGGTTTAGTTGTTTAAAGTTTGGGTTTAGGCATTAAGGTTTAGAGTTTTAAGTTTAGAGTTTAGGGTTTAGAGTGGGGTTTAGAGGGTTTAGAGAGAGGTGGGTTCAGGTTTTAGGGTTTAGGGTTAAGGTTTTAGGTCAGTTTGGGAAAGTTTAGGATTAATAGGGTGATTTAAGATTTAAGGAGGGTTTGTGGAGGGTTTAGTTTTGGTTAGGGTTTAGGGCAAGATTTAGTGAGGTTAGGATAAGTTTAGGTTTATTTACTTTATGGTTTATTTTTTATTTATTTTATTTTTATATTTATTTAGGTATTTATTTAGTTTAGTTTATTTATTTTAGGTTTATTTATTTAAGTTTTATTAAAGTTTATTTTTTAGGTTTAGTTTATGTTAATTTATTTATTTTATTTTTATTTTATATATGTTTTTATATTTTATTTTTTAGGTTTAGGTTTTATATTTTTTTAAATTTATGTTTCAGGTTTTAGGTTTTTATTTCAGGTTTATTTTTAGGTTTTATTTTTTAGTTTTGGTTTAGTTTTATTTTTAGTTTATTATATTTTATTCATTTTAGGTTTATGTTTAGGTTTATTTTATTTTAAGTATAACTTTAGGTTTATTTATTTTAGTTTAGAAAATTTTAGTTTAGGTTTAGGTTTATTTTATTTTTATTTTAGGATTACGTTTTTTTTAGTTTAAGGTTTAGGTTTAATTTCTTATTTATTTTTAGGTTTTATATTTAGGACTATTTTTTAGGTTCAGGTTTTATATAGTTTATATTGTATTTTATTTTAACTTTAATTTATTTTAATTTTAAGTTTAGTTTTTATTTTATTTAGGTTTTTTTATTTTTTTTAGTTTAGTTTAGTTTTTTATTTATATTATTTTAGTTTAGTTTTTTATTTTATTTTCCGTTTAGGTTTAGGTTTAGGTTTAGGTTTAGTTTATGTATTTTATTTTATTTTGGTTTAGGTTTTTATTTATTTTATTTTTAGGTTTAAGTTTTGGGCTTTTAGTGTTTAGGTTTTAGTTTTTTTTTTTTTTAGGGTAGGGTATTGGGGTTTAGGGTTTGTTTAGGTTTAGGTTTAAGGTTTTTTTTAGGTTTTAGGATTTAGGGTTTAGGTTTAGGGTTTAGGGTTTGTTTAGGGTTTTAGGTTTAGGTTTAGGTTTTAGTTTAGGTTTAGGGTTTTGGTTTTTTTAATAGAGAACAAAGATTCAACATATCTTCTTTGATTTCCAAGTAACACACCAACTTTTCTAAGACACAAGCGATGACATAGATTAAAATTGAGCTCACATAGAACAAATCAAAACCCTAAATAATAACTAGCATGTATAAGAAAGACAATAACTCCATAAGCACAGATCGACGTATTCTTCGCTTAGTTCCCATCAACCCAGCCTCTAGAGTAGGATCCACCATCATATCCCCGATCTCCTCCATACCACGATTGTAACCTCCATCACTCCTCTCGCCTCCATAACCACCACTGCTCCGACCACCACCTCCATATCCACCAGCACCTCCAAATCCCCCACAACCGTAGCGATAATCGTAACCTTCACCTTTGCCTGAACCCGCTAGATCTAGACTAGCCTAGTTGATAATGATGTTCCTGTCATCATGGTTCTGCCCATTCTTAGGGTTTAGGTTTGTTAGGTTTTAGGGTTTAGGTTTATTTTTTAATTTATTTAGTTACTTTAGGTTTTGGTTTGAGGTTTAGCGTTTAAGGTTAGAGTTTAGGCTTTAAGTTTTATGGTTTAGGGTTTACAATTTTGGGTTTAGGTTTTACAAATTTGGGTTTAATGTTTAGCATTTTAGAGTTTATACTTTTAGGGTTAGGGTTTATGATTTAGGGTTTTTGGGGTTTAGTGTTGAGGGTTTAGGGCCTAGGGTTTAGGGTTTAGGGTTTAGGATTTAGGGTTTATGGTTTTCTTTTTTAAATTAAGCAAAGATAGGTTTAGGTTTATTTAGTTTATTTTATTTATTTTAGTTTATTTTATATTTATTTTATTTAGGTTTATTTTATTTTATTTTTAGTTTATTTATTTTAGGTTTATTTATTTTATGTTTATTTATTTTAGGTTAGGTTTTTTATCTTAATTTATTTTATAGTTCAATTTTATTTTTATTTTATTTTTTAGGTTTAGGTTTTATATTTTATTTTTTTGGTTTAGATTTAGTTATTATTTTATTTTATTAGTTTTATTTTTTAAGTTTTTATTTTAGGTTTATTTATTAGTTTTATTTTTTAGTTTTGGTTTAGGTTAATTTTAGTTTATTTTATTTTATTTAGTTTAGTTTGGTTTAAGTTTAGTTTATTTTTTGGTTTTAGTTTATTTATTTTAGTTTAGGATTAGTATATTTTATTTTTATTTTAGGTTTAGTTTTTTTGTTAGTTTAGGTTTAGGTTTTATTTTTTATTTATTTTAGATTTTATTTTTTGGATTATGTTTTAAGTTTAAGTTTTTATATAGTTTTTATTTTATTTCATTTTAGGTTTATTTTATTTTTATTTTAGGTTTAGTTTTTATTATATTTAGGTTTTTCATTTTTTTTAGTTTAGTTATATTTTTATTTATATTATTTTTTAGTTTTTATTTTTATTTGATTTTCTTTTTTAGGTTTAGGTTTAGGTTTAGGTTTCAATTTATTTTTTATTTTATTTTATTTTATTATTTTGTTTTGGTTTAGTTTTTTTAATTATTTTATTTTTAGGTTCTATAAGTTAAAGTTTAGGTTTTTAGCTTTTTAGGGTTTAGGTTATAGGGTTTTAGGGTTTAATGTTTAGGGTTTAGGATTTAGTGTTTAGTGTTTTTAGTGTTTAAGGTTTAGGGGTTTAGGGTTCTAGTTTTATGTTTAGGGTTCAAGTTTTAGTTTAGGGTTTAGGGTTTTTGATTTCTTTTTTAACAAAGATCAAATTCAAATTCAACATCTCTTATTTTCAATTTCAGCAACTAAGTAACATGCAAAGTTTTCTGAGACACAAACTACAACATAGATAAAAAATGAGCATGCATTGAGCAAATCAAAAACCTTGGATAACTAGAATCGTCTCTACAGTAAAGACATAATTCCATAACAGCATAACAGACCTGCCATTCTTTCAGTTTCTCCAGTTCACATCAGAACCACCCTGGCCTTTCAAATAGTGGGAACTACCATCATATCCTCGATCTCTCCCTTCGCCACCACCACGACAACCTCTCACCTCCGCCCATAACCACCACTCCTCAACCACCACCTCCATATCCACTAGCATCTCTAGATCCCCACCACCACTACGATAATTTTCACGCCTTCACCTCCACTCTAGATCTAGAGTGAGCCTGCTTAACAGTGATGTTCTTACCATCGTTCGCCCCATTCTTAGGTTCGTTTAGGTTTAAGTTTATTTGGTTTTAGGGTTTAAGTTTAATTTTAATTTATTTAGTTTAGTTTAGGGTTGGGTTTAGGGTGGGTTTAGTAGGGTTAGGGTTTAGGGTGGGTTTAGTGGTTTAGTTTAAGGGATTTAGGTTTAGGGTTTTAGGGTTTGGGATTGGGTTAGTCTTAGGGTTTAGGGTTTAGGGTTTTAAAGTTTAGGATTTAGGGTTGGCTAGGGTGGTTTAGGGTTTAGGATTTAGGGGGTTTATGTTTTTTTTTAAAAAAAAATAAAGTAAACGGTTGGTTTTAGTTTATTTAGTTTATTATTTTTTTTATCTATTTAAGTTTATTTTTTTATATTTATTTAGTTTAGATTATATTTTAGTTTATTTTAATTTAGGTTTTATTTTTTGTTTATTTTTAGTTTAGGTTTATTTTTAGTTGACTTTATTTTATTTTTAAGTTTAGGTTTAATTTTATTTTTAGGTTTAGTTTAGTTTTATTTTATTTTTTTAAGTTTAAGTTTAGGTTTTATTTTAAGTTTATTTATCCATTTTATTTTAGTTTAGTTTATTTTTAATTTATTTTATTTAGTTTAGGTTTAGGTTTAGGTTTAGTTTATTTTAGGTTTAGGTTTAGGTTTTATTTATTTTAGTTTAGTTTATTTTAGTTTAGGTTTAAGTTTATTTTATTTTTATTTGTAGGTTTTTTTTAGTTTTAGGTTTTAAGTTTTATTTTATTTAGGTTTATTTTAGGTTTTTGTTTTTTATTTAGTTTTTTTATTTATTTTTCATTTTAGTTTTTATTTTAGTTAGGTTTTATATTCTTGGTTTGTTTTTTTTAGTTTAGTTTAGGTTTTTTATTTATTTTATTTTATTTTATTTTTATTAACTTATTTTATTTTATTTTTTTTAGATTTTGGTTTTAGTTTAGGTTTTATTTTATTTTATTATTTATTTTATTTAGTTTAGGTTTTATTATTATTTTTAGGTTTTACAAGTTTTAGGTTTTAGGGTTTATGGTTTGTGGGTTTAGGTTTAGGGTTTAATAGGTTTAGGGTTAAGGGTTAGACAAGAGTTTAGAGTTTAGTTTATGATTTAGGAGTTTTGGATGCTAGGTGTGTGGAGTGGTTTAGTGTTTAGGGTAGAGTTTAGGGTTTAGGGTGTGGGAGTTAGGTTTAGGAGGACTCTTAGGTTTAGAAAATGTTTTTTTATACAAACCCAGGATTAGGTTTAATTTTATTTTATTTATTTAGATTTTAGTTTATTTTATTTACATTTATTTTATAATTTTATTTTGTTTAGTTTATTTATTTTAGTTTATGTTTAATTTATTTTATTTTATTTAAGTTTTATTTTATTTAGGTTTAGGTTTTTAGCTTTTTAGGGTTTAGTGTTTAGTGTTTAGGGTTTAGGATTAGTTTAGGGTTTAAGGTTTGGGGTTTACCGGTTAGAGTTTATGGTCTTTTAGGGTTTATGGTTTAGAGTTTAGGGTTTTGGATTTTGGGTTTCTTGTTTAGGTTGCCTAAAATAGCTCAAACCTGCAACACCAATAAAGGTTTGCTAGTTGCAAAGGATAACTCTGGGAAGGTGATAGCCCAGCAGCAGACATAGCTCACCATACTTGCTTGGGATAGTCTAGTAGCACAACGACCATCCGAATCTAGTACTTCCTCCACTGTTGCAGCTACCACCTCTTCTACTAGCTCCTCTTCTACTAGCAAGAGCATTGTATCTGTAAATAAGGGCACTATATTGCTTTGCTTATTTTACTTGTTCTATCATATACTTCCACCCAAATAGAAATTATTAATGAAAGCTGATTCTACTTATATATTGTCTACTTCTAATGCTCTTGATTTTATTCCTATTGAAAGGTCTCCGAGTATAAATAAAAATAATACCTCTAGTAGTTCATATCTTTTCCTTTCTGATTCAGAGTTGGACTATCCTTTTCTGAATCAATCAGGTTCACCTCTTGAGATTGACTTGGAGTCAACTGACTCTCAGGATCCCATAGGAGAAGCTATAGGTATGCTGATGAGAAGGTAGAACTTTCCACATGCTCATCATTCCAAGAAGTCACTGTCAACCTCATGGAAAAAGTTCTACCTCCTGGGTAGCACCTCGTGATAAGGGTAAAGGTGTCATTGGTTCAAGTGAGTAGCAGCCCTCCATAGGATGCTCCACCGATGGATATGCTTATGGAAGACCAAAGTCGATTACAATATTCTAGATCACCTAGAAAGTTTCTAGCTAAGTTAAGCATATATGATGCCCTTATCATATCCAAAGAAATGAGAGAATCTTTAATCAAGCCCTTACTTTATCTAGGGATATGCTTAGCTCAACTGATCGTTGTTAAAGAGGAGGCTTGCCACTTGAAGGACATCTTAGAAGTTACATTCAGCGATGAATACTTACTCCTAGGGACAATTGTACACAATCACCTCTTTATATTACAGTGGATGTTGGCAGATATAGCCTATCCATGGTTGCTGACCAGAGTACCAACATTATGATTAAAAACCCTTGCCTACTTAAGAATCAACATCTCCAAACTCAAAAAAAAGAAAGGATGATGTTGAGAGGATTCAATGAACAAGGAGAGAGGCCTTGTGGCATTTATTTTGGATGTAAAGGGGGGGGGGGGAGGGGACATCACTTAGATTGTAGGGGATACTTTTGTGATGGGTACAACATTGAGGTATGATGTACTATCTCAAAAGATAGAGGCATCACCCTACAATGGACTAATCACAAAATAATGACTCCTAAGGCATGATGGATCTTTGAATGTACCAAAGATTTTTCCCCTACTTTAAATGGATGAATAAAGTAGGGTTTATATTGAACCAGGTTCTTAAGTTCACTATGAAGGAAAGCCTCCATAGTTAGTTGCATCTTAGGAAATGAAATTTCCTAAGAATACTCTTGATTAAAGTTGATAATTATCATCTCCAATGATTTCAAGGTTAGACTATTAAAGGATTGGTTGTATTTGGAAAATCAATTGGGAAAGTTCAAGGAGAAGACTTTTTTTTTGAGTCTAAATGAAATAAGTAAGAAATGCTTATGATACTAGGAAGCCTAGTGAGCATTCCAATCTATCCTATGGTTTGCCTTCATAATTCTGAAGTTGAAGAGATTTATATGTTTTGAGTTAAAATTTAATTAATTTACTAGGGCTTATAATCCACCAACACAAGGTTGTGGGAATGCCTAAGAGGTGAGGATTTATGCTCGTAGCTCGAAGGAAATAGCTACCATTGATCCTAAATCTATAGAGCTTTAGTACAAGCTAAAGCATAACCTAAACCTAAGCGACAGTGGACATATGGTTTACCTCATATGAGAGAATAAATTGTCTATGTCTTGACTTATAACTAATTAGTGGCGCACTAACTCCTCCCATGATTTTAAAACCATGTAGTCGGGTCTTATGAATTGCAAGATAGCTAGGGTAGTTATTTAATTAGAAAGAGACTAAAGTCCTAAACACACCTACATTTATGTAGGAAAAGTAAATCTAACCGCACTAAAAGTGGAGGTTAGCTAAATATAGATATAATCCCAAGCAATTGTATTTATAATTTGGACTTAGCACCTTACACATGGGTAACTAAGCCCACCTGTCCTAACTTGGATTATGCATAAGTATTTAAGAAACTAGTAAAAAGAGCATTCAGTTTTATTTTTAAGCATCCCTTAAGCATAATCCCCTATTGAAAACATGATAATGCTAATATTATCCTATCATCCAGTCAACGAAGCATGCACCCTAACATCCAATCTAAAATAATGCATCATAAAACAAATCATACATCACATCGTACACCATCCTAACTTAGAGTTAGAAATGGTGACTTAATTCTAATGTGTGTATTATGGCTTGTGTGGTAAGTCTTGAAAGGCAATAGTGTTGAATTTTTTTATGTGAAGAAGGATTCAATTTAACATGAAAGGTTGATTTCACATGAAATAGTTTAATTGATTTGAGAATTTTAATTTGTGTTTTCTTTTGTGTCATTTTATTACACTTAGCAATAAGTGTTATAAAGAGAGGAAAAGAGGATTGCCCTATTTCATCCCTACCTTAAGTTACTCTCTAAAGTATATTAATTTAATTTAGTTCTCTTTAGTAATGGCCTATTAAATGATTTAATTAATCCAATGTTAAGGTTCACTTTAAATAATCCTATTCTAAATGAAAGGCATCTTAAGATTAATTTAATTGAATTATTACCACAAGACATATATTAAATAATTCCTTTCCATCACATGTAACATGCATATGATTTAATCCTAAGTGTATCTATACATGCAACATATTTTAGCACACTTGAAAGATGAATGTATGTGTATATTTAGAATTTTTATTTATTTGACTGAATTATTTAAACATATTAATTTAAAACTTTATCCAATTTTTTATACAAAAATGACATAAGAATGAAATCAGATATGCATGTGCCATTGTTAAATAATGGTAGTGAGGTAATCAAATGACCTCCTTGGAGCTAGCTAAAGCCTCGTATTCTCGGGATGTCAAGACTATATACTCATTTGCATTCAAACATATGTAAATTCGTATACATGAACATAAGAAGTAAGCTCTAATTCATAGGGTTAATTAATTCAACCACTTAGTCAATTATGAATGCATGCAATTTTAATGTAAAATGGTATTTTCATTCACTAATCACATATACATATACAAAAAAGATATAAAGTATATGTCATTGTTAAACCAGAGAAGTGAGGAAATCAAATGACCTCCTGGGCTAACTAAAGCCTTGTATTCTGGATGTCCAGACTATATACTTGCTTTTCTTGGACACATAGATGTATACATATGAGGGAAAGAAAACCATGCAAAGATTGTATATTTTATTTGATTGAATCATTTATATATATTAATAAAATTTCTTTCCAAATTCTAATGTTAAAATACATAAGAATGAAATCAAATGGGTATATGCCATTGTTAAACTAGGGAATTGAGGTAATCAAATGACCTCATTGGTGCTAGCTAAAGCCTCGTGTTACCAAGATGTCCAGACTATATACCCATTATCATTCAATATTATATAATAAACACATGAATAAAGGAAAGAGAACTCAACATTCATAAAATCATGTGATTCATTCAGCCAAACTAGTTGTTAAGCATGTGATTCATTCAAATATAAGCATATGATTCATTCAACCAAACTAGTTTTAAGGACAATCAAATCAAATAAGATTATTTAAAGCAAACCAAAGCTGTTAATTAAGTTTTGGATTTATTTTAATTTAAAGAGGAGAATAAAAATCTTGTTGTTTTAAGCCCATTCCCACATTAGTGATATTATTTAATTTAAATAAATTTAATTAAGGTGATTTTATGGGTTAATTAAGTTGAACTCTTAATTAGATGAATTAATTATGCTTACCTATGTCACCTTAAAGTAATTAACAAAATTATTATGATCCAACATGATATGCATGGAAAATAAACTTGCAATGATCTTAGGAAATAGAAGGGGTCTAATGCAATTGCCTCATGATTAATAGTAAATTAGATTAAGATACTTAATTAATTACCCTTATGGTTTCCCACACATGTGGACTAACCATAATTTCATTAAACTCTTTCAAGTTTTTAAACACCTAAAGATCTACCCCACGCTTTAATTAATTGAGGTCTAATGTGATTATGATTTCAAATTGATTAACTGATTTAATTAATTAGTTAAATCTTTATTAATTCTATTTTAAAAAAGGGAGAAATAATCTTAGGGAAATGGGTCACAACCTATTATTTAGTTGACTTATTGTTGAACAATGATTAATAAACTTAATTAACCAATTTGTTATTGTTCATGGGATTAATTAATCATTAATTAACTTAAAAGAGTAGTTAAGGTTTAATTAGTCAATTTTCCTAATTAAGTGAGCAATAAATCCCAAGAAAATCATGGGAAGTAGAGGTCATCCCATTAAATTAACCAACAAAATTTGGGATTAATTGCTTCAAGTAAGGAGTAATTTAGCTAATTAATTTTGTAATTAAACTTTAATTAACTTTAATTACTATCAAAATTAGTTAAGATTATTTTTAATTAATTCTCCTCTAAAATACCTTCAAAATGAGTATTTATTTGCATTTTTTTATTTCTCTATGACTTTCTAGGATTTTTAGAAGTTTTAACCATTAAAAATAATTAATTAAGCATAATTAAAGCCTAATCCTATTGGCACAATGTGGCACGCTAAAGCAGCATGCTTTCCACGTGGCATTACGTGATTTTCTACTTAAAACTTATTCGACATAGAGCCTACATGGTGGCGGCAGATGCGCTTTCTCGTCCATCATCCAATCTAAGATCGAAAGATTATGATTAATCTCACAGCTTAATAATATTAAATCAGATCGATCTAGTAGATCTAATCATGACTGTCTATTTCGATCATGTGGAATGGACATTGTGTAATCTAACACCATGTGAGTGAAGGAGAATGGAGTCCATCCACCATTGCTCACTTGATCCGAGCTTACTCGTGCTCAAATCAACTCCAAAAGGATCCCACACCTTCACGACATCAATCGAAAGGGATCTAATAGTCGAGATCACATAAGATGCAAGTTTTTTTGAAAAGCTCCAACCCATTTTTGGTTAAGGATCAATTTTGGAGGCATACCTCATCAGAGCTCAGGATCGGTGGCTCGAATGATTTTGGAAGCTTTATCTAGTGGAGATTAAACCCCGTTGAGTAGAAATTAGATCAATTACTTGACATTCACTCAGAAGGCCATGATGTAATGATTTGGAGCTCTGCTTTGATCAAAGTCCCACCTCTAATGCTTGAGAAGCTTGGGAGATGACTCGTTCTTGCTCGATGACCCCTAGGGAAGGTGCGTGTAAAGTTAATTTGAGTTTGATGGAGAAATGGTGAAGTTAGGATGGAAATGGGAGTGTCCTATTTCTGAATGGATGACAATGGTATTTTTTGATCGAGGAATGAGCTTGGGAGCTTAGGGAATGGCTATAATGGCTCATCTTGGGTAATTATGGGTCTGAGGAATGATTTTTGTTTGTGTTTGAGTGGAAACAAGGGGGTGTATATCCGCCTTCATCTTGATCGAATGTTGGGATCGAGTTTGGCTTCTAGTGGCTGTGGCCAACTCAGCGAGTCGTGGGTGGCAAGGAGGAGGTGAGTTGGCTCAGCTTGGTTGGTTGAAGGTGTGGAGGTGGTTTCCAAGGAGGAATCATGGGTGTCCTATGGGTTTCAAATTCTCCAATGGGGAGGGTGAGGTAATTTCATCTCCCATGGGTCATGGCCACCCAACCACCGATTGAGTTAGGTCAGTGTCTAGGTGCCTAGGTGGACCATTGGGAGAGTACCAAGTGACCAAAGAATGGAAATGACCACTTACATGGGTGATTTCTCTTTTGTGCCTTTAACCTAAGAGTAAAATGATCATTTGGCATTGGATTTGATTTGGACAGATTTGAAATGAGCCAAAAGTGGCTTGGCCTAAATTTCAAGTCAATTGGAGTAGATTTGGTTAGCTTTGGCTTAATTTGACTCATTTAGGTCAAATTGGGTTAGCATGGATCAAGTTGAATAATTGGATAGATTGGGTCAAACCAAGGGTTGATTCAAGTTTATATGATCATTTGGGATGTTTTGGTTCAATTGGTTTGATTTAGTTTGGCTTAGATTTGATTTTGGCTCATTTGAATTCATTTGGGTTGAATGGGTTGGGTTGAATGGGTTAAGTTAACCAATTTGACCAAATTGGCCTAATTAGCTTGGATTTGGTTTTGATTTAGGCCAACTTGAACCATTGGTCAATTTGGGATAAGTAGCTTAATTGGGTTCAATTGGGTCCAATCATGGCTTTGGTCAAGTTCAACAATCAATTTGGAATGAACTTGAGCCATTGATTACAAAAAATTTGGTTTATATTTTGATTTGACCTAATTTTGTCTTTTAAGTCAATTTGGGTCAACTTGAGTTAAGAGAGCTAATTGTGTTTTTGTTGACTCAATTGAAGGTCAAGTCATATTCAAATATTGATTTTGATTTGGTATGAATCATTGGTTTCAAGGGATTTGGCTTAGGTTGCAATTTGGCTAGTTTGGGTTCATATGGGTTAAGGGTTTGACTTGGTCAAATGACCGAGTTGACTTGGTTTGATCCAATTGCTAAAAATTGATCAACCTAGGGTGATCAATAATAATGATGTGAGATTTTGATGGGCTTGGTTCAATCCAATTTGGGTAGGATTAGAACTAAGCTCAAATTGGTCAAATTGGTGACTTTGGATCAAGTGGACCAATTGAGTTTAGTTGGCTTAATTTTGGGTTGAGTTTGAGTTAGTTTTTTTTATATATGGATTTGGGATTGATATATAAATTCAATTGCAATTGGCTGGGTTTCAAATGGGTTTTAGTTCATTTGAACATTTCAAGTAAAAATGGTTAAGTTGGGTTTGACTTGGGTTAATTTTGGTTTGGCTTGATGATTGTAGATTTCATTTATATTTATGAATACAATTGAAGGTATGATTGATTCATGAGAAAATCAATTGAATTTGGGTTTTGAAATGAACGAATTTTTCTAAGTCTATAGAGTTTGGTATTGTGGCTTAGGTTTAAATTTTGATTTGGCTTGATTTAGTTTTGATGATTTAAATGTATATTTTATTTAAATTTGTGAAGATGATTGAAAATATGATTGATTTGTGAGAAAATCAATTGAGTTTGACTAGATTTGGATTAATATTAGCTAAGTCCATGGGATAGGTCATATAGCTTAGAAGGGTTTTAATTTAATTTGATTTAGTTGATTTAGTTTTGATCATTTGAATGTATTTGATTTATATTTAGGAAGATGATTGAAGATATAAATTGATTATGAGAAAATCAATTCATTTTGGATTATTTTGGATTAAAATTTTGGAAAGTCCATGGGATAGATCACACGGCTTAGGAAGGGTTTCAAGTTTGGATTTGATCATGGGCTTCAATCATTTGGTTTTGGAATTTGTGATGTTTGAATAACTTTGAGGTTTGGGTTTGAGAAGGTGCACATGGATTGGATTTGGGTTGTAGGTAGGTTGATTATCTTATTCCTTAAGGCATAACCTAATCCTATGGTTAACCCTTCTAAGTTTTAAGGCTTAGGTTTGATGTTTCTAATTTTAGAAGTGTCTTATGAGGGAAAGCCTTAGTGTCTAGAAGACTCTAAGTCTAAGATGGGAAGATTGAATCGCACTAAAAGTGAGGTCAATAGGCCTTTGGCTCCATAGTGTTGCCCTTAGAGATAGATGATTGGAAGACCGAAGCCAAGTTTCACATTATAGACTCGGATACATCTTTCAACGCTTTTCTTGGGAGACCATGGATACATGAGAACAACATAGTTCCATTCTCTCTACATCAATGTATGAAGTTTGTGAGAGGTGGGATCATCTATTGTGTGAAAAGAGATATCAAGCCATTTATAATTCAGGAGGTCAGCATACTACCTCCCTCAAAACTAAATGATAAAGGAAGAGAAAAAAGATAAAGAAAAAGATAATGATAAAAGAAGAGAAAAAAGAAAAAATAAAATGAAAAAGAAAATAAAAGGAGCTGAAATAGACTTGGAGGAGGAAGTAGAGCCTAACATTAGATTCAACCTATAGTTCGTTACTCCATTCAAACATATGGTTAGGTTGAACTGACCTCCACCAAGAAGAGGAAGAGGCAGTTTAGAGGAAGTCCTAGATGTGGAAAACCACCTTATTGGCCACCCAATAGAAGATATGTCCCAGCTACTAGGAGTACACCTGCTATCCATATAGACTTAGAATCTAGTTTATAAGATGAGTCTTATAAGGTTAGCACACTAACCATCTCTTCTCAGTAGTAGATTCCTTTGGAGGTGAAACTTAAGCTAAATAGCGATGAAGATTGGGCTCCAAAGCAATGCATAAGTGTATACAAGTCTATATGAGAAACAGTTAGGCATCAGTTGGGAACTTTAGCTATAACCCCACTTTCCTCTCAAAAGGCTGAGGGTTTGGTAGTTAAGCAAGCCCCTAAGTCATCCACAGGTGTGAAGACTCAGAGGTTCTTACTAGGAGCATCATCCTCAAGTTAAGAAGTTGATGTAGAACTAAATGATAATTTGTATAAAGATTTAATAGAATTACCTTTTGATTGTTACTTGCCTTATGTTCATTATTTAGCAAGGAAAGGGTTAGTCTCACATACTTGGTCAAAGCACAGGTCAGACTACTTAGAAAGAATATGGAGGAACAAATGCAAAAGCTCTTAACCAAAATTGAGAGTAGAATTCAGTATAGTGGGTCCAGTTGATGATGACGATTAATACTTAGTCATCACAAATTATTTGGAATCTAATAGGTTCCTTTTAAATCACATTAATTCATATGAGGAGTTGTGCTTAGAAACTTCAAATGATTTAGATGATTTTTAAATCAAAGACTCACCACCATAGTTCAAAGAAGAGATAAGGTCAACAATCAATGAGCTAAAGGAAATCAATTTAGGAATTGAAGAAGATCCACGCCCGACATATATCAGTTCTTAATTAAATGAAATTGAAACTAATGACTTAGTTAGGCCATTGAGTAAGTTTAAGGATAGCTTTGCATGGAGTTATGAAGAGATGCCTGGATTGGCTCCTAATGTAGTGGTCCATAAACTAGCAATAGAGCCTACTGCTAACCCTATCAAGCAAGCTCCTAGATGCATGCGATTAGACATAGAACAATAGGTCATTTATGAAGTCAAGAAACTGATCAATGCTAGCTTCATCCAGGAAGAAAAATACCCTACCTGGTTAGCCAGCATCATCCCAATTAAGAAAAAGAATGGCCAAATTCACATATGTGTCAATTTTATGGATTTAAATAAGGCATGTACAAACGATGAATTTCCACTACCAATCCAAGTGGTGATGGTGGACATTGACTCATCTTATGTAGTCTTCTCTTTCATGGATTGCTCATTTGGATATAAATAAATAAAGATGGACCCTAAATATGGAAGAAACACAGCTTTTAGAACCCCGATCAGAATCTACTGCTAAAAGGTCATGCCTTTTAGCTTTAAAAATGTCACTACTACTTACCAGTGGGCAATGACTTGAATCTTCGATAAACTCATGAATCATCAAGTTGAGTGCTATGTTGATGATCTCGTAGTCAAAAGTAGAGAAAAGGAAGACCATCTCTTTGACTTGAGAGTAGTTTTTGAATAGTTAAGATAATTTAACATCAAAATGAATCCTCTGAAGTGTGCATTTAGAGTAGCTTCAAAAAAAATTCCTTTGGTTTATTGTCCGACACCAAGGAATCAAAATCAATTTGGAGAAGATCAAGGCAATATTAGAATTGCCGACCCCTAAAAGTTAAACTCAACTCAGATCATTACAAGGACTGTTAGCATATCTATGATGTTTTCTATCCAATTTATCAGGAAGATGTCAGCTATTCTCAACAGTTGTTAAAAAGGCTGCCAAGTTTAAGTGAGAAGACAAGTGTGAGCATGCCTTCAAAGACATCAAGCATTACTTGATTATGTCACTGATTCTAGCAGCCCTTATCTTGGGCAAGCCACTCATACTTTACAGTACTGCATTAGATGACTCCCTTGGTGCTTTGTTAGCCCAAGTCAATGATGAAGGGAAAAAAAGGCAGCTCTACTATCTCAGCCATCATCTAATCCTTGCTGAGGCTAATTATCCATCCATTAAGAATCATTTTCTAGGTTTAATCTTTGCATCCTAAAAGCTACAACACTACATGCTTCCTAATAAGGTGAACTTAATCTCTAGGATCATTCCATTATAGTATCTCATGAGATGGATAATGGTATCAATGTTTGTGACCCTAGTGGTCTTCTTACTTTGGAGGATGTATGTCTACTACATTTTCCTTCTTTATTTGGCCATTGCACACCGATGAGCGACTTGTTAGTTTGGTAAGCCTTACTGCATGGATGGTAAGCTTGCCTTACTGCATGGATGGTAAGCTACCTCATGTTGGCTTTTTTTAAGAATATGTGAGTATGCTATGCTGTCTTCTTGGATTAGCCTTTGTGCACTGACTGGGTCAAGTATATTTGAGGTTTAGGATAAGTCTTCTAGCTGCTCCTTCACTTATGACTGCTTCAAGTCTGTGTCAAGTTCTTCATTGGGGCTCCATGCTTATTAGTCATACTAGGTCAGATAGTATTTATCTCAACGAGGATAGACTATCTCAATGATGAGTTCCGCTTGGAAAGTTGTAAGCCTACATGCTTTCTTTCCAGATTGATCGTTAGGTTGGTTGGTTCTCACTACACTAATAGATACACCGCTCATGTTGACTGATACACCTTAAGTTGGTTGGTTCTTGGACCTTAGGATACACCACTCATGGCAGATGTAAGTTTGCTATATTTTCTCCTTAAGTTGGCCACCGTACACCTATAACCTTTCTTTTCTAGGGCTCAAGATAATGCCCCTAGCAGCACATCCCCTGTGGGCACTATTTTGGATGACATCCTTTATGTTCCCATTTACACACTACCCAGGTTACTAATGGATTGGACAGTTCCCCTTTCATAGTAACCACATATGTTGTTGGAGAATCCATCCTATTGATGTGTAGATTCTCCCATGGTCTAGTAAATCTGAGATAGGTCAAGGCTGACATAGCTCCTTGTCAGTGTGTTCCCTCGCACACCAACAGGGTCCATGCAAACATATAAACAAAATATATATTCACCTATGGATTAGGAGGACACCACTAGTGATACATTTTCTCAAGAAGATATCATATGTTTAGGGCAGTGTCAGCAAATCTCCATTTAGGAATTACCTCACTACTCTTGAGTTGATATAAGTCCTTAGCGGCATTCACTCTGTAGTCACCCCTAAGTCAGATTCAATTTGTTGTGCTACCAATAGGTCACCCCAGTGGTTTTTCCCTCCTTTAGAAGATGTAAGTCTATTACGCCTTCTTTCTAGCATAGTCATTGCACATCGAAAGGCAACCCCTTAGGTTGGCTAGCTCTACCCTATAGCCAGTAGACTATCCCTTTGGATTTATAAATTTAAAATATGATAAGTTTGATATAGCCCCTTCTCAGTGGGTCCATCACACACTGATATGGTCCATAAATTAAATCTTTTAAATTTGATCGAGCTCACATCCCCAGCGGATATGCCCTCAATTCAAAATAAAACTAAACCAAATAGACCATATCAAATCACATGAATTTAAGAAAAATTCTTTTAGACTACTTTGAGTTGACATAAGTCCCACCATACATAGTAGAGCCTCCACCAGTTCACTTTTTTAGCATCCAACAGGTCACCCTAACAGTTGTTCCTCACTTTGGAAGATTTAAGTCTGCTACGTCTTCTTCTTAGCATAGTCTTTACACACTGAAAGGAAACCCCTTAGGTTGGCTAGCTCTACCCCGCAGTCGGTAGACTATGCATTTGGATTTGTAAACTTGAGGCGTGTCAAAGCTATAGCTTTTCAATGGGTCCATTGCACACCAACGGGGTCCATACATTAATGATTAAATTAAACCAATCTTATTTCCCCAATGAAGTTAAATCATACCCTTCTCCCTAGTGGAGCCTAAATTATATATAAATAAGTCAAGTAAACAAATCAAATTCAAAACCAACCTTTTTAGTGGAGCCAAATTAAACTAACTCCCCCAATAGAGTCTAAATCAAATAAATCCAACCAAACTCTTATTCTTAGTGGATACATCACCAAATAAATCTATGAAATCAAACTAAAATCTTAATCCCCAATAGATAATCTGAACCTGCTTCCCTAGTCGAAGGTTCATATACCCGATCCTCATGGAGCCCATATCTCTATTAGATATGCCTCCACTTAAAACAAAACAAATTAAAGTTGACTGATCTTAATCCCTGGTGGATTATAGATTCTTTTCCCCAATGGATCTTTCCACAAGTCATATAGTCAAATCAAATTGAAACGTTATCCTGAAAAAAATTATTTATTCTACGCCGTCGACATAGATCCCTCACATGTCATGTCCAATGCATATGTGATCCCCTAGTGGATCTCCCTCCATGTCCTTAACTTGGAATTCTCACCAAATCTTATTTCTTCTCTTATGCACACCTTTAATAATTCAACCAAAAGCCTAACAATGTATTCCTTCAAATTACATCATCTCAACATTGTAATCAATATTTTATTAGTTGTGATGGTGAAAGCTCAAACTAACTATACAATAGCATGCGAGACATATTATAGTGTAAATTAACACACTATATTATATTATAATATATGATATTATATTATAATTTCTTGTAATATAATATATTTTCTAACATTACACCTCATTAGAATCACTTGAAAAAAACAAATAACAAAATTTTCTCAAAATATGAATATTGTTCATTTCGGATGTAAAATTGTTATTTTTTTCGTTATAAATGGTACAAAATAGCATAGTTTTGTGTTGCTTTTTAGTGTGTGCCATGAATTTTGCCAAATTCTTCCATCTCAACCATCAAATTTACATTTTTGTGAGTTTTGACCCAATGTATTATAACAAAAGTAAAATATACTAAAATGTACAATAATATTTAGTAACACACCACCACATTCATATATATATGTTAAGTTATATTGTTATGTACAATATATTTTAATATGCTTTAATATAGTATATTATCTTACATTACACCTTAAATGGATTACTTTAAGAAAAAAATTTATAAAATTTGGTTGAAAAATGAACATTTATTTTGGTTGCAAAATTCCATTATTTTGATTAAATGACACACCATAGAACACCCCCAATGATGTTCCCTAAAGCTTACATTAAATTCGGCCAAATCCCATCATCTCAGTCTATAAATCAATATTTTTATGAATTATACTAGTACAAACTCTACTACATCATACTATAAGAAACTAAAATATGCTAACAAAGGAGTAATAATATATAATAGTATGCTATAATGCATTATGCGACACTATGTTATGGCATCCTATATTATATTGCACTATAACATATTATATTATATTATATTGCATAACACATCACAAGGGATTTCTTAAGATAAAAAAATCATAAAATTAGTTTAAATAATAAAAAACTATATAATTAAGTCGTATCAGTTACAT
Source organism: Cymbidium sinense (assembly GCA_021442155.1). Taxonomy (NCBI): domain Eukaryota; kingdom Viridiplantae; phylum Streptophyta; class Magnoliopsida; order Asparagales; family Orchidaceae; genus Cymbidium; species Cymbidium sinense. The sequence goes on along the minus strand of CM038214.1, from coordinate 370,886,874 downwards.
ATTTTAAATTGAAATAATATATTATGATGCCAAGCACTACCTATTATGAATTTGGCCAAATTCCACCATTTTAAAGTCTAAATCAACATTTTTATAAACAATGCTAGTGTAGGCTTAACTGCATGATTGTAAAATACTAAAAGAATTTAAAATTCATAGAACAATATATTATGATATATGATGTTATACTATGCTACAACATATAATAGATATTTTGAACATAAAATCTAACTTTTTATACTATAAGTGGCATAGCACACCTTTGGTACTACAACCTTATTCCCACTTCATAATCTAATTTATTAAATCAATATATTTATGATTTATATTAATATAGACTATAGGGCATCATACCATAATATATGAAAACATTTCAAAACAACTTTTAACATCCAAAAACACATCACTACATGCTTAAATATATGATGCCAAATTATACTATAAAATTTGGTATTATAATATGATTTAGGGTATTCAAATCTCTAATAGTCAAAGGAAAGTCTCTTGAAGACATTTTCTTTAGCTACCAAAACAATGTTAGGATTAGGTCACTCTTTAGATCTACTCCTAATGCCATCTTTATTCAAGTTTTAGGGTTTAGTGTTTAGGGATAGTTTAGGGTTCAAGGTTTAGGATTTAGGGTTTAGGGTTTAGGGTTTAGGGTTAGTTTAGTTTTTAGGGTTTAGGGTTTAGGGTTTAAGGTTTAGGGTTATAAGTTTTAAGGTTTAGGGATTATGGTTTTAGGGTTTAAGGTTTAGGATTTAGGGTTTAGGGTTTTAAGGTTTAGCATTTAGGGTTTAGGGTTTACAATTTAAGGTTTACTTTTTAGTGTTTAAGTTTGGGGTTTAGGTTTTAGGTTTAGGATTTAAGTTTTAGTTTAGGGTTTATGGTTTAGGATTTAAAGTTTTTTTTAATAGAGAATAATTTCATATTCAACATTTTTTCTTTTCAATTTTATCAACCAAGTAGCATCCCAAGTTTTATAAGACATAAGCGATGATATAGATAAAAAATGAGCACCCATAAAGTAAATCAAAAACCCTAGATAAGTAGAACTTTCTCTACTACAAAGACACAGTTCCATAAAAAATAGATTGAATCTATCATTCTTCAATTTCTCGAGTAGCAGGATCCACCATCATATCATCTCTCCTCTACCACCACAACATTGTAACCTCCATCATCACCCACCTACCTCATAACCACCACTACTCGACCACCACCTCGATCCCCACCAACACTACAACTATCACCTACCTTAGCCCATGTTAGATCAAGACAGCCTATTACAAGTGATGTTCCTATCATCAAGGTTCTGCCCATTCTTTACGGTAAGTTTATGGTTTAAGGTTTAAGGTTTAGTATTAGTTTAGGGGTTATGGTTCAGGGTTTAGGGTTTGGGGCTTAGGGTTTAGTGTTGTATGTTTTAAGGTTTAGAGTTTAGGGTTTAGTGTTTAGGGTCTTCAGTTTTAGGGTTTATGTTTAAGGTTTAGGGTTTAGGGTTTTAGGGTTTAGGGTTGTATGTTTAGGGTTTAGTATTTAGGGTTTTAGGTTCAGGTTTAGGTTAGTTTTAAGATTATTTATTTTTTCTATTTTTTTATTTTTATTTTATTTTAAATTAAGTAAACTAAGGTCTTGGTTTGTTTAGTTTATTTTTAATTTTTATAAGTTTATTTTATTTTTAATTTTTATTTAGTTTAATTTATTTATATTAGGTTTATTTATTTTAGTTTAAGTATTTAATTTTAATTTATTTTTTAGGTTTAGGTTTATTTTTTAGTTAAGTTTTATTTTATTTTATTGTTAGGTTTAGTTTTATTTCTTATTTTAGGTTTAGGTTTAAGCCTTCATTTTATTTGTTTAAGTTTTTTAGGTTTTATTTTGTTTTTATTTTAGGTTTTATTTTTTAGTTTAGGTATAGGTTTATTTTTTAGTTTATTTTAGTTTTATTTAGTTTAGGTTTTAGGTTTAGGTTTAGTTTATTTTAGGTTTAGGTTTAGGTTTTATTTATTTTATTTTAGTTTATTTTAGTTTAAGTTTAGAATTTTTTTATTTTCTTTATTTTATTTTTATTTTAGGTTTAGTTTTTTTTTTAGTTTAAGGTTTAAGTTTTATTTTATTTATTTGTAAGTTTTATTTTTAGGTTTATTTTAGGTTTAGGTTTTTATTTAGTTTTATTTTATTTATTTTATTTTTATTTTATTTAGGTTTTTATTTTTAGTTTAGTTTAGGTTTTTATTTATTTTATTTTATTTTATTTTTTTTATTTTATTTTATTTTATTTTAGGTTTAGGTTTAGGATTTAGTTTAGGTTTATTTTGTTATATTTTTATTTTATTTTGGTTTAGGTTTTATTTTATTTTTTTTTCTAGGTTGTATTTAGTTTAGGTTAGGTTAGCATTTTATTTATAATTTGGGTTAGTTTAGGTTTAGGTTTTAGGCTTTAGGTTTTAGGTTTAGGTTTTATGGTTTTGTTTAGGGTTTAGGGTTTAAGGTTTTTTTTTAAATGAGAACAAATTTAGATTCAATATTTATTCTTTTCAATTTCATCAACCAAGTAGCACCCAAAATTTTCTAAAACAAGTGTTAGATAAGAAAATGAGCACTATGTTATAGGTTTATGGTTTAGGGTATAGGGTTTAGTTTTTTTTTTAAATTAAGTAAAATGATAGGTTTAGATTTATTTAGCTTATTTTTTATTTTTTATTTTGTTTAGCTTAGTATATTTATTTTAAGTTTATTAATTTTAGTTTAGGTTTTTTTATTAGTTTATTTTAGGTTTAGTTTATTTTTAGTTGAGTTTTATTTTATATTATTTTAAAGTACATTTTATTTTTTATTTAGGTTTAGGTTTTATTTTATTTTTAGTTTAGTTTTAGGTTTTATTTTACATTTATTTTAGGTTTTATTTTTAGTTTAGTTTAAGTTATTTTAGTTTCTTTTTTATTTATTTAGTTTAGGTTTAGGTTTAGGTTTACCTTATTTTAGGATTAGGTTAATGTTATATTTCTTTTAGTTTAGTTTATTTTAGTGTAGGTTTAGGTTTATCTTATTTTGTTTATTTTATTTTTATTTTAGGTTTATATTTTTTTTAGTTTAGGGTTTAGGTTTTATTTTATTTTTATTAGTTTTATTTTGAGGTTTTAGGTTTAGGTTTTATTTAGTTTCATTTATTTTATTTGAGGTTTAGTTTATATTTATTTATGTTTAGTTTTATTTTAATTAGGTTTTATACTTAGGTTTATTTATTTTATAGTTTAGTAGGTTTTATTTAATTTATTTAAATATTTTTTAATTTTTTTAGGTTTAGGTTTTAGGTTTTATTTTATTATTTATCTAGGTTTAAATTTTATTTTTAGTAGTTTTTTAGTTTTAATAGCTTAGAGTTTAGGTTGTGGTAAGGTTTTAGGGTTTAGGCTATGGTAGATTTAGGGTTTGGTTAGTATTTATGCTTTGGTTTAGGATTTGATGGTCCAGAACAATGGTTTATGATTGGGTTTATGGTAGTTTTATTTTTTTAGGGTTTAGGTCCAGGAATCAGTTAGGTAGGTTTAAGGTTTAGTTATGGTTTAGTGGTTTTAGGGTTTGTGGGTAGGTTTATGTTTTAGGAGGGTAGGGTATTTAGGTAGGTTAATTTGTATTTTAGGGTAGGGTTTAAGAGGTGGAGTAGGTTAGTTTTTAGGGTATGGTTTGAATTGGTAGTTTAGGTTTTTTAGTTTTTTTTTAATTAAGTAACCGGTAAGTTTAGGTTTATTTAATTTAGTTTTTATTTATTTTAGTTTATTTTATTTTTTATTTTTATTTAAGTTTATTTTTTATTTTTTTTAAATTTAGTTTATTTATTTTAATTTATTTTTTAGGTTTGGTTTATGATTATTTATTGTTTAGTTTAGTTTATTTTTTATTTTATTTTTGGTTTAGGTTTTATTTTTATTTTTGATTTAGGTTTAGTTTCTATTTTATTTTTTTTAGGTTTAGGTTTTAGTTTTATTTTTGGTTTATTTTTTAGTTTAGATTTAGGTTTATTTTAGTTTATTTTATTTTATTTAGTTTAGGTTTAGGTTTAAGTTTTAGTTTAGTTTATTTTAGATTTTGGTTTTTGTATTTAATTTTGTTTTGTTTATTTTAGTTTAGGTTTAGGTTTATTTTATTTTTATTTTATGTTTAAGATTTTTTTTTATTTTAGGGTTTAGGTTTTATTTTTATTTATTTTAAGATTTTATTTTTATGGTTTGGTTTTTATTTAATATTTATTTATTTTAGGTTTATTTTATTTTTATTTTACATTTATTTTTCATTTTATTTAGGTTTTCTATTCACAATTTTATTTTATTTTTAGTTTAGTTTAAGTTTTTATTTATTTTATTTTAGTTATTTTTGTTTTCTCTTTATTTTTTCTTTTAGGTTTAGATTTAAGTTTTATGTTTTAATTTTATTTATTTATTTTTTTAGGTTGTTTATTTATTTATTTTATTATTAGGTTTTATTTAATTTTAGTTTAGGTTTTTAGGGTTTAAGGTTTAAAGTTTAGTGTTTGGGGTAGGTTTAGGGTCTGGGGTTTGTGTCATTTTATGTGTGGTTTTTTATGGTTTATGGTTTAGATTGGTTTTATCGTGGTCAGTTTAGGTGTTTCTGGTTCAAGTTTAGTCAGGGTAGGGTTTTAGGGTTTATGGTTTTAGGTAGGGTTTAGGTTAAGGGATGTTTGGGTTTAGGTTTAGGGTAGTGGTTAAGATTTAGAGGTTAGTTGAGGTTTATGGTTTAGGATTTAGCGCCAGGGTGGATTGAGGGTTTTAAACTTAAGTAAACCTAGGTTTACGTTTAGTTTATTTTTTTATTTATTTTAGTTTTATTTTTATTTTGGTACATTTTTTTTTTTTATTTAGTTTAGTTTATTTATTTTAGTTTTATTTATTTTAGTTTAGGTTTTTTTTAGTTTATTTTGTAGGTTTATGTTTATTTTTTTAGTATAGATTTATCTTATTTTATTTTTATGTTTAGGTTTTTTTTTTCATTTTTTGGTTTAGGTTTAGGTATGTATTTTAATTTTCTAGGTTTAGGTTTTTGGTTTTTCTTTTAGGTTCATTTTTAGGTTTAATTTTTTAGTTTAAGTTTAGGTTTATTTTTAATTTAATTTAATTTTATTTAGTTTAGGGTTTAGGTTTAGTTTATTTTAAGTTTAGGTTTATGTTTTGTTTATTTTAGGTTAGTTCATTTTAGTTTAGGTTTAGGTTTATTTTATTTTATTTATTTTGGTTTAAGTTTTCTTTAGTTTGGTTTTAGGTTTTATTTTCATTTTTTTTAGGTTTATTTTTATTTTAGGTTTTTTATTTAGTTTTTTATTTTATTTTATTTTTATTTTACATTTAGTTTTATTTTATTTAAGTTTTTCAAGTTTATTTATTTTTTTTTAGTTTAGTTTAGGTTTTATTTATTTTATTTATTTCTTTTTATGTTTATTTTATTTTATTTTAAGTTTTTTAGTTTAGTTTTAGGTTTTATTTTATTATTTATTTTTTTATGTTTTATTTTAGTTTTAGTTTTTTTGAGTTTATTTGGGTCAGGTTTTTAGGGGGGTTTGGGTTTAGGGTCAGGGTTTAGGGTTTATAGGGTCAGGGTTGGCTAGGGTTAGTGTTATTTTAATTTTAATTAATTTTATTTATTTTTTAAATGAAGTAAACAGGTAGATTTAGGTTAATTTACTTTATTTTTTTATTTATTTTAGTTTATTTTGTTCTTAAATTTTTTATTATTTTATTTAGTTTATTTATTTTAGATTTATTTATTTTAGTTTGGTTTTAGTTTAGTTTATTTTATTTGGTTAGTTTAGATTTTTAGGTTTAGTTTAGTTTATTTTATTTTGTATGTGGTTTTTTTAGATTTAGGGTCAGGTTTAGGTGGGTTTAGGAATGGGTAGGTTAATTGGGATAGGTGGGGTTTAGTCAGGATTTAGGTTTAGAGGTTTCTATCAAGTAAACTGGTAGGATTAGGTTTATTTTATTTATTTTTCATTTATTTAAGTTTATTTTATTTTTTATTTAGGTTTATTATTTATTTTTATTTAATTTAGTTTAGGTTTTTTATTTAAGTTTATTTTTTAGCTTTAGGTTTATGTTTATGTTTATTTTTTAATTTAGTTTAGGTTTATGTTTAGGGTTTTATTTTATTTTTTTAGTTTTTGGTTGTATGTGTTTCTTTTAGGTTTATTTTTAGGTTTTATTTTTTAGTTTAGGTTTAGGCTTATTTTTAGTTTATTTTATTTTATTTAGTTTAGAGTTTAGGTTTATTTTTTAGTTTACATTTATTTTAGTTTAGTTTAGGTTTATTTAATTTATTTTATTTTAGGTTTTTTTCTATTTATATAGGTTTTATTTTTATTTATTTTTGGGTTTTATTTTAGGTTTAGGTTTTATTTAGTATCAATTATTTTATTTTATTTATTTTATTTTATTTTATTTTAGATTTATTATTTTAATTTCATTTTATTTTTTTATTTAGTTTATTTATTTATTTTATTAGTTTAGCTTTTATTTTAATTTTATTTTATTTTTTACATTTAGGTTTAGGTTTTAGTTTAGGATTTTATTTTATTTTATTTTATTTCATTTAGATTTAGTTTATATATTTATTTAAATTTTAGTTTTATTTAGTTTAGGTTTTTTTAGGTTTTGGTTTAAGATTTAGGGTTAGGGTTTGGTGTTTAGGGTTAGGATTTAGGGTTGTAAGTAGGGTTTAGGTTTTAGGGTTTAAGGTTTAGAGTTTATGGTTTAGGGTTTTAGGGTTTAGGGTTTAGAGTTTAGAGTTTAGGATTTTAAGGTTTAGGATTTAGGGTTTAGTGTTGTAGGTTTAGGGTTAAGCTTTTTTTTAGTTTGTTTACATTTTTAAATTTATTTAGTTTATTTATGTTTATTTTTTATTTATTTTAGTTTATTTTATTTTTTATTTTTGTTATTATTTAGTTTCCTTTATTTATTTTAGGTTTATTTATTTTAGTTTAGGTTTTATTTTAGTTTATTTTTAGGTTTAGGTTTAGTTTACTTTAGTTTACTTTATTTTATTTTATTATTTAGGTTTATGTTTTATTTTATTTTTAGGTTTAGCTTTAGGTTTTATTTTATTTTTTTATGTTAGGTTTTATGTTTTTAATTTAGGTTAATTTTTCAGGTTTTTTTAGTTTAGGCTTGCATTTTTTTAGTTTATTTCATTTTATTTAGGCTTTAGGTTTTGTTTAGGTTTATTTATTTTAGTTTAGTTTATTTGAGTAGGTTTAGGTTTATATTTTTTATTTTAAATTTAAGTTTTTTTTTTTTAGTTTGGGGTTTAGGTTTATTTTTATTTATTTTTGTCTTCTTTGGGTTTATTTTAGGTTTAGATTTTTATTTTATTTTATTTTATTTGTTTAGTTTTTATTTTAGGTTTAGATTTTATTTTATTTAGGTTTTATTTATGTTATTTTAATTTTGTTTTATTTTATTTTCTTTAGATTTAGGTTTACATTTAGGTTTAGTTTTGATTTTATTTAATTTAAATTTTATGATATTTTAGGTTTATTTATTTTACTTTTATGTATTTTATTTTAGGTTTTGGTTTTAGCTTATAGGGTTTAGGTTTTATAGGTTTGGGTTAGTTGAGGTTTAGTGTTTGGGGATTAGGGTTTGGGGTTTAGCATTTAGGGTTTAGGGTTTAGAGTTTGAGGTTTAGGGTTTAGGGTTTAGGGTTTAGAGGGGGTTTTTTTTAGGTTTATGGTTTTATTTTAAGTCTACTCAGGTTATAGTGTAGGTTTTTGGTTTTTTTTTTAACAGAGAAAAAATTTAGATTCAACATTTATTCTTTTTGATTTCATTAACCAAATAACACACTAACTATTCTAAGACACAAGCGATGACATCAATAAAATGTGAGCATGCATAGAGCAAATCAAAAACCATAGATAACTAGTACTGGCTCTACTATAAAGACAGCCCATAAGCAAGATCGATTGGTCATTCTCGCTCTAGTTCCCATTAGAACCACTTATCTCAAGTACAAATCCACCATCACATCTGATCTCTCCTCTTCACCACCAAAGTTGTAAGCTCCGCCTCCCACCTCAATAACCACCAGCTCCAACCAACACTCCATTTCCACCAAGACTCTAGATCCTTGACCACCATTAATATGGATCTAGGTCGTTGATGGTCATGTTCTTGAAAAGGTTTACCATTCTTAGAATTAATTTTATGTTTTGGTTTATTAGTTTAGGGTTGGGTTTATTATTTAATTTAGTTACTTTAGGTTTAGTTTAGGGTTTTTTAGGGTCTTGGGTTTAGGGTTAGGGTTTGTGTTTAGGTTTAGGATTTAGGATTTAAAGTTTAGGGTATATGATGTAGGGTTTAGGGTTTATTTTAGGGTTTATGCTTTTAGGGTTTAGTTTTAGGATTTAGGGTTAATTTTGGTTTAGTTTTTTTTTTTTACAAAAAAAAAAAAATAAGTAAACTTGTAAGTTTAGGTTTTTTTAGTTTACTTAGTTTATTTTTTATTTGTTTTACTTTATTTTATTATTTATTATTATTTAAGTTTTTTATTTTTATTTAGTTTAGTTTATTTATTTTAGGTTTATTTATTTAACTTTAGGTATTTATCATAGTTTATCTTTTAGGTTTAGGTTTATCAAAGTTTATATTTTAGTTGAGTTTTATTTGTATTTAATTTTAGGTCTTAGGGTTTAGGGGATTAGGTTTAGGGTGGTTTATGGTGGTTTTAGGGTTTAGGGTTTTTAGGGTGGTAAGGTTTGGGGTTTAGGGTAGGGTTGTAGGTTTAGGTAGGGATAGGGTTTAGGTTTAGTTTAGATTTAGAGTAGAGTTTATGGTTTAGGGTTTTATTTAAGTAAACCTAGTAGGTTTAGGTTTATTTAGTTTATATTTAATTTATTTTGTTTATATTTATTTTTATTTAGGTTTATTTTATTTTATTTAATTTAGTTTATTTATTTTTTAGGCTTTTTATTTTTGTTTAGTTTTAGGTTTAGGTTGAGCTTTATGCTTATTATTTTAGTTAAGTTTTATTTTTATTTTATTTTTTAGGTTTAGCTTTTATATTTTTTTAAGTTTAGGTTATATATTTATTTTTTCATGTTTAAGTTTAGGTTTTTATTATTTGAAGCTTAGGTTTTAGGTTTTTATTTTAAGTTTATTTTTAGGTTTTATTGTTTAGTTTAGGTTTAGGTTTTTCTTTAGTTTAGTTTATTTTAGGTTTAGGTTTAAGTTGTATTTATTTTAGTTTAGTTTATTTTAGTTTAGGTTTGGATTAATTTATTTTGTTTATTTTATTTTATTTTAGGTTTAGGTTTTAGTTTGGGGACGTTTTTATTTATTTTAGGTTTATTTTAGGATTATATTTATTTATATTTTAAAATTAGATTTTTTTATTTTATGTTTAGTCTTTATTTTTTTAGGTTTTATTCTTTATTTTATTTTTAGGTTAGTTTTATTTTTTATTTTATTTTATAGGTTTAGTTTAATTTAGTTAAACTTTTATTTTATATTTATTTTATTTTAAGGTTTATTTTATTTATTTATTATGGGTTTATTTATTTTAGGTTTATGTTTTTGGTTATAATTTAGGGTGGGTTTTGGGAATAGTGTTGGGTTGGTTAGGGTTTGGGGTTTATGGTTTATGATTTTAAGGTTTAGATTTTAGGGTTTAGGTTTTAGGGTTTAAGGTTTAGGATTTAGGATTTTTAGGGTTTAGGGTTTATGGTTTAGGGTTTAGGTTTTAGGTCTAGGGTTCAAGTTTTAGGGTTTAGGTTTAAGTTTTTTGGTTGTTAGGGCTTACAATTTAGGGTTTAGGGTTTTGGGTTTAGTATTTAGGGTTTAGGGTTTAGGGTTTGGGGTTTAGGGTTTAGGGTTTAGGGTTTAGGTTTTAGGTCTAGTGTTTTGGTTTTAGTTTATGTTTTAGGGTTTTTTATTTTTTTTTAACACAAAACAAATTTAGATTAAACATTTCTTCTTTTCAATTTCATCAACCAATTAACATTCCAAGTTTTATGAGACAAGAGCAATGACATAGATAGAAAAATGAGCACGCATAGAGAAAAATCAAAACCCATAGATAGCTATAACTGTCTCTACTATAAAGACAGAGTTGCATAAGCAGCAGATCAGACCGACTGGTCTTCAATTTCTCCATTTCCCATCAGAACCACCCCGGCTCTCTAGTAGCATGATTCGCCATCATGTCCCTGATCTCTCCTCCACCACCAACCTCCATCGCTCCTCCGGCCTTAACCACCACTACTTCCACCACCACCTCCATATCCACTAGACCTCTAGATCCCCACCACACATACCCACAACATCTACCTTCGCCTCCACCACCAGATCTAGACTGAGCCTGTTTGACGATGATGTTCTTGCCGCTAAGGTTCTGCCCATTCTTAAGGTTTTGGTTTATTAGGTTTTTTGGTTTAGGTTTATTTTTTAATTTATTAAGTTACATTAGGTTTAGGTTTAAGGTTTTGTTTTTAGGGTTAGGATTTAGGGTTTATGGTTTAGGGTTTAAGGTTTATGGTTTATTGTTTAATGTTTAGGATTTTAGGGTTTATACTTTTATGGTTTAGGGTTTAGGGTTATGGTTTAGGTTTTAGGGTTTAGGGTTTTAGTTTATATTTAAGTTTTAGGGTTTAGGGTTTATGGTTTTATGTTTATTTTAGGGTTTGTGGATTTTGAGTTTAAGGTTTGTGGTTGAGTTAGTTTAGGGATTAGGCTTTAGGCTTTAGGGTTTAAGGTTTTAAGTTTAGGGTTTTCCTAAAAGTTAGGTTTAGGTGATTTAGAGTTTTGGGTTTAGCATCAGGTCAGTGGAGGGTTTAGGGTTTAGTGGTTTAGTGTGTGAGTTTAGAAATGAGGGTTTAGGGCTTTAGAGTTTGGGTTTTAGTGTTTAAGGTTTGAGATCTTTGGGTTTAGGGTTTGATAGGGTGGTAGTTTGTGGGAAGGTGGGTCAGGGTTTCTTAAGATTATACAAACCCGGCAGGTAGCATATTTATTTATTTAGTTTATTTTATTTATTTCAATTTAAATTTTATTTTATTTAGGTTTATTTTAATTTTATTTAGTTTAGTTTATTTATTTTTTTTAGTTTAGTTTTATTTTAGTTTATTTTTAAGTTTAGGTTTATGTTTATTTTAGTTAAGTTTTATTTTCATTTATTTTATGTTTAGGTTTTATTTTATTATAGGTTTATATATTTTATTTTAGGTTTAGGTTTAGGTTTCCTTAGGTTTATTTTTAAGTTTATTTTAATTTTATTTCATTTAGTTTAGGGTTTATTTAATTTATTTTAGGTTTAGGTTTATGTTTATTTAGTTTAGTTTAGTTTATTTTATTTAATGGTTTTGTTTAGTTTAGTTTAAGTTTTATTTATTATTTATTTTGGTTTATTTTTTAGGTTTAGGATTTTATTTTATTTTATTTTATTTTATTTTAGGTTTATTTTATTTTTTATTTTATGTTTAGTTTTAATTTTATTTTATTTTATTTTTGGTTATTTTTTATTTTTTTTAGTTTAATTTTTTTATTTTATTTATTTTACATTTTGGTTTAGGTTTAGGTTTATATAGGTTTAAGTTTAGGTTTTTTATTTTATTTTGTTTTATTTTATTTAAGTTGTTTATTTATTTTATTTATAAGTTTTATTTAGTTTAGGTTTAGGTTTATTTTAGAGAATTTATTAAGGTTTGGGGTTTGGGGTAGGTTTATGGTTTAGGTAGGGTTTATGGTTTAGGGTTTTAGGATTTAGGGTTTAGGATTTAGGGTTTTATGGTTTAGGGTTTAGGGTGTAGGATTCAGGGTTAGGTTTAGGTTTTAGTTAAACTTTTTATTTCATATTATTTATTTTATTTTTTAATGTTAAGTTTTATTTATTTATTTATTTATTAGGTTTTATTTATTTTAGGTTTAAGTTTATTTAGGTTTACTTAATTTAGGGTTTAGGGTTTGGGATTAGTGTTTTAGGGTTTAGGGTTTGGTAGTGTTTTTAAGGTTTATGTATGGTTTATGATTTTAGTTTAGATTTTGGGTTTAGTTTTAGGGTTTAGGTTTAGGGTTATTTTAGGGTTTAGGGTTTAGGATTTTTAGGTTTAGGGTTTATGGAGTTTAGGTTTAGTTTTAGGTTGTGGTTTAGTTTAAGTTTTTTAGTTGTTTTTACGATTTAGTTTAGGGTTTTGGGTTTAGTGTTTAGGGTTTAGTGTTTAGGGTTTGGGCTTTAGGGTTTAGGGTTTAGTGTTTAGGTTTTAGGTCTAGGGTTTAGGTTTTAGTTTATGTTTTAGGGTCTTTTATTTTTTTTAACACAAAACAAATTTAGATTAAACACTTCTTCTTCAATTTCATCAACCAATTAACACTCCAAGTTTTCTAAGACACGAGTGATGACATAGATAAAAAAAATGAGCACGCATATAGAAAAATCAAAACCCCTAGATAGTTAGAACTATCTCTACTATAAAGACATAGTTGCATAACCAGATCGGACCTGGTATTCGCTCCATTTCCCATCAACCACCTTCTCTAGCATGATTCACCATCATGTCCTCGATCTCTCCTCCACCACTACCACTGCTATAACCTCCATCGCCCTCTGGCCTCCTTAACCACCACTACTTCCACCACCACCTCCATATCCACTAGAACCTCTAGATCCCCCACCACCATTGTCATACCCACAACATCTGCCTTTGCCTTCACCACCAGATCTAGACTGAGCCTGTTTGATGATGATGTTCTTGCCGCTAAGGTTCTGCCCAATCTTAAGATTTAGGTTTATTAGGTTTTTTGGTTTAGGTTTATTTTTTAATTTGTTAAGTTACTTTAGGTTTAGTGGGTTTGGCTAGGGTTAGGATTTAGGGTTTATGGTGGGTGGTTTAGGGTTTAATGAGAGGATTTTGGGGTTTATACATGGTTTAGGGTTTAGGGTTATGGTGGGGAGGGTTTTAGGGTTTGTGGAGGGTTTATGGTTTTAGTGTAAGAGGTTTGGTTTATAGTGTTTTTGGTAGGGTAGGTTTTTGGTCAGTGGGTTTAGGAGATCAGGGTGGAGTAAGGTTTAAAATTAGGTAAGTTTTGTGGTCAACCCAGAGTTTGGTTTAGGGGTAGAGTATGAGGGTTTAGAGAGAGAAGTTTAGGGTAGGGTTTAGAGTTTGGGTTTAGGGTGGAGGTTTGAGATCAAGTTGGGTAGGTATTGGTTTTTATTAAAGTTTAGGGTTTAGTTTTCAAGATTATAAACCTGGTAGGTTTAGGCATATTTAGTTTATTTAGTTTATTTTTTATTTATTTCAATTTAAATTTTTTTATTTTTATTTAGGTTTATTTTTAATTTTTATTTAGTTTAGTTTATTTATTTTAGGTTTTTTTTTAGTTTAGGTTTTTTATTTTAGTTTATTTTTTAAGTTTATAGTGAGGTTTATGTTTATTTTTTAGTTAAGTTTTATTTTCATTTTATTTTTTATGTTTAGGTTTTATTTTTGTTATTTTTAGGTTTAGGTTTATGTTTTTATTTTATTTTTTTAGGTTTAGGTTTTAGGTTTTTCTTTTAGGTTTATTTTCAGGTTTAAGTTTATTTTAGTTTATTTTATTTCATTTAGTTTAGGGTTTAGGTTTAATTTATTTTAGGTTTAGGTTTATGTTTTATTTAGTTTAGTTTAGTTTATTTTTTTATTTAAGGTTTTGTTTTTTGTTTTAGTTTAGGGTTTAAGTTTTATTTATTATTTATTTTTTGGTTTATTTTTTAGGTTTAGGTTTTTATTTTGTTTTTATTTTATTTTATTTTAGGTTTATTTTATTTTTATTTTATGTTTAGTTTTTATTTTATTTATGTTTTTTATTTTTAGGCTTATTTTATTGTTTAGTTTAGTTTTGGTTTTTATTTATTCTATTTTAATTTAATTTTTTTATTTTTTAATTATTTTATTTTTACATTTAGGTTTAGGTTTAGGTTTAGGTTTATGTATAGGTTTAAGTTTAGGTTTTTATTTTATTTTGTTTTTTATTTTATTTAAGTTTAGGTTATTTATTTATTTATTTTATTTATAAGTTTTATTTAGTTTAGGTTTAGGTTTATAGGTTTTTACGGTTAAGAATTTATGGTTTAAGGTTTGGGGTTTAGGGTTGTAGGTAGGTATGGTAGAGGGTTTATGGTTTAGGGTTTAGGATTTAGGGTTTAGATTTAGGGTTTATGGTAGGGTTTAGGGTGTGATTGGGTTAGGTTTAGGTTTAGAAACTTTATTTATATATTTATTTTATTTTTAATGTTAAGTTTATTTATTTATTTATTTATTGGTTTATTTATTTTAGGTTTAAGTTTTGAGACAACCCAGGGAGGGTTGGGATAGTGTTTAGGGAGGGAGGTTTAGGAGTGTAGGATTTAGATGGATGATTTTGGTAGATTTTAGGGTTTAGGTTGGAGGGTTTAGGGAGTTTTAAGGTTTAGGTTTAGGATTTTGGGTTTAGGTTTATGGTTTGGTTTAGGTTTTGTGGTGGGTTTAGGTTTTAGGGTTTAGGTTTAAGTTTTTTGGTTGTTAGGGCTTACGATTTAGGGTTTAGGGTTTTCGGTTTAGTGTTTAGGGTTTAGTGTTTAGGGTTTGGGGTTTAGGGTTTAGGGTTTAGTGTTTAGGTTTTATGTCTAGGGTTTAGGTTTTAGTTTATGTTTTAGGGTCTTTTATTTTTTTTAACACAAAACAAATTTAGATTAAACATTTCTTCTTTTCAATTTCATCAACCAATTAACACTCCAAGTTTTCTAAGACACGAGTGATGACATAGACAAAAAAAATGAGCACGCATATAGAAAAATCAAAACCCCTAGATAGCTAAAACTATCTCTACTATAAAGACATAGTTGCATAACCAGCAGATCAGACCGATTGGTCTTCAGTTTCTCCTTTTCCCATCAGAACCACCCTGGCTCTCTAGTAGCATGATTCACCATCATGTCCCCGATCTCTCCCTCCACCACTACCACAGCTATAACCTCCATCGCTCGCCTCCTTAACCACCACTACTTCCACCACCACCTCCATATCCACTAGAACCTCTAGATCCCCCACCACCATTGTCATACCCACAACATCTGCCTTCGCCTCCACCACCAGATCTAGACTGAGCCTGTTTGATGATGATGTTCTTGCCGCTAAGGTTCTGCCCAATCTTAAGATTTAGGTTTATTAGGTTTTTTGGTTTAGGTTTATTTTTTAATTTATTAAGTTACTTTAGGTTTAGGTTTAAGGTTTGGCTTTTAGGGTTAGGATTTAGGGTTTATGGTTTAGGGTTTAAGGTTTAGGGTTTAATGTTTAGAGTTTAGGATTTTGGGGTTTATACTTTTATGGTTTAGGGTTTAGGGTTATGGTTTAGGTTTTAGGGTTTTTTGGGTTTAGGGTTTTAGGGTTTTAGGGTTTATGGTTTTAGAAGAGGGTTTAGGGTTTATGGAGTGTTTAGCTTTATGGTTTAGGGTTTGAGGTTTAAGGTGTGGTTGGTTAGTTTAAGGTTTATTGGCTTGGGTGGTTGGGTTTGGTTAAAATATGGTTAAAGTGAAGTGAGGGTTTATGCAATTTAGAGTTGGGTGGCATTTAGGAGGGTCAGGGTTAGGGTTTAGGGTTTAGGGTTTGAGTTTAGAGTTAATCTGTAGGGTTTATGGTTTAGAGTGGGTTTTAGGTAGGTTTGTGATCAGGTTTAGGGTTTAGGGTTTTGGATTTAGGTTTTAGGGTTAGTTTTAGGGTTTAAGGTTTAGGGTTTAGGGTTTAGGATTTAGTGTTTAGGGTTTAGGGTTTGGGGTTTATTTTTCTTAAGATTATACAAACCCGGGTTTAGGTTATTTATTTTTTTTAGATATTTATTTAAATTTAAATTTTATTTTATATTTATGTTTATTTTTAATTTTATTTAGTTTAGTTTATTTATTTTAGGTTTTTTTTAGTTTAGGTTTTTTATTTTAGTTTATTTTTTAGGTTTACAGTTAGGTTTATGTTTATTTTTTAGTTTAGTTTAATTTTCATTTTATTTTTTATGTTTATGTTTTCTTTTTGTTATTTTTAGGTTTAGGTTTATATTTTTATTTTATTTTTTTAGGTTTAGGCTTTAGGTTTTTCTTTTAGGTTTATTTTTAGGTTTAGGTTTATTTTAGTTTATTTTATTTCATTTAGTTTATGGTTTAGGTTTAATTTATTTTAGGTTTAGGTTTATGTTTTATTTAGTTTAGTTTAGTTTATTTTTTTTATTTAAGGTTTAATTTTTTTTAGTTTAAGGTTTAAGTTTTATTTATTATTTATTTTTAGGTTTATTTTTTAGGTTTAGGTTTTTATTTTGTTTTTATTTTATTTTTATTTAATGCTTAGTTTTAATTTTATTTATGTTTTTTATTTTTAGGCTTATTTTATTTTTTAGTTTAGTTTGGTTTTATTTATTTTATTTTAGTTTAGTTTTTTATTTTTTAATTATTTTATTTTTACATTTAAGTTTAGGTTTAGGTTTAGGTTTATGTATAGGTTTAAGTTTAGGTTTTTATTTTATTTTATTTTTTATTTTATTTAAGTTTAGGTTTTATTTATTTATTTTATTTATAAGTTTTATTTAGTTTAGGTTTAGGTTTATAGGTTTTTAAGGTTAAGAATATGGTTTAAGGTTGGGGATTTAGGTTGCAGGAGGGTAGGTTTTAATTTTAGGTTTAGGGTTTATGGTTTAGGTTTTAGGGTGGTTTAGGATTAGGGTTTATGGTTTAGAAGTGCAGGATTGTGGTTAGTTTAGGGTTTAGTAGTAAACTTTATTTTATATTATTTATTTTATTTAAGTTTAGATTTATTTATTATTAGGTTTTATTTATTTTAGGTTTAAGTAGTAGTACTTATGATTTAGGTTTAGGGTTTGGGGATTAGTGGATTTAGGTAGGGTTTGGGGCTTAGGGTTTATGGTTTATGATGGGTTTAGATTTTAAGGTTTAGTTTAGGTTTAGGTTTGTGGAGGGTTTAGGGTTTTAGGGTTTAGGGTTTAAGATTTTAGGGTTTAGGTTTATGGTGTGGTTTAGGTTTGGGTTTGAGTAGGATTTAGTTTAAGTTTTGGTTGTGTGGCTTACAATTTAGGGTTTAGGGTTTTGGTTTAGTGTTTAGGTTTGGGTTTGAGGGTTTGGGGTTTAGGGTTTAGGGTTTAGGGTTTAGGTTTTAGGTCTAGGGTTTAGGTTTTAGTTTATGGTTTAGGGTTTTTTTATTTTTTTTAACTCAAAACAAATTTAGATTAAACATTTCTTCTTTTCAATTTCATAAACCAGTTAACACTCCAAGTTTTCTAAGACACGGGCAATGTCATAGACAAAAAAAATGAGCACACAGAGAAAAATCAAAACCCCTAGATAGCTAGAACTGTCTCTACTATAAAGACATAGTTGCATAAGCAGATCGAATCAATTAGTCTTGCTTTCCATTTATCGAACCACCCCGGCTCTCTAGTAGCATGATTCACGATCATGTCCCCGATCCCTCCCTCCGCCACTACCACAACTGTAACCTCCATCGCTCCTCCGGCCTCCTTTACCACCACTACTTCCGCCACCACCTCCATATCCACTAGAACCTCTAGATCCCCCACAACCCCTATGATACCCACAACATCTGCCTTCGCCTGCACCACCGCAGATCGAGGGCCTATTTGATTGATGTTCTAAGGTTACCTATTCTTAAGGTTTAGGTTTATTAGGTTTTTTGGTTTATGTTTATTTTTTAATTTATTAAGTTACTTTAGGTTTAGGTTTAAGGTTTGGCTTTTAGGGTTAGGATTTAGGGTTTATGGTTTTGGGTGGTTTAGGGTTTAATGTGAGAGGATTTTGGGGGTTATATATTTAGGGTTTAGGGTTATGGTTTGTAGGGTTTTAGGGTTTATGGTTTAGGGTTTAGGGTTTATGGTTTAGGGTTAAGTTTTATGGTTTAGGGTGTGGTGGGAGTCAGGTGTGGTAGGGTTTGAGGTGGTTAGGTTAGTTTATGGTTTAGGCTTTAGGCTTTAGGGTTTAAGGTTTTAAGGTTTAGGGTTTAAAATTTAGGGTTAAATTAGTGTTAAGGGTTTTAGGGTTTATGCAGTTTAGAGTTTTGGGTTTAGCATTTAGGGTTAGGGTTAGGGTTTAAGATTTAGGGTTTAGTGTTTAGAGTTTAGGGTTAATATGCAGTTTAGGGTTTAGGGTTTAGAGTTTAGGATTTAGTGTTTAGGGTTTAGGGTTTTTTTCTTAAGATTATATAAATTAGTAGGTTTAGGCATATTTAGTTTATTTAGTTCATTTTTTATTTATTTAAATTTAAATTTTTTTTATTTTTATTTAGGTTTATTTTTAATTTTTATTTAGTTTTTTTATTTATTTTAGGTTTTTTTTAGTTTAGGTTTTTTATTTTAGTTTATTTTAGGTTTACATTTAGTTTATATTTATTTTTAGTTTAGTTTTATTTTCATTTTTTATTTTTTTTATGTTTAGGTTTTATTTTGTTATTTTATGTTTAGTTTATGTTTTATTTTATTTTAGTTTAGGTTTGTTTTATTTTAGTTTATTTTAGTTTAGTTTATTTTAGTTTATTTTATTTTATTTAGTTTAGGTTTAGTTTAATTTATTTTAAGTTTTAGGTTTATGTTTTTTTTATTTAGTTTATTTTATTTTTTTTTATTTGGTTTAGTTTTTTTTTTTTTTGTTTAGTTTATTTATGTTTTATTTTAGTTTATTTTTTTAGTTTAAGTTTTATTTTATTTTATTTATTTTATTTTATTTTTATTTGGTTTAGTTTAATATATGTTTTATTTTATTTTATTTTATTTTAGTTTTATTTTATTTATTTTTTTATTTAATTTTATTTTTTAGGTTTAGGTTTAGGTATGCACAGGTTTAGGTTTATTTATTTATTTTATTATTAGGTATTTATTTTAAAGTTGTTTAGTTAGGTTTAGGGTTAAGAAGTGGTTGGTTTGGGGAGGGCAGGAGGGTTTAGAGGTTTGTTGGCTCAGTATTGGGAGGTGGTCAGGGTTAGCATTTAAGATTTAGGGTTGCAGTGGGTAGGGTTTTAGAGGTTTAGGTAAGTCATGGCTCAGTGGGATCTTAGGGTTTTAGGTTTATTTAGTTTATGAGCTTTTAATTTATTTATTTTAGTTTACTTTATTTTAAATTTTATTTAGGTTTATTTTTTTTATTTTATTTAATTTAGTTTATTTATTTTAGGTTTATTTATTTATGTTTTGGTATTTTATTTTAGTTTATTTTTTAGGTTTATGTTTATTTTTTTAGTTGAGTTTTATTTTTATTTTAATTTAGTTTTAGTTTATTTTGTGGTTTGGGGTTTTAGTTTTAGGGTTTAGTGTTTAAGGTTTTAGGGCTTATGGTTTTAGGTTTAGGGTTAGGGTTTAGGTTTAGGTTTAGGGATTAGTGTAGCTTTGTGGTTTAGTGATTTTAAGGTTTAGGGTTAGGATGGGTTTAGTTTAGGGTTTAGGGTTTAGCTGGGGTTTAGGGTTTTAAAGTTTGGGTTTAGGGTTTAGGGTTGTAGGACTAGGGTTTCGGGTTAGTTTTAAGGAGTAGGGTTAGGGTTTTCTTTATAAATGTTTATTGTTATATATTTTTATTTTTAGGGTTTAGGGTTTAGTGTTTAGGTTTAGTTTTTAGGTTTACTGTTCAGGTTTTAGTTTAACTTTATTTTTAAATTAACTAAACTTGTTGGTTTAGGTTTTTTTGGTTTATTTTGTTTATTTTTTATTTATTTAAGTTTATTTTATTTTTTATTTTTTTAAGATTTTTTTATATTTTTATTTAGTTTATTTAATCTATTTTAGATTTATTTATTTTAGTTTAGGTTTTTTATTTTAGTTTATTTTTTAGGTTTAGGTTTAAGTTTATGTTTATTTTTTAGTTTAGTTTTATTTTTATTTTATTATTTTGGATTAAGTTTTTTTTTTAGGTTTATGTTTAGGTTTTTATTTCAATTTTTTAAATTTAGGATTTAGGTTTTTATTTTAGTTTATCTTGTGGTTTTATTTAGTTTATCATGTAGTTTTAGTTTATTTTTGGTTTAGGTTAAGGTTTTAATTATGTTAATTTAGTTTATTTTAGTTTAGATTTATTTTATTTTGTTTGTGTTAGGTTTAGGTTTGTTTTGTAGTTTAAGGTTTACATTTTATTTTTATTTATTTTAGGTTTTATTTTTAAGTTTATTTTAATTTAGTTTTATTTTTTATTTTATTTTAGGTTTATTTTCTTTTTTTATTTTTCATTTAGTTTTATTTTATTTAGGTTTTTATTTTAGGTTTATTTTGTATTTTTTAGTTTAGTTTATGTTTTAATTTATTTTATTTTAGTTTAGTTTTATTTTTTATTTTATTTTATTTTTAGGTTTAAGTTTTAGTTTAGGTTTTTATTTTATTTTATTATTTTATTTTATTTAGGCTTAGGTTTTTTTATTTATTTTGTTTTTAGGTTTTATTTAGTTTAAGTTAAGGTTTTTAGGTTTTTATGGTTTAGTGTTTATGGTTTAGAGTTTAGGGTTCAGGGTTTAAGGTTTAGGGTTGTAGTTTTTAGGGTTTGGGGTTAAGTTTTCTATATATTTTTATTTTTTTTTATTTTTAGGGTTTAGATTTTGGGTTTATGGATTAGGGTTTATGTTTTAGGTTTAGGGTTTAGGTTTAAGTTTAGTGTTCAGGGTTTTTGGTTTTTTTATAATAAAGAACAAATTCAGATTCAATATTTCTTCTTTTTCTTTTCGTCAACCAAGTAACACACCAAGTTTTCTAAGACTCAAGCAACAACATAGATAAGAAATGAGCACGCATAGGGCAAATCAAAAACCCTAGCTAACTAGAAATGCCTCTGCTGTAAAGACACAATTGCTTAAGCAACTGATCGGATCATCCGTTCTTCAGTTTCTTAAGTTCCCATCAGGACCACCCCGACATCTCTAGTAGCGGGATCCACCATCATATCTCCAATCTCTCCCTCCGCCACCACAATAGCTATAACCTCCATCGCTCCTCCTGCCTACCTAACCACCACCTCGATATCCACCAGCACCTCCAGATCCCCCACCACCTGTGCGCTAATAGTAGCCTCCGCCTTCACCTTCATTGCTAGATCTAGACTGAACCTAGTTGACGGTGATATTCCTGCTGTCAAGGTTTTGCCCATTCTTAGGGTTTATGTTTAGCTTTAGGTTCATTAAATTTTAGGGTTTAGGTTTTTTTAATTATTTAGTTACTTTAGGTTTAGGATTTGGGGTTTAGGGTTTAGTGTTTAAGGTTTAGTTTTAGGGTTTAGGGTTTAGGGTTTCAGATTTGGGGTTTAGGGTTTTAAGGTTTATTCTTTTAGAGTTTAGGGTTTAGGGTTAGGGCTTAGGGTTTACGGTTTAGGGTTTGTGGTTGTAGGTTTAGTGTTATAGTTTTAGGGTATAGCATTATGGTTTTTTTATTTTTTTATTTTTATTTTTTATTTTTAGGGTTTATGTTTGAGGTTTAGGGTTAAGGTTTTAGATTAGTGTTTAGGGTTTTGTTTTTTTTTGTAAGAGAGAATAAATTCAGATTATACATTTCTTATTTTCGATTTAATCAACTAAGTAACACACCAAGTTTCTAAGACCCAAGTGATGACATAAATAAAAAATGAGCATGCATAGAGCAAATCAAAAACCCTTGATAACTAAAATTGCTCAACTGTAAAGGCATAGTTCCATAAGCAGCAGATCATACCGATCGTTATTGAATTTCTTGTAGTTCTCATCAGAACCACCCTAGCCTCTTGAGTAACGAGATCCACAACCATATCCCTATCTCTCTCTCTTCCACCCCCATGACTGTAACCTCCATCGCTCCTCCCACCTCCAAAACAACCATTACTCTGACCACCACCTCCATATCCAACAACACCTCCTGATCCTGCATCACCACTACGATAATCGCTCGCTTCAATCGCCAGGATCTAGCCGGTTGATGGTGATGTTCCTACCATCAAGGTTCGCCCATTCTAGGGATTAGGTTTAGGTTTAGGTTTATTAGGTTTTAGGGTGTAGGTATATATATTAATTTATTTAGTTACTTAGGTTTAAGTTTAGGGTTTAGGGTTTTAAGGTTTATGCTTTAAGAGTTTAGGGTTTAGGGTTTAGGGTTTAGAGTTTAGGGTTTATAGTTTTTTAGGGTTTAGGGATAAGGGTTTAGGGTTGTAGGTTTATTGTCGTAAGTTTAGAGTTTAGGGTTTAAGGTTAGGTTTTTTTTGTTTTATTTATTTATTTTATTTATAGGGTTTAGGTTTTAGGATTTAGGGTTATAGGTTTAGAGTTTTAGGTTTGGGGATTAGGGTTTAGGGTTAATTTTGGGTTTAGGGTTTAGGGTTTTGAAAGGGTTTATGGTTTTTTAAAAAATTAGGGTTTAGGGTTTAGGGTTTATGGGTTTGGGGTTTAGGGTTTCAAATTTAGGGTTTAGGGTTTTATGGTTTATTCTTTTAGGGTATAGGGTATAGGGTTTAGGGTTTAGGGTTTATGTAGGTTTAGAGTTATAGGTTTAGGATTTAAAGTTAGGGTTTTATTTTTTTTATTTATTTTTTATTTTAGGGTTTATGATTGAGGTGTGGTCTTTAGTTTTTGTGGTTTGGTTTTTTTGTAAGAGAGAATAAATTTAGATTCAACATTTCTTAATTTTGATTTCATCAACTAAGTAACACACCAAGTTGTCTAAGACCCAAGTGATGACATAGATAGAAAATGAGCATGCACAGAGAAAATCAAAAACCCTTGTTAACTAGAACCATCTCAACTGTAAAGGCATAGTTCCATAAGTAGCAGATTGTACTAGTAATTCTTCAATTTCTTTTAGTTCTCATCAGAACCACTTCGGCCTCTCGAGTAATGAGATACACCACCATATCCCTATTCTCTCTCTCTGCCACCACCAAGACTGTAACCTCCATCGCTCCACCCACCTCCAAAACTGCCATTACTCTGACCACCACCTCCATATCCACCAACACCTCCAGATCCGGCACCACCACTATGATAACCGTTGCCTCTGCCTTCGCCTCAACCACCAGATCTAGACGGAGCCTTGTTGACGGTGATGTTCCTACCATCAAGGTTTTGCCCATCCTAAGGATTAGGTTTAGGTTTAGGTTTATTAGGCTTTAGGGTGTAGGTATATATTTTAATTTATTTAGTTACTTAGGTTTAAGTTTAGGGTTAGGGTTTAGGGTTTAGGGTTTAGTGTTTTAAGGTTTATGCTTTAAGAGTTTAGGGTTTAGGGTTAGGCTTAGGGTTTATGGTTTAGGGTTTAGGGTTTAGAGTTTAGGGTTTATGGTTTTAGGGTTTAGTGGTTTAGGGTTGCACGATTATTATCGTAAGTTTAGGGTTTTGGGTTAGGGTTTTTTATTTTATTTATTTATTTTATTTATAGGGTTTAAAGTTTAGGATTTAGGGTTGTAAGTTTAGAGATTTAGGTTTGGGGATTAGGGTTTAGGGTTAGTTTTGGGTTTAGGGTTCATAAAGGGTTTATGGTTTTTTTAAAAAACCAATTAAGTAAACTTATAGGTTTAGGTTTATTTAGTTTACTAAGTTTAATTTTTATTTTTATTAAGTTTATTTTTTTATTTTTATTCCATTGAGTTTATTTATTTTAGGGTTTTTTTTTAGTTTAGGTTTTTTATTTTAGTTTATTTTTTAGGTTTATGTTTATTTTAGTTGAGTTTTATTTTGTAATTTATTTTAGTTTAGTTTTAGGTTTTAGGTTTAGGGTTTAGGGTTTGGGTTTGGGGTGAGAGGGTTTAGGTTTAGGGAGGGTTTAGGATTAGGGTTTAGGGTTTAGGATTTAATGAGGCTTTAAGGGTGACTTAGGTAGGTTTAGGGTGGGCCCAGGGTGGGGTTTAGGGTTGGTACTTGGAGTTTAGGGCCACAGGTTTTAGGGTTTAGGTTTAGGGTTTAGGTTTAGGTTTAGGGTTTAGGATTTAGTTTAGGTTTATTTTAAATTAAGCAAACCCAGCCCAAGTTTTTCTTATTATTTGTTTATTTTTAATTATTTTATTTTATTTTATTTATTTTAGTTTATTTATTTTAGTTTATTTTTATTTTAGTTTTAAAGGTTTAGGTCGGTTTATGTTTATTTTTAGTATATTTTATTTTATCTTTTAGGTTTACATATTTTATTTTATTTTTTGATTTATGTTTAGGTTTTTGTTTTATTTTTTTGGTATAAGTTGTAGGTTTTTATTTTAGGTTTATTTGTAGGTTTTATTTTTTTAGTTTAGGTTTAGGTTTATTTTTAGTTTATTTTATTTTATTTAGCTTAGGGTTTAGGTTTAGTTTATTTTAAGTTTAGGCTTAGGTTTTATTTATTTTAGTTTCAATTTCAGCTTATTTTTTTAGTTTATTTTAGGTTTAGGTTTTTTCTAAGTTTAAGGTTTAGGTTTTATTTTTTATTTATTTTTTAGGTTTTATTTTTAGGTTTAGGCCTTTATTTAGTTTATAATTTTTTTTATTTTTGGTTTTTTTTTTTTTTTTGGGTTATATTATTTTATTTAGGTTTTATTTTAGGTTTATTTTAATTTTAGTTTAGTTTATGTTTTATTTATTTTATTTTAGTTTAGTTTATTTTTTGATTTTATTTTATTTTAGGCTTAGGTTTAGGTTTGTTAGGTTATTATTTTATTTCATCTTTTTATTTTGTTTAGGTTTAGGTTTTTTATTTATATTATTTTTAGGTTTCATTTAGTTTAGGATTAGGTTTTTAGGTTTTTAGGGTTTAGGGTTTAGGGTTTATTGTTTAGATTTTTGGGTTTAGGGTTGTAGGTTTTAAGGTTTAAGGTTTTGGGTTTAGGGTTTTAGGTTTATGGTTTAGGGTTAGGTTTTTTTATTTTTAGGGTTTAGGTTTTAGGGTTTAGGGTTTAGGGTTTCAGGCTTTGGTTTTATGTTTAAGGTTCAGGTTTGAGTTTAGGGTCTAAGGTTTTAGGTTTTTTTTCTTAATAAAGCCCAAATTTAGATTAAACATTTCATCTTTTCGATTTGATCTACCAAGCAACACACCCAGTTTTCTAAGACACAAGCGATGACATAGATAAAAAATGAGCATGCATAGAGCTAATCAAAAAGCCTAGATAACTAGAACCACATCTGCTATAAAGACACAATTCAATAAGCAGCAGATCGGATCGGCCGTTCTTCAGCTTCTTCAGTTCCCATCAGGTTCACCCTGGCCTCTCGAGTAGTTGGATCCACCATCATATCCCAAATATCTCTCTCCGCTAGCACCACAGTTGTAACCTCCATCGGTCCTCTTGCCTACATAATCAGCAGCTCCAGATATGATGGTGTTTAGGGTTGTAGGTTTTCGGGTTTAAGGTTTTGGATTTCGGGTTTAGGGTTAGGTTTTTTATTTTTTTTATTTTTTTATTTTTAATGTTTAGGGTTTAGGATTTAGGTTTTAGTATAGGGTTTTTGGTTTTTATTTTTTTAATAGAGAACATATTCAGATTCAACATTTCTTCTTTTCGATTTCACCAACCAAGTAAACACCAAGTTTTCTAAGACACAAGAGACATCATAGATAAAAGATGAGCATGCATAGAGCAAATCAAATTCCCTAGATAACTAGAACTGTTTGTACTATAAAGATACAATTTCATAAGCAGTAGATCAGATCGACTGTTCTTTAGTTTCTCTAGTTGCCATCAGAACCACCCCGTCCTCTTGAGTAGCTGGATCCACCATCATACCCTCAATCACTCCCTCCACCACCACTATGGCTGTAACCTCAGTCACTCCTCCCACCTCCATAACCACTAATGCTCCGACCACTACCTTCGTATCTAGCAGCACTTCTAGATCGTCCACCCCAATAGGGATAATCGCCGCCTCCCCCTCACTTCGACTGCCAGATCTAGACTAATTCAAATTGATGTTAATGTTCCTACCATCAAGGTTCTACCCATTCCTAGAGTTTAGGTTTAGGTTTAGGTTTATTAAGTTTTAGGGTTTAGTTTTACTTTCTAATTTATTTAGTTACTTTTGGTTTAGGTTTAGGGTTTGGAGTTTAGGGTTTAGGGTTTAGGGTTAGGGTTTAGGGTTTAGTGTTTAGGGTTTAGGGTTTAGGGTTTCTATCTTTAAGGTTTAGGGATTAAAGTTAGGTTTAGGGTTTAGGATTTAGGCTTTAGGGTTTAGGGTTAGTTTAGAGTTTAAGGTTTAGGATTTTATGATTTTGGGTTTAGGGTTAGGGTTAGGGTTTAGGGTTTATGGTTTAGGATTTAGGGTTTATGATTTACAGTTGTAGGTTTAGGTTTTTCGGTTTAAGGTTTCCGGTTTAGGGTTAGTTTTAGTGTTTAGGGTTTAAAATTTAGGGTTTAGGGTTTATAGTTTAGGGTTTAGGGTATTTTTTTTATTTAAGTAAACCAGTATGTTTAGGTTTATTTAGTTTATATTTTATTTATTTTAATTTAGTTTATTTTTTATTTTTATTTAGGTTTATGTTTTATTTAGTTAGTTTAGTTTATTTATTTTAGGTTTATTTATTTTAGTTTAGGTATTTCATTTTCGTTTATTTTTTAGGTTTAGGTTTAGGTTTTTGTTTATTTTTTACTTTAAATTTTTTTATTTTTAGGATTAGGTTTTATTTTAAATTTTTAGGTTTAGGTTTCGGATTTTGTTTTATCTTTTTAGGTTTAGGTTTTAGGTTTTTAATTTAAATTTATTTTTAGGTTTTAGTTTTTTTGTCTAGGTTTAGTTTATTTTTAGTTTATTTTATTTTATTTAGTTTAGGATTTAGGTTTAGTTTGTTTTGAGTTTAGGTTTAGGTTTTATTTATTTTAGTTTAATTTATTTTAGTTAAGGTTTACATTTATTTTATTTTGTTTATTTTAGGTTTAGCTTTTTTTTTAGTTTAGGGTTTAGGTTTTATTTTTTATTTATTTTTAGGTTTATTTTTTATCTTTAGGTTTTTATTTTATTTTATTTTTCATTTGGATTTTATTTTATTTAGATTTTTTATTTGTAGGTTTATTTAATTTTTAAGTTTAGTTTAGTTTTTATTAATATTTATTTTATTTAGTTTTAATTTTATTTTATTTTGTTTAGGTTTAGGTTTATGATTAGGTTTTGGTTTATGTTTAATTTTTAGTTTAAGTTTCAATTTTATTTTATTTTATTTAGGTTTAAGTTTTTTATTTATTTTATTTTTTATTTTTATTTAGTTTAGGTTTATGTTTTTAGGCTTTTAGTGTTTAGGGTTTAGGGTTGTAAGTTTAGGGTAGGTCCAGGGAGGTTTAGGGTAGGGTCAGGTTTCATGGTTTAGGGTTTTAGCCAGGGCCTAGGGTTTAGAGTTTTAGGTTTAGGTTTAGGGTTGCAGGTTTAGGGGTAAGGTTAGGATTATTTTCATTTTATTTTATTTTTTTATATAAGGTTTAGTGTTTAGGGTCTTTTAAGGTTTAGGATTTAAGGTTCAAGGTTAAGGGTTGTAAGTTTAGGATTTAGGGTTTAGGGTTAGTTTTTAAGCTTAGGATTTAGGGTTTTCAATTTGGATTTAGTGTTTAGGGTTTAGGCTTTAGGGTTTAGGATTTTTAGGGTTAGTTAAGAGTTTATGGTTTAAGGTTTTAGGGTTTAAGGTTTAGGGTTTAGGATTTAGGGTGTAAGGTTTTTTATTTTATTTTTAAATTAAGTAAATCAATACATTTAGGTTTATTTAGTATATTTAGTTTATTAATTATTTATTTTAGTTTAGTTTAATTTTATTTTTATTTAGGTTTATTTTTATTAGTTTAGCTTTAAAAATAAAGGGTTTATAGTTTAGGTTTGGGTTTCACGATTTAGGGTATAATTAAGTAAACCGATAGGTTAATGTTTATTCAGTATATTTAGATTATTTTTTATTTATTTTAGTTTACTAAACTTTTAATTTTTATTTAGTTTTCTTTTTAATTTTTATTTAGTTTAGTTTATTTATTTTAGGTATATTTATTTTAGTTTAGGTTTTTTATTTTAGTTTATTTTTCAGGTTTAGGTTTAGGTTTTTATTTTATTTTTTTAGGTTTATGTTTTAGGTTTTTATTTAAGGTTTCTTTTTAGGTTTTATTTTTTAGTTTAGGTTTATTTTTATGTTTAGTTTATTTATTTTATTAAGTTTAAGTTTAGGTTTAGGTTTAGTTTATTATAGGTTTAGGTTTATGTTTATTTAATTTAGTTTAGGTTTAGGTTTATTTTATTTTATTTAGTTTATTTTTATATTAGGTTTAGGTTTTTTTTTAGGTTTGTGTTTAAGTTTTATTTTTTATTTATTTTAGGTTTATTTTTAGGTTTAGGTTTTATTTAGTTTTATTTTATTTTATTTTATTTATTTTATTTTTACATTTAGTTTTATTTTATTTAGGTTTTTTTATTCTTAGGTTTATTATATTTTAAGTTTAGTTTAGTTTTTATTTATTTTATTTTAGTTATTTTATTTTTTTATTTATTTTACTTTTAGGTTTTATTTAGTTTAGGTTTAGGTTTTAAGGTTTATATGGTTTAGGGTTTAAGTTTTAGGGTTTTGGGTTTAAGGTTTAGGGATTTAAGGTTTAGGGTTTAGAGTTAAGGTTTAGGATTTAGGGTTTAGGGGTTAGTGTTTAGGCTTTTGGCTTTAAGGTTTTTAGGGTATAGGGTTACCTTAGAGTTCAAGGCTAGTTTAGGGTTAGTTTAGGGTTTAGGGTTTAGAGTTTAGGGTTTAGGATTTTAAGGTTTTAGGTTAGGGTTTGGATTTATGATTTAGGGTTTAGGGTGTTTTTTTGGGAAATTAAGAAAATTTTATTGCCATAAAGAAAAGCTACAAATTACGTAGAGGTGGCAAATCTCTAAGGTAATGCTCAAAGAGCTCTAATAAGTCCTAAAGAGATAAACCCCCTAACTATTAAAATAATTAGGGAAAGAAAGTAAAAGATCAAAAATGACCAAGTAACCAATAACTGAAAATCTATGTAAGCAGCAGCCAACTTCATATGGTCCTTCTGATTCCAGTAGGATCCACTTGCAAGAGTGTCCTAACCTATAAAAGAAATCTTTGACATATTTTTGAAAGGCTAAGTACAATTAATCCAACATAAAGAGTAAGAGTAGATAAAAGGAGTAAAGTAAAGAAAAAGCTTAGAATCAATTACAATCATCTCAAGGAGCAACACTATATGTAAGCATCAAAACTTTAGGAGGAGGGTTACAAATACATATAATGCTATGAACCAGAAGAAGAAAGAGTGAGAAACATCAAGGCCATCATTGCCAACATACCTCATGTAGCATATTATCCAAAGATGGTCCTCCAGCAAGCCAGTAAAACCCTCTAAATAGCAAAGATAACAACCAATCACTAAGCTAAAAGAAAAACCAAGCTTAATAAGATAGATAAGCAAATAACCCACGAGGATAGTAGCAAAACAAAAGGAGCACCACCGAAGCCACCACCAAAAAGGAATAAAAAAATCAAGAGGAGCAAACATCATGATATGGGTAACAATACTAAATAGAGACAAACAAGAGCAAAAAGGAAAACCATAAGTGCTAAGATCCTCCCTCAACAAAATAAAAAAGGAGGTGGGGGAAGGCTACCACCCAAACAGAAAAAGGGGGTGTTGCTACAACCAAGAGAAAAAAGAGGTCAAGCAGAAGGAAACAAGTAAAAAAAGCACACTAAAAGACAACCAACAGGTTCCCAGAATAGTCACCAAAGCAGCCACCCCTCCAACCAGTCCAGCCAGCCAAGACAACCAACCTAACCAGCAATCCAACAAATCCTCCTAGCAAACCCCCTCAACAGCAAAAGATCCAAGTCATCCAACCTAAACACATTTTTAAGTTTTTATTTATTTTAGTTTAGCTTATATTAGTTTAGGTTTAGGTTTATTTTATTTTTATTTTAGGTTAATGTTTTTTTTATTTTGGGGGTTTAAAGGTTTAAGTTTTTATTAATTTTTAAGTTTTATTTTTAGGTTTATTTATTTAAGTTTAGGTTTTTATTTAGTTTTTATGTTATTTTATTTTTATTTTAGGTATAGTTTTTATTTTATTTAGGTTTTTTTCTTTTTTTGTTTAGTTTAGGTTTTTATTTATTTTAATGTAATTACGTTTTTATTTTTTATTTATTTTTTTTTTAAGTTTAGGTTTAGGTTTTCGTTTAGGTTTTTATTTTATTTTATTTTATTATTATTTAAGTTTTTTATTATTTTAATTTTGGTTTAGGTTTTTTGCTTTTTAGGGTTTAGGTTTAGGGTTTATGGTTAATTTAGGGTTTAGTGTTTAGGTTTTAGTTCAAGGTTTAGGGTTTTTGGTCTTTATTTAAAAATAAAGAAAACAAAATCAGATTCAACATTCTTCTTTCTGATTTCATTAACCAAGTAATAGACAATGTTTTCTATGATACAAGTGATAACATAGATAAAAAATGAGCATGCATAAAGCATACCAAAAACCTTAGATAACTAGAACCATCATTACTATAAAGACATAGTTCAATAAGAAACAGATCAAATCCATCGTTCTTCAATTTCTCAAATTCCCATCAGTACCACCCCGACCTCTCGATTTGCAGGATCTACGATCATATCACTGATCTCGCCCTCCACCACACCACGGCTATAATCTTCGTCACTCCTTCTGCCTCCATAACCACCACTAGTCGGACCACCACCTCCAGATCCCCCACCACCATTGGGATAATCGCTGCCTACGCCTTCACCTCCACTGCCAGATCTAGATTGAGCCTAGTTGACGGTGATGTTCCTACCGTCCAGGTTCTGTCCATTCTTAGGGTTTAGGTTTAGGATTTGGTTTATTAGGTTTTAGGGTTTAGGTTTCTTTTTTAATTTATTTAGTTACTTTAGGTTTAGGTTTAGGGTTTAGGGTTTAAGGTTAGGTTTTAGGGTTTAGGTTTTAAGTTTTATAATTTTAGGTTTTTAGGGTTTAAGGTTTAGGGTTTAGGGTTTTAAATTTAAGGATTGTGGTTTAGGGCTTAGGATTTAGGGTTTAGGGTTTAGGGATTAGGGTTTGAGTTTAGGATTTAGGGTTTAGGATTTAGGGTTTTAAGTTTAGTGTTTAGGGTTTAGGCTTTAGGGTTTAGTTTGTATGGTTTAGAGTTTAGGGTTTAGGGTTAGCTTATGGTTTAAGATTTATGGCTTAGGGTTTATGTTTTTTTGGGGCTTAGGGTTTAGGGTTTTAGGGTTTACAGTTTAAGGTTTAAAGTTTTGGGTTTTTTAGGGTTTAGGGTTTATGGTTTAAGTCTTAATTTAAGTTTTTATTTTATTTTATTTTTATTTTTTTATAATTAGGTTTTTTATTTATTTTGATTTTTGGTTTTAATTAGTTTAGATTTATTTTTCTAGGTTTTTTGGTTTTAGGGTTTAGGCTTTAGTATTTAAGATTTAGGTTTTCGGGTTTGGGGTTTAGGGTTTAGGGTTTAAGGTTGTAGTTTTTTGGGTCTAGGGTTTATGGTATAGGATTTTAGTGTTTAGGGTTTAGGGTTTAGGGTTTAGAGTTTTAAGGTTTAGGGTTTAGGGTTTAGTATTGTAGGCTTAGGGTTTACGGTTTAGGGTTTTGGGTCAGGTTTTTTTAGTTTTTTTTATTTTTTTAAAAAATTAAGTAACCTAATAGGTTTAGGTTTATTTCATTTCTTTTTTATTTAATTTTAGTTTATTTTCTTTTTTATTTTATTTAGGTTTATTTTATTTCATTTTATTTATTTTTTCATTTAGTTTTTATTTTATTTTATTTTAGGTCAATTTTACATTAATTTTAGGTTTTGTTTTTATTTTATTTTTATTTTTCATTTTTTTAATTTAGTTTAGGTTTTTATTTATTTTATTTGAGTTTTTTTATTTATTATTATTTTTAGTTTAGGTTTTAGTTTATGTTTTTAGTTTATTTTAATTCTTTTTATTTTGGTTTAGGTTTTATTTATTTATTTTATTTTTTAGGTTTTGTTTAGTTTAGGTTTAGGTTTAGGTTTATTTTTCAATTTGTTTAGTTACTTTAGGTTTAGGTTTAAATTTTGGGGTTTGGGGCTTAGGATTTATGATATAGGGTTTTAGTGTTTGCGCTTTTAGGGTTTAGAGTTTTGGTTTAGGGTTTAGGGTGTTTCAAGGTTTAGGATTTAGGATTTTGGGTTTAGGGTTGCAGGTTTAGGGTTTAGGATTTAAGGTTTAAAGTTTTATTTTAAATTAAGTAACCTTGTTGGTTTATGTTTATTTAGTTTACTTTTTATTTATTTTAGCTTATTTAATTTCTTTATTTTTATTAATGTTTATTTTTTTAGTTTTGTTTATTTATTTTAGATTTATTTATTTTATCTTAGGTTTTTTATTTTAGTTACTATTTTTAGGTTTAGGATTAAGTTTAGGTTTAGTTTTAGGTTTTAGTATTTGGGGTTTAGGGTTTAGGGTTTAGGGTTGTAGGATTTAGGGTTTAAGGTTTAGGGTTTTTGGTTTAGGGTTTAGGCTTTAGGGATTAGGGTTTAGAGTTTAGGGTTTAAGGTTTTAGTGTTTAGGGTTGTAAGTTAATGGTTTAGGGTTAAGTCTAGGGTTTAGGGTTACTATTTTTATTTATTTATTCTTATTTAAGGTTTAAGGTTTATGGTTAGTTTAGGGTTTATGGTTGTAGTTTTATGGTTTAAAATTTAGGGTTTAAGGGTTATTTTTAATCTTTAAATTAAGTAAACTAGTAGGTTTAGGTTTATTTAGTATATTTAGTATATTATTTTATTTTATTTAGTTTACTTTATTTTTAATAGCTTTATTTTTTATTTAATTTAGTATATTTATTTTAGGTTTATTTATTTTAATTTAGGCTTTTATTTTAGTTTAGGTTTTTTATTTTAGTTTATTTTTTAGGTTTAAGTTTAGGTTTAGATTTATTTTTTGTTGAGTCTTATTTTTATTTTATTTTTTATTTTTAGGTTTTGGTTTGGTTTTTATTTTGACTTTTTTTATTTTGAGGTTTTAAGTTTTTATTTTTGGTTTATTTTAGGTTTTATTTTTTAGTTTAGGTTTAGGTTTATTTTTAGTTTATTTTATTTTATTTAGTTTAGGTTTAGAGGTTAGGTCTAACTTATTTAAAGTTTAGCTTATAGTTTTATTTATTTTAGTTTAGTTAATTTTAGTTTGGATTTTGGTTTATTTTATTTTTATTTTAGGTTTAGGTTTTTTTTTAGTTTAGGCTTTTGGTTTAATTTTTTATTTATTTTTAGGTTTATAATTTAGGTTTAAGTTTTTTATTTAGTTTTTGTTTTATTTTATTTTAGGTTTAGTTTTTATTTTATTTAGGTTTTTATTTATTAGGATCATTTTACTTTTTAGTTTTGTTTAGGTTTTTATTTATTTTATTTAAGTTTTTTATTATTTTATTTTATTGTATTTTTAAGTTTAGGATTTCTTATTTTAGTTTAGTTTAGTTTTTTATTTTATTTATTTTTTTAGGTTTAGTATTTTTAATTTATGTTTTTATGTTGTATTTAGTTTAGGTTTAGCTTTAGGGTTTAGAGTGTTAAGTGAGATTTAGGGTTTAGGTTTAGGCTTTAACTTTAGTTTTGGTTAGGTTTAGTGTAGTTTAGGGTTTAGTATTTGGGCTTTAGGGTTTTGGATTTAGGGACAGCTTAGGATTAGTAGTTAGGCCAAGGTGTTTTAGGAGGGTCTTTTGGGTTTAAAGTTCATGGTTTAAGGTGGGATGGTTTTTTAGGGTTTATGATTTAGGGTAGGGTTTAGGGTTAGTTTAGGGAGGTTATGTTGTGTTTAGGGTTTAGTGTTTTAGTTTAGGGTTTGGGTTTAGGGTTGTATGTCTTGTAAAGCAGGGTTGTATGCTTAGTGTTTAGATTTTAGGGTTTTAGGGTTTAGGGGTTTAGGGCTTAACATTTAGGTTTTATTTATTTTAGTTTATGTTTATGTTTATTTCTTTTTAAGTTTATGTTTTTTTTAGTTTAGGGTTTTGGTCTTATTTTTATTTAGTTTTATGTTTATTTTTTAAGTTTAAGTTTTTTATTTAGTTTTGATTTTATTTTATTTTTTATTTTATTATATTTTTATTGTATGTTTAGTTTTTATTTTATTTAGATTTTTTATTCTTAGGTTCATTTTACTTTTAAATTTTATTTAGGTTTTTAATTATTTTATTTGATTATTTTATTTATTTTGTTTTATTTTATTTTGAAAGTTTAGGTTTTTTATTTATTTTAGTTTAGTTTAGGTTTTTATTTTATTTATTTTATTATTTTATTTAGTTTTAGGTTTATTTATTTATTTTATTTTTTTTTATTTAGTTTAGGTTTAGGTATTTATATTTTAGGGTTTAGGGTTTAGGCTTGGGTTTAGTTTAGAGGCTTGGGTTTAGTGTTGGTGTTTAGAACCCATTTAGGGTTTAGTGTCCTGAGTGTGGTTTAGGGTTTGGAGCCTAAGTGAGAGAGGGTCAGGTCAGATTTATAGTGTTTAGGCTTTAAAGTTTAGGGTTTTATAGTTTAGGAGGTCAGGGCCTAAGTTTAGTGGTTTGTTTAGGGTTTAGGGTTAGGGTTTAAGATTTAGGAGGGTTTAGGTTAAAGTAGGGTGGGTTAGTTTTAGGGTTTAGGGTGGATAGGGTTTATGGCCTGGGTTTGAAGGTTTAGGGTGGGTCATAAGGGGTTGTATTTTTATTTTTATTTTTTTTTATTTAGAGTTTAGGTTTTATTTGTTATTTATTGTTAGGTTTTTTTAAAGTTTTTTTTAGGTTTAGATTTTTATTTAGTTATTATTTTATTTTATTTTTGGTTTATTTTATTTTTATTTTATGTTTAATTTTTATTATATTTAGATTTTTATTTAAGGATTTTTTTCATTTTTAGCTTAATTTAGGTTTTTATTTATTTTATCTTAATTTAGTTTTATTTTTTATCTTTATTTTATTTTAGGTTTATGTTTGCTTGTTATTTTATTTAGGTTTCAATTCATTTATATTATTTTAGATTTTATTTTTAGGTTTATGTAGTTTCATGGAGGGTTTAGGTTTATGTGGGATTAGGGGTTAGGAGGGTTTAGGGTTTGGCCCAGGTGGTGTGGTTTAGGTATTAGGGTTAGGGACTGTCAGGGAAAAGTTTAGAGGGTCAGTGTGTCCCAGTTTGGGAGTGATTTAGGCCTGTGGTTTTAGTAGGGTCAGTGGCTAGGTCAGATATAGGTTTAGTTAGAGGGTTAGGTTTGGATTAGGTTTAGGGTAAGGTTTGGTAGGACTCAGTGGTGGGAGCCAGGGTGTGGTGTGGTCAGGATTAGAGTTTAGGGAAGGATTAGGCTCAGCTTGTATTAGGGCCTTGGGTCAGGTTAGGGTTAAGGGCCAGGTTTGGGCAAAGGTTTCGGGTTTAGGGTTTTGAGTTAGTTTTAGGGTTTAGGGTTTAGGTTTTAGGGTTTAAGATTTAGTGTTTCAGGTTTAGGGTTTAGGATTTTTTTTAAATTAATGAAACCAGTAAGTTTTAGTTTATTTTGTTTATTTAGTTTATATTATATTTTTATTTAGGTTTATTTTTTTTTGTTTAGTTTATTATTTTAAGTTTATTTATTTTAGTTTATTTTTTAGGTTTAAATTTAAATTTATGTTTATTATTTTAGTTTATTTTTGTTTTTATTTTATTTTTTAGGTTTAAGTTTTATTTTTTATTTTTAGGTTTAATTTTAAGTTTTTATTTTAATTTTTTAATGTTTAGGTTTTAGGTTTTTAATTTAGGTTTATTTTTAGGTTTTATTTTTTTGTTTAGGTTTAGGTTTATTTTTAGTACATTTTATAATATTTAGTTTAGGTTTAGGTTTAGTTTATTTTAGGTTTGGGTTTATGTTTTATTTATTTTAGTTTAGTTTATTTTAGTTCAAGTTTAGGCTTATTTTATTTTTATTTTAGGTTTAGGTTATTTATTTATTTTTGGGTTTAGGTTTTATTTTTTATTTATTTTTAGGTTAATATTTAGGTTTATTGTTTAGTTTTAGGTTTATATTTAATTTTTATTTTGTTTTATTTTAGGTTGATTTTATTTTTTAGTTTAGTTTATGTTTTTATGTATTTTATCTTAGTTTAGTTTTTAGTTTTTATTTTATTTTATTTTTAGGTTTAGGTTTAGGTTTAGGTTTAGCCTTTTATTTTTATCTTTTATTTTTCTTATTTTATTTAGGTTTCAATTTTTTATTTATTTTATTTTTTGGTTTTATTTATTTTAGGTTTTGGAAATTAGGTTTTTAGGGTTTAAGGTTTTGGATTTTGGGTTTTAGATTTTTGGTTTTCGATTTAGGGTTTAGGGTTTATGGTTTTAGGTTTTATGGTTTAGGGTTTATAGTTTAGGGTTTAGGGTTTCAGGGTTTAGGTTTTCAAGTTTAGGGTTTAGGTTTTATCTATTTTAGTTTTGGTTTATGTTTATTTTATTTTAATTATTTTAGGTTTAGGTTTTTTTTTTTTTAAGTTTAGGGTTTAGATTTTATTTTTAAGTTCATTTTTAGGTTTAGGTTTTTATTTAGTTTTTATTTTATTTTCTTATGGGTTTTTTTTACATTTAGTTTTTATTTTATTTAAGTTTTTTATATTTAGGTTTACATTATTTTCTTAATTAGTTTACATTTATATTTATTTTTATTTGATTTTATTTTTTAGGTTTAGGTTTAGGTTTAGGTTTAGCTTTTAGTTTAGTTTTATTTTTTATTTTAGTGATTTAGTTTTAGGTGGGTTTAGGTATGGTTTGGGTATTGTTTGGGTTTAGGCAGAGTTTAGGGTTTAAGGGCCCAGTGGGTTTGGGCCCAGGGCCTGGGTGGAAGTTATTCAGGGTTTGGGTTTAGGGTTTATGGTGGCTGGGTAAGGCATGGATTTAAAGTTTAATGTCATTTTGGGATTTAGGTGGGGCCCAGGTCAGGGTAGGGTTCTGGCCCAGGGCACAGGTCAGGGCCTGAGCCTGGCCCAGGGAGTGTAGCCTCATGGATCAGGCTTTTTAGGGCCCAGGTCCAGAGTCAACGTAGATGTGGGTTTAAGGTTTAGGGTCAGTCAGCTTGGCTTGGTTTAAAGTTTAGGGTAGGTTTGGATTTAGATCTGGTTTAGTCATAGGTTTAGGGTCAGGGAGGTTTGTGGAGTTAGGGTTAGGGAGTATTATAGGGTTTAGGGTTGGTTTAAGGTTAGTCACCTGGATGGTCAGGTCACTAGAGTTTAGAGAGAATCAGGGTCCGTGGTTTAGGTTAGTTTAGGGTTTAGGATTTAGGGTTTAGGGTTTTAAAGAAAAATAAACCCGACAGGTTTAAATTTATTTAGTTTATTTTATATTTTATTTAGGTTTATTTTTTTTCTTTGGTTTTGTTTTTTTTTAGTTTAGTGTTTAGATTTTATTTTTTTTATTTTTTAAATTTTTATTATTAGGTTTATTATTTTGGTTTAGGTTTTTATTTAGTTTTTATTTTATTTTATTTTAAGTATATTTCATTCTTATTTTATTAGTTTTATACCATTTAGGTTTTTATTATTAGGTTTATTTTTTTCTTACTTTTTAGGTTTTATTTATTTTAATTTAGTTTATTTTATTAATTTATTTTATTTTATTTTTGGTTTAGACTTAGGTTTAGTTTAGGTTTTATTTTCTTTATTCACTTTTTTATTTAGGTTTAGGTTTTTTTACATATTTTATTTTTAGGTTTTATTTAATTTATGTTTAGGTTTTTAGGTTTTTCGGGTTTAGGGTTTAATGTTTAGTGTATTAAGGTTTAGGGTTTTAGGGTTAGGGTTTAGTGTTAGGATTTAGGGTTTAGAGTTTAGTGTTTATGCTTTAGGGTTTAGGGTTAGCTTAAGGTTTAGGGTTTTCTTTTAAAAAAAATTATGGAAACTAGTAAGGTTAGGTTTAGTTTTTATTTTTATTTAGTTTACTTTATTTATTTTAGTTTGGTTTTTTATTTTATGTTGTATTTTAGGTTTATGTTTATGTTTAGGTTTATTTTTTAGTTGATTTTTATTTTTATTTTATTTTTTTGGTTTAGGTTTTATATTTTATTTTTAGGTTTAGGTTTATGTTTTTATTTTATTTTTTTAGGTTTAAATTTTAGGTTTTTATTTTAGGTTTATTTTTAGTTTTTTTTTAGTTTATTTTATTTTATTTAGTTTAGGTTTAGGTTTAGGTTTACTTTATTTTAGGTTTAGGTTTAGAGATTAGGGTTAGTTTAGGGTTTGGGGTTTAGGGTTTAGGGTTTATGGTGGATTTAGGGTTTAAGGTTTAGGTTTTAGGGTTTACAGTTTATGGTTTAGGGTTTAGGGTTTTAGGGATTAGGATTTAGGCTTTAGGGTTTAGGGTTTTGGGTAAAGGTTTTAGGTTTATTGTTTAGGTTTTAGTTTAGGGTTTAAGATTTTTGGATTTTTTAACTGTGAACAAATTCAGATTCAGCATTTTTTATTTTTTATTTCATCAACCAAGTAACACACCAAGTTTTGTAAGACACAAGTGATGACATAGATAAAAAATGAGCACGTAGAGCAATTCAAAAACCCTAGATAACTAGAACCATCTATATTATAAAGACACAGTTTCATAAGTCGTAGATATAATCCACTGATCTTTAGTTTCTCTTGTTCCCCTGAAAACCACCATGGCCTCGGGATCCACTATCATATCCTCGATCTCTCCCTCCGCCACTGCCACGGCTATAACCCTTGTCGCTCCTCCCGCCTCCATAACCACCACTCCTCTGACCACCACCTCCATATCCTCCAACACCTCCAAATCCTAAACCACCACTACAATAACTGTCACCTCCACCTCTACCGCCAGATCTACACAAACAATGGTTGATGGTGATGTTCTTGCCAGCAAGGTTTTTCCCATTCTTAGGATTTAGGTTTAAGTTTATTAGGTTTTAGGGTTTAGGTGTATTTTTTAATTTAATTAGTTACTTCTGGATTAAGATGATGTTTGAGGTTTAGGGTTTAGGGTTAAGGGTTAGGGTTTATGGTTTAGTGTTTAGGGTTTAGGGATTAGGGTTTAGGGTTTAGGGTGTAGCATTTAGGGTTTAGGGTTTTAGAGTTTATGCTTTTAGGATTTAGGGTTTAGGGTTAGTGTTTAGGGTTTAGGGTTTATGGTTTTTTAGGGTTTATGGTTTAGTGTTGTAGCTTTAGGGTTGTAGGTTTAGGGTTTAAGGTTTAGGATTTAGTGTTTATAGATTTTTTTGTTAAATTAAGTAAACCGATAGGTTTAGGTTTATTTAGTTTCTTTTTTATTAATTTTTGTTTATTTTATTTTTTATTTTTATTTCAATTTTTTTATTTTGTTTAGTTTGTTTATTTTAGGTTTATTTATTTTAGTTTAGGTTTTTTATTTTAGTTTATTTTTTAGGTTTAGTTTTAGGTTTAGGTTTACTTTTAGTTGAGTTTTTTTTTTAGGTGTAGATTTTATTTTTTTAATTTTAGGTTTAGGTTTAGGTTTTAGCTTTTTATTTAAGGTTTATTTTTAGGTTTTATTTTTTAATTTAGGTTTAGGTTTATTTCTAGTTTATTTTATTTTATTTAGTTGAGGTTTAGGTTTAGGTTTAGGTTTTATTTATTTTAGTTTAGTTTATTTTAGTTTAGGTTTAGGTTAATTTTATTTTGTTTATTTTTTTTTTTTAGGTTTAGATTTTTTTTTAGTTTAGTGTTTAGGTTTTATTTTGAGGTTTATTTTTTAGGTTTAGGTTTTTTTAGTTTTAATTTTATTTTATTCTAGGTTAATTTTAGTTTTATTTTACTTTTAGTTTTTATTTTATTTAGATATTTTATTCTTAGGTTTATTTTATTTCTTAATTTTAGTTTAGGTTTTTATTTATTTTAATTTAGTTTATTTTTATTTGTTTATTTTATTTTATTTTTAGGTTTAGATCTATGTTTTAGTTTAGGTTTTTATTTTATTGTATTTTTTTATTTTATTTAGGTTTAGGTTTTTTTTATATTTTTAGGTTTTATTTAGTTTAGTTTAGATTTGTATTTAGTATTTAGGGTGTGGTTTGGTATGGTTTTGATCTAGTTTAGGTTTAGGGTTTAGGGTTTAGAGTTTAGTTTAGGCTTTAGGGAGGTTAGCTTAGGGCTTAAAGTTTTTTTTTAAAATTAAGTAAACCAATATGTTCGTTTATTTAGTTTATTTAATTTTATTTTATTATTCATATTTTTATAATTTAGGTTTTTATTTTATTTTTTTTAGGTTTAGGTTTATTTTCTAGTTGAGTATTGTTCATATTTTATTTCTTAGGTTTTGGTTTTATATTTTATTTTTATGTTTAGCTATATATTTTTATTTTATATTTTTAAGTTTAGGTTTTAGGTTTTTATTTTTAGTTCATTTTTAGGTTTTATTTTTTAGTTTTGGTTTAGGTTTATTTTTAGTTTATTTTCTTTTATTTAGTTTAAGTTTAGGTTTAGGTTTACTTTATTCTAGGTTTAAGTTTAGGGTTTAGGTTTTAGGTTTTAAGGTTTAGGGTTTAGGGTTTATGATTTAGGGTTTAGGTTTTAGGTTTAGGGTTCGTGTTTTAGTTTAGGGTTTAAGGTTTTTCATATATATATATTTTTTTAATGTGAGAAAGAAAAATTTAGATTCAACATTTCTTCATTTCAATTTCATCAACCAAGTAACACAAAACTTTTTCTAAGAAACATGTGATGATATAGATAAAAAAATGAGCACGTATAGAGAAAATCAGAAACCCTGGATAACTAGAACAATTTCTACTATAAAGACACAGTTCCATAAACAGTAGATTGGTTCGACCATTCTTCATTTTCTCCAGTTCCCATCAGAACCACCCCCGGCCTCTCTAGTTGCTAGATACACCATCATATCCCCTATCTCTCCGTCGACCACCACCATGGTTTATGGTTTTGGGTTTAAGTTTTAGGTTTAGTGTTCAGGTTTTAGTTTAGAGTTTAGGGTTTATGTTTTTTTTAATGGTGAACAAATTCAGATTCAACATATTTTACTTCTGATTTCATCAACCAAGTAACACACCAAGTTTTTTAAGACACAAGTGATGACATAGATAAAAAATGAGCATGCATAGAGCAAATCAAAAACCTTAGATAACTAGAACCATATATACCGAAAGACAGCCCATAAGCAAATGTATATAATCGACTATTCTTCGCTTTCTCTGCTCTATGAAAACCACCTCACCTCGGGATCCACCATCATATCCTTGATATCTCCCTCTGCCACCACCATGGCTGTAACCTCCGTCTTTCCTCCCACCTCCATAACCACCACTACTCTGAC
The DNA here is from genome assembly GCA_021442155.1 of Cymbidium sinense. Classification (NCBI taxonomy): domain Eukaryota; kingdom Viridiplantae; phylum Streptophyta; class Magnoliopsida; order Asparagales; family Orchidaceae; genus Cymbidium; species Cymbidium sinense. The sequence continues at coordinate 370,845,679 of CM038214.1, read as the reverse complement.
CACCACCTCCATATCCACCAGCACCTCTAAATCCCCCACCACCACTGTGATAACCGTCGCCTCCGCCTGTACCGCCAGATCTATACTGACGCTGGTTAATGGTGATGTTCCTACCGTCAAGGTTCTGCACATTCTTAGGGTTTAGGTTTATTTTTTAATCTATTTAGTTACTTTAGGTTTAGGTTTAGTATTTGAGGCTTTACGATTTAGGTTTAGGTTTAGGGTTATGGGTTTACTTTAGGTTTAGTTACTTTAGGTTTAGGTTTAGGGTTACAATTTAGGGTTTATGGTTTAGGCTTTACGATTTTAGGGTTTATGCTTTTATGGTTTAGGTTTAGGGTTGGTGGTTAGGGTGTGGTTTTGTGGGTTTATGGTCTGTTGTAGGTTGAGGTTCTGGGTTGTGGTTAGTTTTAGGGTTTAGGGTTTTATGGATCAAGAGTTTAGGGTTTAGGGTTTAGTGTTCTTTTTAAATATTTAGTTTATTTTATTTTATTTATTTATATTTAGGTTTTTTTATTAAATTTAGTTTATTTATTTTAGTTTATTTTTTGGTTCAAATTTAAGTTTTATTTTATTTTTTTTACTTTAGTATATTTTATTTTATTTTATAGGTTTAGGTTTTATTTTTTATTTTTATTTTTACATATCGATTTTTATTTTATTTTCTTAGGTTTAGGTTTTAGTTTTTCATTTTAGGTTTATTTTTAAGTTTTATTTGTTAGTTTAAGTTTAGGCTTCTTTTTAGTTTATTTTACTTTATTTTATTTAGGGTTTAGTTTTAGTGTTTTAGGTTTTATTTATTTTTAGTTTAGTTAAATTTAGGATTAGGTTTATTTATTTTCTTTATTTTAGATTTAGGTTTCTTTCTCTTAGTTTAGGTTTTTTTCTTAGGTATATTTTTATTTTTTGTTTTAGGTTTAGATTTTATTTAATTTTATTTTCTTTATTTTCATTATTTAATTTTATTTTATGTTTAGTTTTAATTTTATTTTGTTATTATTTTATTTTTTTAATTTTATTTAGGTTCATATTTATTATATTTTAGTTTAGTTTTGATTTTGATTTAATTTTATTTTTAGGTTTAGGTTGGTTTAGGTTTTTAATTTAATTTAATTTACCTTTATTTAGATTTTGGTTTTATTTAATTTATTTTATTTAGTTTAGTTTAGTGGTTTTAGGTTTACTGTGGCCTAGCCAGAGATTAGGGTTTAGTCTGGGGTAGTGTTTTATGGTCTGGGATTTAGGGTCAGTTTAGGTCATATGTTTAGGTTTGCTTTTTTGGTTTGGCCTAAGTCACGAGAGTTTTTTTATTTTTTATAATTTTTTGAATTTTATAAAATTAAGTAAATAGCAGGTTTAGTTTATAATCATTTCTTAATTTGATTTAGGTTTCTTTTATTTTATTTAGTTTTCTTATTTATGTTTTATTTTATTTTATTTTATTTTTAGGTTTAGGTTTATCTTAGTTTAGTTTTATTTTTATTAAGTTTAGGTTTTATTTTATTTTAGGTTTAAGTTTTTATTTTTTTTAAGGTTTTAGGTTTAGGTTTTATTTTTTGAGGTTTATTTTAGGTTTTATTTTTAGTTTAATTTATTTTAGTTTATTTATTTTTAGTTTATTTAGACTTAGTTTAGGTTTTATTTATTTTAGTTTAGGTTTAGGTTTATTTTATTTTTATTTTTTGTTTTGGGTTTTTTTTTAGTTTAGGGTTTAGGTTTTATTTTTTATTTATTTATTAATTTTATTTTTAGGTTTATTATTTAGGTTTAGGTTTTATTAAGTTTTATTTTACTTTATTTTAGGTCAATGTTATTTTTATTTTAGGTTAAGTTTCTCATTTATTTTTTTTATTTTTTTTAGTTTAGTTTAGGTTTTATTTATTTATTTTAGTTATGTTTTTATTTTTTATTTTATTTTCTTGTTAGCTTTAGGTTTAGGATTAGGCTTAGGTTTAGGTTTTACTCTATGTTTTTATTTTATTTTATTTTCTTATTTTATTTTATTTTCTTATTTTATTTTTGTTTAGTCATGATTGTTTTCAAACTCATGGTGAAATAGATTGGGAAGTTATTAGTAGAATTCAAGTTGGATGGTTGAAGTGGCGGAATGCTTCTGGCCAATTGTCTGATAGAAAAGTTCCACTTAAACTGAAGGGAAAATTTTATAAGATGGTGGTAAGAGCTACAATGAATTATGGTGCAGAATGTTGGCCAATAAAAGAGAAGCATAAGACTAAGTTAAGTGTTACAAAGATGAGGATGCTGTGGTGGATGTGACTTACTCTAGAGATAAAATGTGAAATGAGTATGTTCGAGAAAATGTTGGAGTATCTCCGCTGGCAGATAAGATTAGAGAGAGTCGGCTTAGATGGTTTGGCCACATAAAGTATTGTCCGTCCGATGACCCTATTAGGATAGTAGATGTATTAGATTTGCCTTATGTTAAGAAAGGTAGAGGTAGACCTAAAAAGACATGGTTAAGATGTATAAAAAAATGACCCAAGATACTCTGAGTTAAATGAATGAGAATTGACACACAGACACAATGGAGATGATGGATTCAAGTAACAATACCACTTAGTGGGAGAAAGGCTTGATGTTGTTGTTGTAGTTGTTGTATTTTATTTTACTTTAGATTTTTATTTATTTATTTTATTTTTAAGTTTTAATTAGTTTAGGTTTAGGGTTTTAAGATTTTAAGGTTTAAGGTTTAGGTTATTAGGGTTTGTGGTTTTGGTTGTGTTTAGGGTTTAGGTTAGGGTTTTCAGACAGGTTTAGGATTTAGAGTTTGGGTAGTTGTGGTAGGGTTTGGGGTTAGTGCCCCAGTGTTCAAGTTTTAATTTAGGGTTTAGGGTCTTTGATTTTTTTTAACAGAGAACAAGTTCAGATTTATGACATATCTTCTTTTATTTAATTAGTTTATTTAGTTAAATTTTTTTATTTATTTTAGTTTATTTTATTTTATTTATTTATATTTAAGTTTATTTCTTATTTTTATTTAGTTTAGTTTATTTATTTTAGGTTAATTAATTTTGGTCTATTTTTTTATTTTAGTTTAGGTATTTTATTTTAGTTAATTTTGTAGATTAGGTTTAGATTTAGGTTTATTTTAACTGAGTTTTATTTTTATTTTATTTTTAGGTTTAAGTTTTATTTTTTTATTTTATGTTTAGGTTTAGGTTTTATTGTATTTTTAGTTTTAGTTTTTAGGTTTAATTCTTTTTTTTTTTCTTTTACTTTAATTAATTTATTTTATTTAGTTTAGTTTATTTTAAGATTTATTTATTTAGTATGTTCCTGTTCCTATTTTGTCTTTATTTTATTTTATTTAGGTTTCTTTAAGTTTAGGGTTTAAGATTTATCTTTAGGTTTATCTTCTAGGTTAATTTATAGGTTTATTTAATTTTAAGTTTATTTTATTTTTATTTTAGGTTTAGTTTTTATTTTATTTAGGTTTTTTTCATTTAGTTTAGTTTATTATTTATTTTAGTTCAATTTTATTTTTATTATATTTTCCTTTTAGGAGGATTAGTTTATGTTTTATTTTATCTTTTATTTTTTTTAGATTTATTTATTTAATTTTTAGGTTTTAATTAGTTTAAGTTTAGGTTTAGCTTTGTGGTTTAAGGATTAGGGTTAGTTTAAAAGTATTTCTTGGGGTTTAGGGTAGGTCAGTGTAGGCCTGTGAGTAGTCAGGGTTGTGGCCTAGGTTTTGGGTGCCTGGGTTTATGATTTTGGGTTAAGGCTTAGGGTTTGGGCCTTGGTCTTTGGGTTTGGGTTTTGCTCTAGGGTTTAGGGTTTTAGATTGTGATTTAGGTTTAGGTTATGTCCAAGTTTTAGCATTTAGGGTTTCTGGTTTTTTTAACCAAAACAAATTAAGATTTGCAACATTTCTTCTTTTATTTAATTAGTTTATTTACTTTATTTTATTTTTAATTTTTATTTATGTTTTTTTATTTAGTTTAGTTTATTTATTTAAGTTTTATTTATTTTAGTCTAGGTTTTTTACCTTTAGTTATTATTTATTTTAGTTTTTTTTTTGAATTAAGTTTAGGTTTAGGTTTTTTAGTGAGTTTTATTTTATTTTTTTTTAGGTTTAGGTTTTATTTTTTATTTTATGTTTATGTTTAGGGTTTTATTTTATTTTTTTTAGGTTTAAGTTTTAGTTTTTCTATTTTAATTTAAGTTTTTTTATTTAGGTTTAGGTTTATGTTTAATTTCTTTTATTTTATTTAGTTTAGGGTTTAGGTTTAGGGTCATTTTATTTATTTTAGTTCAATTAATTAATGTCTAATTTTATTTTATTTTATTTTAAGTTTAAGTTTTATTTAAGTTTAGGGTTTAGGTTTTATTTCAGGTTTACTTTAGGTTTAGTCTTTATTTAGTTTTATTTTATTATATTTTGGTTTATTTTATGTTTATTTTATTTTTATTTTACTTAGTTTTATTATATTTAGATTTTATTGTTTGTTTTATTATTTTTTAATTTAATAGGTTTTTATCATTTTAGTTATCTTTATCTTTATTTTTTTTAGGTTAGTTTTATTTTATATTTCATGTGTTTTATTTATTTTATTTTGTTTTATTTATTTAGCTCAGGTTTCAGTAGGCTCAGGGCTCAGTGGTTGGGATCAGGCCTACCTTAGTGGTTGGGCCTAGGCTAGTTTGGTCTTAGGGCCTAGGCCTGGGGTTCATGGCCTGGGGCTCAAATGCTTTGCACAGGCCTGGTGGGTTGGGACAGGATTTAGTTAATCTTTCTTTTATAGCTCAGTGGGAGTAGGTGATTAGTTCATTAGAAACTAGTTTATTTATTTATTTTATTTATTTATCTATTTTATTTTATTTATTTGTTTAGTTAGTTTTATTTATTTATAGTTTAAGTTTATCTTTTTTAGGTTTAGGGTTTAGTTTTATTTAAGATTTTAGGTTTTATTTTAGTTATAATTTTAGGTTTTATTCTTTTAGGTTTATTTTAGTTATTTTATATTTAGTTTAGGTGGTTTTTTTATTTTATTTTAGTTTAGTTTGCTTTATTTTATTTTTTATTTTATATTTATATTTTATAATTTATTTTGGGTTATTTTAGGTTCTTATTTTTTTTATTTTGTTTTGGCATATTTTATTTTATTTTAGTTTAGTTTTATTATATTTGGGTTTTATTCTTAGGTTTATTCTTTAAGATAGTTTAGCTTTACTCAGGCTTTTATCTTATTTAGTTTAGGATTGATTTAGGTTTAGGTTTAGGTTTTTTTTAATTTAATTTAATTTATTTATTTATTTGCTTTTAATTTTACTTTTTATTTATTAGCTTTAGGTTGTAGGTTTACTGTAGGGTAGGTGGGATTGTGGGGGAAGTGGCCTTGGTTTAGAGTTTTAGGGGTTTATGGTCTGGGATCAGGGTTTATAGTTTAGGGTTATATGTTTAGGCCTAAGGTCATGCTAGAGTTTTTATTTTTTTATAATTTTTTGAATTTTAAAAATTAAGTAAATTAGTAGGTTTAGTTTATTTATTTTTATTTTGATTTAGGTTTCTTTTTATTTTATCATTTTTATCTATTTATTTTATTTTATCTTATTTTATATCAGTAGGTATATTTTCTGCCTTAGTTTTATTTTTATTTTATTTTTATGTTTAGGTTTTATTTTTTTTATTTTAGGTTTAAGTTTTATTTTTTTTTGGTTTAGGTTTTAGGTTTTTATTTGGGGTTTATTTTTAGGTTTTATTTTTTAGTTTAATTTTATTTTTAGTTTATTTATTTTTTTAGTTTTGGTTTAGATTTAGGTTTAGGTTTTATTTATTTTTGTTTAGGTTTAGGTTTATTTTATTTTTATTTTTTATTTTGGGTTTTTTTTAGTTTAGGGTTTAGGTTTTATTTTTTATTTATTTATTAATTTTATTTTTAGGTTTATTGTTTAGGTTTAGGTTTTATTAAGTTTTATTTTACTTTATTTTAGGTCAATGTTATTTTTATTTTAGGTTAAGTTTTCATTTTATTTCAGTTTTTTATTTTTTAGTTTAGTTTAAGTTTTTATTTATTTATTTTAGTTAAGTTTTTATTTTTTATTTTATTTTCTTGTTAGCTTTAGGTTTAGGATTAGGTTTTACTCTATGTTTTTATTTTATTTTATTTTATTTTCTTATTTTATTTTGGTTTAGTCATGATTGTTTTCAAAATCATGGTGAAATAGATTGAGAAGTTATTAGTAGAATTCAAGTTGGATGGTTGAAGTGGAGGAATGCTTCTGGCCTATTGTGTGATAGAAAAGTTCCACTTAAACTGAATGGAAAATTTTATAAGATGGTGGTAAGACCTATAATGACTTATGGTGCAGAATGTTGGCCAATAAAAGAGAAGCATAAGACTAAGTTAAGTGTTACAAAGATGAGAATGCTCAGGTGGATGTGTGACTTTACTCTTAGAGATAAAATGCGAAATGAGTATGCTCAGGAAAATGTTGGAGTATCTCCGCTGGCAGATAAGATTAGAGAGAGTCGCCTTAGATGGTTTGTCCACATAAAGCATCATCCGTCTGATGACCCGGTTAGGATAGTAGATGTATTAGATTTGCCTTATGTTTAGAAAGGTAGAGGTAGACCTAAAAAGACTTGGTTAAGATGTATAAAAAATGACCTTAGTATACTTGAATTAAATGATAATTTGACACATAATAAGACACAATGGAGATGACGGATTCAAGTAGCCAACACCACTTAGTGGGAAAAAGGCTTGTTGTTGTTGTTGTTGTAGTTGTTGTATTTTATTTTACTTTAGATTTTATTTATTTATTTTATTTTAGGTTTTAATTAGGCTTTTAAGATTTTAGGTTTAAGGTTTAGGGTTAGTTTAGGGTTTAGAGTTTTTAGGTTTTGTGTTTTTAGGATTTAGGTTTACTATAGGGTTTTAGGATTTAGAGTTTAGGGTTTAAGGTTTAGGGTTTAGGTTTTTTAGGGGTTAGGGTTCTGTTTAAGGTCAGGTTTTAGTTTACTCAGTGGTCTTGATTTTTTTAAAGAGAACAAATTCAGATTTATGACATTTATTCTTTTATTTTATTAGTTTATTTAGTTAATTTTTTATTTATTTTAGTTTTTTTTATTTTATTTATTTATATTTATGTTTATTTCTTATTTTAATTTAGTTTAGTTTATTTATTTTAGGTTTATTAATTTTGGTCTAGTTTTTTTATTTTAGTTTAGGTATTTTATTTAAGTTTATTTTTTTAGATTAGGTTTAGATTTAGGTTTATTTTTTAATTGAGTTTTATTTTTATTTTATTTTTTAGATTTAAGTTTTGTTTTTTTTATTTTATGTTTAGGTTTAGGTTTTTTTGTATTTTTTTAGTTTTAGGTTTTAGGTTTTATTTTTTTAATTTAGGTTTTGGTTTACTTTTTAATTAATTTATTTTATTTAGTTTAGTGTTTAGGTTTATGTTTAAGATTATTTATTTTAGTTTAGGTTTAGGTTCCTTTTATTTTATTCATTTTATATTTATTTTAGGTTTAGGTTTCCTTTAAGTTTAGGGTTTAAGATTTATCTTTAGGTTTATCTTCTAGTTTTATTTATAGGTTTATTTAATTTTAAGTTTATTTTATTTTTATTTTAGGTTTAGTTTTTATTTTATTTAGGTTTTTTCATTTAGTTTAGTTTATTATTTATTTTAGTTCAATTTTTATTTTTTATTATATTTTCCTTTTAGGTTTGGGATTAGGTTTTAGTTTATGTTTTTATTTTATTTTATTTTCTTATTTTAATTTTTTTAGATTTATTTATTTAATTTATTTTTAGGTCTTAGTTAGTGGGTTTTAGCTTGGGTTTTAAGGTTTAAGGTTAGTTTAAAGTTTAGGTTTTATTTTGGGTTTAGGGTTTAGGGTTTAGGGTAGTGTTTTTTAGTTTAGTTTTAGTGAGGGTTTAGGGTTTAGGTTTTAGGTTTAGGGTTTGGGGCTCAGGGTTTATGATGGTTTAGGGCCTAGGTAGGTTTTAGGTTTTGGGTTTTGGGTTTTGTTTAGGGTTTAGGGGTTTAGGATTTGTTTAGGTTTTAGTAGTTTAGCATTTTTAGGATTTTTTTAATTAAAAACAAATTAAGATTTGCAACATTTCTTCTTTTGTTTATTTAGTTTATTTTATTTTTAATTTTTATTTATGTTTTTTTATTTAGTTTAGTTTATTTATTTTAGTTTTATTTATTTTAGTCAAGGTTTTTTATTTTAGTTAAGTTATTTTATTTTAGTTTATTTTTTGAATTAAGTTTAGGTTTAGGTTTATTTTTTAGTTGAGTTTTATTTTTATTTTATTTTATTAGGTTTAGGTTTTATTTTCTATTTTATGTTTATGTTTAGGTTTTTATTTTAGTTTAGGATTATTTTTAATTTCTTGTATTTTATTTAATTTAGGGTTTAGGTTTAGGGATTGGTTTTATTTATTTTAGTTTAGTTTATTTTATTCTAGGTTTAGGTTTATTTTATTTTATTTTATTTTAAGTTTAAGTGTTTATTTAGTTTAGGGTTTAGGTTTTATTTCAAGGTTTATTTTTTAGGTTTAGGACTTTATTTAGTTTTTATTTTATTATATTTTTGGTTTATTTTATGTTTATTTCATTTTTTATTTTACATTTAGTTTTAATTTTATTTAGATTTTTTATTCTTTGTTTTATTTTATTTTTTAGCTTAATTTAGGTTTTTATTTATTTTAGTTAGTTTATTTTATTTTATTTTAAAGTTTAGGTTTAGGTTTTAGTTTATGGTTTTTATTTTATTTAATGTTTATTTATTTTATTTTTTTAGGTTTTATTTAGTTTAGGTAGGTTGGTTTAGGTTTTAGGGTTTATGTTTGGGTAGGGTTAGGGCCATTAGTGTTTGGGTTAGGGTTTAGGCCAGTTTAGGGTTTAGTGTCTGGTCATGGTCTTTAGCCATGGGTAGGGTTGGGACCAGGACTAGTTAATGTTTGGGTTCAGGGTTGTAGCCTGTTCAGAGTTTAGGGTTTATAGATAGTTATGGTTTAGGGTTTAGGATTAGGTTTTATTTTTATTTTTAAATTAAGGAAACCATTGTTTGGGTTATTTAGTTATTTTTATTTATTTTAGTTTATTTATTTTGATTTATTTTATTTTAATTTTATTTAGTTAAGTTTATTTTTTAGGTTTATTTATTTTATTTTAGTTTTTCATTTTATTTTATTTTAGGTTTAGGTTTAGCTTTTGTTTTAGGATTAGGCTTTTTTCTTTTCTTTTCAGGTTTAGGATTTTTTTCTTTTTTAGGTTTAGGTTTTAGTTTTTTATTTTAGGTTTATTTTAGGTTTTATTTTTTTGTTTAGGTTTAGGATTATTTTTAGTTTATTTTATATTATTTAGTTTAGGTTTAGGTTTAGGTTTAGTTTTTTTTATTTTATTTTAGTTTAGGTTTTTCTTTATTTTATTTTTATTTTAGGTTTATATTTTGTTTTTTATTTATTTTGGGTTCTTTTTTAGGTTTAGGTTCCTATTTAATTTTTATTTTATTTTGTTTTAGGTATATTTTATTTTTATTTTAGGTTTAGTTTTTATTATATTTAGGTTTTTTATTCTTAGGTTTATTTTGTCTTTAAGTATAGTTTACTTTAGTTTTTTTTATTTTATTTATAGTTTAGTTTAGTTTATTTTAGTTTAGGTTTAGGTTTTTTTCTATTTTATTTAAGTCTATTTTAGTTTAGGATTAGGTTTATTTTATTTAATTTATTTTAGGTTTAAGTTTTTTTTAGTTTAGGGTTTTAATTTTATTTTTATTTATTTTTTAGGTTTTCTATTTATTTTTTATTTAGGTTTTATTTAGTTTTATTTTATTTAATTAGGTTTATTTTATTTTATTTTATGTTTTATTTTAGGTTTATTTTATTATCTTAGTTTTTTTTTATCTATTTTAAGTTACTTTATTTTATTTTATTTTATTTAAGTTTAGGTTTAGTTTAGGTTTAGTTTAGGATTTTATTTCATTTTATCTTTAGTTTAGGGCCCAGGGATGTAGTTATGTACTTTAAAGTTTAGAGCCAATGTTGGCTGGGAAAGGTAGGGTTTGGTTAGGCCTTGTGGAGGTTGGGTTTAGGGTTTAGGTCAGTTTAGGGTCAGGGGGTTAGTTTAGCTTTAATGTATGCATAAGGGTTTAGGGTTTGGTAGTGGGAGGGTTTAAGGTTTAAGGTTTAGGTTTAGGTGGGTTTAGATCAGTGGTGGGTGGATCTGAGTTTAGAAGGATTAGGTCACAAGGGTTTATCATTTAGAGTTTAGGGTTTAGTTACTAGGGTTTAACATTTAGTTTAAGATTTTTTTAGGTTAAGGATCCAGGTTTAGGTTTTTTTAAAAAAATTATAAACCGATAGGTTTAGATTTATTTAGTTTATTTTATATTTTTATTTAGGTTGATTTGGTATTTTATTTTGTTTAGTTTATTTTTTTTATTTATTTTATTTTAGGTTTCTAATAAGTTTAATTATAAGGTTTAAGTTTAGATGTTTATTTTTTAGATTTATTTTATTTTTTATATTTATGTTTTATTTTACATTTTTATTTTACTTTTTCAAGTTTAATTTTAGGTTTTATTTTAGTTTATTTTTTAGGTTTTATTTTATTTTAGGTTTAGGTTTATTTTAGTTTATTTTATTTTATTTATTTTAGGTGTAGGGTTCATTTTATTTTAGGTTTAGGTTTAGGTTTTATTAATTTTAGTTTAATTTATTTTAGTTTAGCTTGGTTTTGTCAAGGTTTAGGTTTTAATTTTATTTATTTCATTTTATTAGGTTTAGGTTTTATTTAAATTTATTTTATTATATTTTAGGTTTATTTTATTTTTTTTAGTTGGTTTTATGTATTTTTTAGTATAGTTTTATTTTTTAATTTTATTTAGGTTTAGTTTATTTATATTTAAGTTTAGGTTTTTTTAATTTTTCTTATTTTATTTTAGCATTTATTTATTTTTTTTTATTTTATTTTAGGTTTAGAAATTAAGTTTAGGGTTTAGGGTTTAGGGTTTGAGTTTGGATTAGGTTTGCTGATTTGATTTTGAGTTTTTTTTATTTATTTTAGTTTAGGTTTATGTTTATTTTATTTTGATTATTTTAAGTTGAGTTTTTTTTTAGTTTAGGGTTTAAGTTTTATTTTTTTATTTTTAGGTTTTATTTTATTTTATTTTGGGTTTATATTTTTATTTTATGTTTAGTTTTTATTTCATTTAAATTTTTTATGTTTAAGTTTATTTTATTTTTTAGTTTAGTTTAGGTTTTTATTTATTTAATTTTAGTTTAATTTTTTTTATTTTATTTTTATATTTTGGTTTAGTTTAGCTTAGGTTTTTAGTTTTATTATTTTTTTTAGGTTTGTATTTATTTATTATTTTAAGTCAGATTTATTTAGGTTTTGTATTTAGGCCTGTTTCATGGTAGGTTTATGGTTTATGGTTTAAGCCATGGTTTAGGGTTGGGGCTCAGGGTTTATGATCCAGGTCAGAACTAGGGTTTAGGGGTTTGGCCCAGAGTGTATTTGCTCCAGTGACTGGTTCAGGATCATTTTAAGTGGTAGTTTAGTGGCCTGTGAGCCTTGTCATGTTTATGTTTAGGGTCATGCTCAGGGTGGTTCTGGCCCAGTTAGGGCCCAGGCAAAGAGTCAGTGAGGTCCCGCCTCAGGGTCTTGTGTTTAGTCAGGGAGTATTTAGTGTCAGTCAGTGGTCCCAGTTGTGGTCAGTAGGGTTAGGATCAGGGGGTTTAGGACTCCATGATCTGGGCATGCCAGGGTCAGGGTCAGCTCAGTGGTCTGTAAGTTTAGGAGAAGGGCCCAGGGTTTAGCCAGTTTATGGCCCAGGGGCTCAGGATCATGGTTGGCTCATGATCTAATTAAGGCCAGTGAGGCCCAGTTGGCTCAGGGTCCAGTGTTTTGGTGTAGGCCCAGGGCCTGGGTCTTGGTTTAGGATCAGAGCTGGGCCCAGGTAAGGCCTGTGGATGAGGGCCTGAGCCCAGGACTTTGAGTGGCCCAGAGTCATGGTCATCAGGCCTGTGGTTTGTGGCTCAGTATTTGGGTGAGGCAGCAAGTCAGTTTAGGGTCCCAAGTTTGGTCTGGTTATGGTCTTATTTAGGTTTTAGGTCAGGGCCCAGGGTTTAAGTCAGGGTCATGGTGTTTGAGTGTCAGTAAGGACCACTCAGGGTCTGTGAGGGTCAGTGGTCCCGCCCAGGGTCTTCAGTGTGCTCTGTGGTCTAGTGCCTGGCTCAGTGAGGGTTGCCATGGATCATGGCTCAGTGATCAATTAGGCTGAGTTGGGTTAGGTCAACCATCAGTGGCCTGGGTCTGGGGTTAGTTTAGCATTTAGGTGTGTTTAGGGTAGGATTTAGCCCAGTTAGGTTAGTCTGTGGGTTTAGGATTTAGTGTTTAGGGTTTAGGGTTTTTTTAAAAAAAAAATCAAAATGATTTTTTTATTTATTTTATTTAGTTTAGTTTATATTTTTAATTAGATTTATTTTTTATGTTTATTTATTTTAGTTTATTTATTTTATTTTAGTTTATTTTTTAGGTTTAGGTTTAAGATTATGTTTGTTTTTTAGTTTAGTTTTATTTTTATTTTATTTTTTAGGTTTAAGTTTATTTTTTATTTTTAGGTTTAGGTTTTTCTTTCTAGTTTTAGGTTTTTTGTTTTTATTTTAGGTTTATTTTTATGTTTTATTTTAGTTTTTTTTATTTTTAGTTTTTATTATTTTATTTATTTAGTTAAGTTTATTTTAGGTTTAGTTTAGGTTTATTTACTTTAGTTTAGTTTATTTTAGTTTAGGATTTTATTTTTTTTTGGTTTTTTTTTTTTTAATTTAGCCACATTATGTTTTATTTATTGACAGGTTATATTTTAGGGTTTATTTTTAGTTTTTTTTAGTTTATTTTAAGTTTATTTTATTTATTATGTTTGTTTTATTTGATTTAGGTTTATTGTTAAGTTTATTTTATTTTTAAATTTAGTTTTATGTTTTATTTTATTAGTTTATTTTAGTTTAGGTTTATTAGGTTTATTATTTTATTTTATTATTTTATTTTATTTATGTTTAGGTTTTTTATATATTTTATTTTTAGGTTTTATTTAGTTTAGGTTTAGGTTTTTGGTCGTTAAAGGTTTAGGGTTTTAGATTTTAGGGTTTAGGAATGTAGTGGTTTAGTTTAGGGCTTTAGGGTTTAGGTTAGCAAGGTTTAGGATTTTTTTTAAATTAAGCAAACCCATTGGTTTTTAGGTTTATTTTGTTTATTTTAATTTTAATTTTAATTTATATATTTTAATTTAGTTTAGTTTATTTATTTTAGTTAAGTTTTATTTTATTTTATTTTTAGGTAAGTTTAGTTTAGGTTTATTTTAAGTTTTTTTATTTTATTTTTTAGGTTTAGGATATTTTTTTTTAGGTTTATGTTATTATTTTATTATTTTTGGTTTACATTTTAGGTTTATTTTTAAGTTTTATATTTTAGTTTAGGTTTAGGTTTATTTTTAGTTTATTTCATTTTATTTTTAGGTTTAGGGATTTTTATTTTAAGTTTTGGTTTGTGGTTTAGGGTTTAGGGTTTAGGGTTTGGGATTTAGGGTTTATGGTTTAGGTTTCAGAGTTTAGGGTTTAGGGTTTAGGGTTTAAGGATTACGCTTATGGTTTACGATTTTTAGAGTTTAGGGTTTAGGGTTTAGGGTTTAGGTTTTAGGTTTAGGTTCAGGGTTTAGGGTTTAGGGTTTAGGGTTTAGGATTTTTGTTTTTTTTTAACGATGAACAAATTCAAATTCAACATTTCTACTTTCTTATTTCATCAATCAAGTAGCACACCAAGTTTTCTAAGACACAAGTGACGACAAAGATAAAAAATGAGCATGCATAGAGCAAATCAAAAACCCTAGATAACTAGAACTGTCTCTACTATCAAGACACATTTCCATAAGCAGCAGATCGGATCAGTCGTTCTTCAATTTCTCCAATTCTCATCAAAATCACTTCAGCCTTTCTAGTAGCGGGATCAACCATCATATCCATGATATCTCTCTATGCCACCACAACGACTGTAACCTCCGTCTCCAACACTAAGATATCCCTAAACCTCCGTTACTCCTCCCGCCTCCATTACCACCACTCCTCCAATCACCACCTCCATATCCACAAGCACCTCTTGATCTTCCACCTCAACTAAGATAACCACCACCTCCGCCTCCAACACTAGATCTAGATGAAGGCTGGTTGATAGTGATGTTCCTGCCATCATGGTTCTACCAATTCTTAGAGTTTAGGTTTAGGTTTATTAGGTTTTATGGTTAAGGTTTATTTTTTTAATTTATTTAGATACTTTTGGTTTATGTTTAGGTTTGAGGTTTAGGGTTTAGGATTTTTAAGGTTTAGGGTTGCAGATTAGGTTTATGGTTGTGGTTTAGTTTATGGTTATGGTTTAAGGGTTTAGAAGGGGGTTTAGGGTTTATTGGGTTTATGGTTTTAGGTGTTTTTTGTGGTTAGGGTTTGGGTTAGAATTTAGGGTTTAGGGTTGTAGGTTTAGGGTTTAAGATTTAGGATTTATGGTTTATGGTTTTTTTAAATTAAGTAACATAGTAGGTTTAGGTTTATTTAGTTTATTTTTATTTATTTAAGTTTATTTTTAATTTTTAATTTGTTTAGTTTATTAATTTTAGGTTTATTTATTTTAGTATAAGGTTTTCTATTTTAGTTTATTTTTTTGTTTTAGGTTGAGGTTTAGGTATATTTTTTAGTTGAGTTATATTTGTATTTTTAGTTTTAGGTGTTGGTCTTATTTTTTTTAATTTTTAAGCTTTAGGTTTTATTTTATTTTTTTAGGTTTATGTTTTAGGTTTTTATTTTAGGCTTATTTTAGGTTTTATTTTTTTCTTTAGGTTTAAGTTTTTTTATTTTCTTTTATTTAGTTTAGGTTTATTTTAGGTTTATTTTATTTTATAATTAGGTTTAGTTATTTATTTTAGTTTAGTTTTATTTTAGTTCAGTTTATTTTATTTTTTATTTTATTTTTTATTTTAGGTTTAGGTTTATTTTTAGTTTAGGGTTTAGGATTTATTTTTTATTTATTTTTAGGGTTTTTTTTAGGTTTAAGTTTATTTTATTTTTATACTTTTCATTTTTATTTTATTTAAGTTTTTATTCTTAAGTTTATTTTATTTTTTAAGTTTGGTTTAGGACTAATTTTTTTATTTTAGTTTTTTTTATTTATTTTATTTTATTTTATTTTAATTAGATCTAGGTTTTATTTTAGGTATTATTATTTTATTATTTTATATTTTGTTAGGTTTTTTTTATATTTTATTTTTTAGGTTTTATTTAGTTTTTTAGGTTTAGGTTTTGTTTTGTGTTTAGGTTTAGGGCTTTAGGGTTTAGGGTTTAGGGCTTAGGTTGTAGAGTTTAGTGTTTAGGCTTTAGGATTTAGGGTTAGCTTAGGTTTAAGTTTTTTTTTAAATTTAGTAAACCAAGTAGGTTTATTTATTTAGTTTATTTGAATTTTATTTTATTTTATTTATTTTTTTATTTCTTTTATTTATTTGTTTTATTTAGTTTAGTTTATTTATTTTAATTTAACTTTTTATTTCATTTTATTTTAGGATCAGGTTTATTTTTAGTTGAGTTTTTTTATTTTATTTTTAAGTTTAGGATTTGTTTTTTTATTTTTATGTTTAGATTTATATTTTTCATTTTATTTTTTAGGTTTTAGGTTTTATTTTAATTTTATTTTTAGGTTTTATTTTTTAATACATTTAGTTTATTTTTAGTTTATAATATTTTATTTAGTTTAGATTTAAGTTTAAGTTTACTTTATTTTTGGTTTAGGTTTAGGGTTTAGGGTTTAGGGTTAGTTTAGTTTAGGGTTTGTGGTTTAGGGGGGGTTTGGTTTAGGGTTTAGGTTTAGGGTTTGGGTTTGGGTTAGTTTAGCTTTTAGGTTTAAGGATTTTAGTTTGGTTTAGGGTTTTATATATATATGTTTTTTAACAGAGAACAAATTCAGATTCAACATTTTTTCTTTTCGATTTCATCAACCATTTAAAACACCAAGTTTTCTAAAACACAAGTGATGACATAAATAAAAATTGAGCACACATAGAGCAGATCAAAAACCCTAGATAAGTAGAACTATTTCTATTATAAAGGCACAGTTCCATAAACGGCAGATCAGATCGATAATTCTTCAGTTTCTCCAGTTCTCATCAAAAATACCTTGGACATTTCAGTAGCAGGATCCACCATCATATCCCGGATCTCTCCCTCCGCCACCACCTGTTGTAAACTCCGCTCCCGCCACCACCACAATCACCACTTCACGACCTCCATATCCTCCAAGACCTTTAAATCCCCACCACCCCTAGATAACCTCTCCTTCCACCATAAGATCTTGATTGATGGTTGATGGTGATGTTCTCAGTGGTTCTACGCCCATTCTTAGGTTTTAGGTGTAGGTTTATTAGGTTTTAGGGTATAGGTTTATTTTTTTAACTTTAGGTTTAGGTCTAGTATTTGAGGTCTAGGGTTTAGGGTTTAGGGTTTAGGATTAGGGTTTAGGGTTTAAGGTTTAAGGTTTTGGGTTTAGGATTTATGATTTTAGGGTTTATGCTTTTACGGATTAGGGTTTAGGGTTAGGGTTTAGGGTTTAAGGTTTAGGGTTTAGGTTTTTAGGGTGTTTTTAGGGAACCCCATATAAAGGAATTTTATTGCCACAAAAAAGTGGTTACAAGGTCCTTAAGAGGGGATAAACTCAAGATCTACTGCTCAAAGAGCTACAAACAGCCTAGAGAGTAAATCCCCTATCTAAATACAATCAAAACAAAGTAAAAAGATAGGAAAGCAAAAGAAATAAGATGATCAAAGAGAATACCCATTAGGCCACCTTCATCAAAAAATCTTGTGGTTGAGAGAAGCCTATACCTCCATAAGAGAAGGAACCTATAAGAAAATAGCACAGAATCTGCAAACATCTAGAAGAAGGAGTTAGCATAGTTAAAGTGATACAACTGAAATTGAAAGTAAAACCAGGAAAAAAAAATGAGAGAATTATAGAGTAGTGCGTGGGAATAGGCTTCGGCTCAGTCACATAAAATTTTAGTTTAGTTTATTTTAGTTCATGTTTAGGTTTATTTTCATTTTAGGATTATATTTTTTTTAGTTTAGGTTTAAGTTTTATTTTTAGGTTTTCTTTTTTTTGTTTAGGCTTTTATTTTGTTTTTATTTTATTTTATTTTAGGTTTATTTTATTTTTATTTTACATTTAGTTTTTATTTTATTTAGGTTTTTTACTCTTAGGTTTATTTTATTTTTTTAGTTTAATTTAGGTTTTTATTTATTTTATTTTTGTTTATTTTAATTAGTTTATTTTATTTTACTTTTAGGTTTAGGTTTATGTTTTAGTTTATGTTGTTATTTTATTTTATTTATTTTATTTTATTTAAGTTTATGTTTTTTTTATTTTAGGTTTTATTTAGTTTAGATTTAGGGTTTTAGATTTTAGCATTCATTTGATTTAGGTTTAGGGTTTAGGGTTTGGGCCTAGGGGTTTGTGGTTTAGGTTGTGGATTAGGTTTAGGATTTAGAGAGGATTTAGTTAGTTTAGGGTTTAGGGTTTAGGGCATTTTAGGCTTTAGCACAGGCTTTAGGTTTAAGGTTTAGCATTTAGCTGGGTATTTTAGGGTTTGGATGGTTTAGGTTTAGGGTTTAGGGTTAGGCAGTAGGTTTAGGATTTATGGTTGGGTTTTATTTATTTTATTTTATATTTTAAAATTAAGTAAACCAGTAGGTATTTATTTTTTTTTTATTTATTTTACTTTAACTTTTTTTTTTTAATTTTATTTTTTTTATTTTATTTATTTAGCTTTTTTTATTTTGCTAAGTTTTTATGTTTATTTATTTTATTTTAGGTTTAGGTTTAGGTTTATGTTTATTTTTAGTTTAGTTTAATTTTTACTTTATTTATTAGGATTAGGTTTTATTTATTTATTTTTATATTTTTGTTTAGGTTTTAATTTAATTTGTTTAGGTTTAGGTTTTAGGTTTTATTTTTTAGTTTAGGTTTAGGTTTCTTTTTAATTCATTTTATTTTATTTAGCATAGGTTTAGGCTTAGGTGTAGTTTATTTTAGGTTTAGGTTTATGTTTTATTTATTTTAGTTTAGCTTTTGGTTTATATTAATTTTATTTTAGGTTTAGTTTTTTTCTTCGTTTAGGGTTTTGGTTTTTTTTAAAATTTATTTTTAGGTTTTTTTTAGGTTTAGGTTTTCATTTAGTTTTTATTTTATTTTATTTTAGGTTTATTTTATTTTTATTTCAGATTTAGTTTTTATTTTATTTAGGTTTTTTTTGTTAGATTTATTTTATTTTTTTAGTTTTGTTTATGTTTATTTTTATTTTATTTTATTTTATTTTATTTAGTTTAGGTTTTAGGTTTAGTTAAGTTTAAGTGTAGGTTTAGTTTTTATTTATTTTAGTTTAGTTTATTTTAATTTAGGATTAGGTTTATTTTAAATTCTTTATTTTAGGTTTATGTATTTTTTTAGTTTTGGGTTTGACTTTTATTTATATTTATTTTTAGGTTTTATTTTTATGTTTATTTTTTTATTAGGTTTTTATTTAGATTTTATTTTATTTTATTTTATTCTTATTTTATTTTTTTTCTATTTTTAGTTTTTCTTTTATCTTGATTTTTTATTTTTAGGTTTATTTTATTTTTTAGTTTAGTTTAGGTTTTTATTTATTTTATTTTAGTTTAGTTTTTATTTATTATTTTATTTTATTTTTAAATTAAGGTTTAGGTTTAGGTTTTAGTTTAGAATTTTATTTTATTATTGTTATTTTATTTAGGTTTAAGCTTTTTTTTTATTTTATTTTTTAAGTTTTATTTAGTTTAGGTTTTATTTATTTCTTTAGGGATTAGGGTTTAGTTTAGGGTTTATGATTTAGGGTCAGATAAGGTTTATTATTGTTTTGTATGTTTTAGGATTTAGGGTTTAGGGTTTTAGAGTTTAGGGTTTAGGGTTAGAGTTTTTTTTACTTTTTTCTGTAAATTTTTATTTTTTATTTTTTAAAAATTAAGTAAACTTATAGGTTTATGATTGTTTAGTTTATTTATTATTTTGATTTAGGTTTATTTATTTTAGTTTCAGTTTTTATTTTAGTTTTTTTAGGTTTAGGTTTAGGTTTATTTTTAATTTAGTTTATTTTATTTTATTTTTTTTAGGTTTAGGTTTTCTTTTTTTAGTTTAGTTTATGTTTTATTTGATTTTTTTTAGGTTTAGGTTTAGTTTTATTTTAGGTTTTATTTTTCATTTAGGTTTATTTTAGTTTATTTATTTATTTTAGTTTAGGTCCAGGTTTAGGTTTAGTCATTTATTTTAGTTTATTTTATTTTAATTTAGGTTTAGGTTTATTTTATTTTTATTTTATGTTTTTTTTAGTTTTGAGTTTAGGTTTCATTTATTTAGTTTGAGTTTTGGTTTAGGTTTAGTTTATTTTAGGCTTAGGTTTAGGTTTTATTTATTTTATATTATTTATTTAGTTTAAGTTTTAAATTTTTTTTAATTTTAGGTTTAGGTTTTTTTTCCTTAGTTTAAGGTTTAGGTTATATTTTTATTTATTTTTAGGTTTATTGTTTAGGTCTTATTTAGTTTTTTTAGGTTATTTTAAGTTAATTTTATTTTTATTTTAGCTTTACTTTTTATTTTATTTATTTTATTTTAGTTTGTTTTTTTTTTTTTTATTTTTTTTTGAGGTTTAGGTTTAGGTTTAGGTTTTAGTTTATGTTTTCATTTTATTTTGGTTTAGATTTATTTATTTATTTTATTTTGTCATTTTAATTAGTTTAATGTTTAGGTTTTTAGCTTTTTAGGGTTTAGGGTTTTCTTTTTTGGAGTTTAGGGTTGGTCTGTGGTTTATGGTTTAGGTTTAGGATGATTTTTTAGGTTTAGGGTAGGGTAGGGTTTTTTAGGGTTTAGGGTTTAGGGTTTAGGTTTTAGGTTTAGGGTTGGGGTTTTAGTTTTTTTTTTTAAGAGAGAACAAATTGATTTACAACATTTCTTCTTGTTTAATTAGTTAATTTAGTTTATTTTTTTTAAACCATTTTGCTTATTTTTTTATTTTATTAATGTTTATTTTTTTCAATTTATTTTAGCTATTTTTTTTAGTAGGTATTTTTTTTTATATATTTTTTTGGTTTAGGTTTTGGTTTAGGTTTATTTTTCAGTTGAGTTTTCTTTTTATTTTATTTTTTAGGTTTAGGTTTTATTTTTTATTTAATGTTTATCTTTAGGTTTTTTTTTTTGGTTAAGTTTAGGTTTTTATTTTAGGTTTAATTTTTTAATTTAGGTTTAGGTTTATTTTTAATTTATTTTATTCTATTTATTTTAGGGTTTAAATTTAGGTTTAGGTTTTATTTAGTTTAGTTTAAGTTTTTGTTTATTTTATGTTGTGTATTTTATTTTTATTTTAGGTTTTGGATTTTTTTTAGTTTAGGGTTTAGGTTTTTTTTAGGTTTATTTTTTAGGTTTAGGTTTTTATTTTGATTTTATTAAATTTTTTTAAGTTTATTTTATTTTTATTTTGCATGTAGATTTTATTTTATTTAAATTTTACATTTAGATTTTATTTTATTTAAATTTTTTATTCTTAGGTTTATTTTATTTTATTTAGTTTAGTTTAGGTTTATATTTACTTCATTTTAGTTTATTTTAATTAGTTTATTTTTTTATTTTTAAGTTTAGGTTTAGGTTTTAATTTAGGTTTTTATTCTATCCATTTTTACTTATTTTATTTAGGTTTAGATTTTTACTTATTTTATTTATAGTTTATTTAGTTTAAGTCAGTTTAGGTTTTAGGTTTTGGTTTATTAGGGTTTAGGTTTATGGTTTTAGGGTTTGGTTTTAGGGTTTATGGTCAGGGTTAGGGCCTAGGGTTGGTAGAATTTAGCTCAGCTCAGATTTGGGGTTGGGTTAGGGTTTTAGGCTTTATGTTTGGTAGGTTTAGGGTTTGGTTTGGGTTTAGTTTTAGGATTAGGGTTTAGGGTTTATGGTTTTAGGGTAGTTTAGCATTTAGGGTACATTTAGGGTTTAGAGTAGGGTTAGCATTGGGGTTGGGTTGGGTTTTTTTTAATTTTTATTTTAAATTAAATAGGTAAATTTTTTAGTTTATTTATTTTTTTTTTTTAGTGTTATTTTATTTTATATTAGTTTATTTATATTTTAGGATTTTATTTAGTTTAGGTTTTTTATTTTATTTTATTTTAGGTTTAGTTTAGTTTATGTTTGTTTTTTTTAGTTTGGTTTTTTTATTTTTATTTTTTTGTTAGGATTAGGTTTCATTTTTATTTTAGGTTTAGGTTTAGGTTTTATTATTTCTTTAGGTTTGGTTTAGGTTTTATTTTAAGTTTATTTTTAGGATTTATTTTTTAGTTTAGGTTTATGTTTATTGTTAGTTTATTTTATTTTATTTAGTTTAGTTTTAGGTTTTTGTTTAGTTTATTTTAGGTATATGTTAAGGTTTTATTTATTTTAGTTTAGGTTTATTTTATTTTATTTTATAGTTTAGTTTTTTTTAGTTTAGGGTTCAGTTTTATTTTTATTTTTAGGTTTTATTTTTAGGTTTATGCTTTGTTTAGTTTAAGTTTATTTTTAGGTATTTTATTTTGTTTTAGGTTTAGTTTTTTATTTATTAGGTTTATTTTATAGTTTAGTTTAGGTTTTTATTTATTTTATTTGGTTAAGTTTTATTTTTTTTTTATTTTATTTTTATTTTAGGTTTAGGTTTTGGTTTATGTTTAGGTTTTAGTTTATGTTTTTATTTTATTTTATTTTATTATTTTATCTTTATTTAGATTTTTTATTTATTTTATTTTATTTTAATTACTTTTGGTTTAGGTTTTAAGTTTTTTTTTTTTAGGTTTTTAGGTTTAGGCTTTAAGGTTTAATGTTTATGGTCCCTTGGGTTTAGGGTTTAGTGTTTAGGGTTTATTTGGGTTTAGGGTTTGTTTTAGGTTTTTTATTTTATAGTGGGTAGGGTTTAGATTTTAGGTTTAGGGTTTAGTTTTAAGGTTTATTTTGGTTTTTTTAAATAGAGAACAAATTCAGATTTACAACATTTCTTATATTGTTTAATTAGTTTATTTAGTTTATTATTTATTATTTTTATTTATGTTTATATTTTATTTTTGTTTAATTTAGTTTATTTATTTTAGGTTTATTTGTTTTAGTCTAGGTATTTTATTTTAGTTTAGGTATTTTATTTTAGTTTATTTTGATTTATTTAGAGTTTAGATTTAGGATTTTAATTTGGTTGGGTTTTAGGGTTTGGGTTTAGGGTTTAGGGTTTTTTTGTTTACTTATTTTAGGGTTTATATTTAGGGTTTATGTTTTAGGGTTTAGGTTTTAGTTTTAGGTTTTAGTTTAGGGTTTTGGTTTTGGTTTTTTTTTTATGAGAACAAACTCAGATGGAACATTTCTTTTTCTCAATTTCATCAACCAAATAATACGCCATGTTTTTTAAGACACAAGGGACGACATAGATAAAAATAAGCACACATAGAGAAAATAAAAAGCCCAAGATAACTACGACCCTCTCTGCTATAAAGACACATTTCCATAAGAGATCGATCGTTTTAGTTTCTCCAGTTCAGAAACCCCCGCCTCTAGTAGGGACCCACCATCATATCCTCGATCTCTCCCTCCTCCACCACCATGGTTGTAACCTCCATCGCTCCTCCCACCTCCATAACCACCATTGCTCTGACCACCACCTCCATTTCCATCAGCACCTCCAGATCCCCCACCACCATTGTGATAACCGCCACCTCCACCTTTGCCTCCACCGCCATATTTAAACTGATCCTGGTTGACGGTGATGTTCCTACTGTCAAAGTTCTGCCAATTCTTAAGGTTTAGGTTTGGGTTTAGGTTTATTAGGTTTTAGGGTTTAGGTTTTTTTTTAATTTATTTAGTAACTTTAGGTTTAGGTTTAGGATTTGGGAGTTAATGTTTAGGGTTTAGGGTTTATTTGTTTATTTATTTTAACTCAGATGATTCCATATCAAACAAGAAATTACCAAATCAAAGAAGTAATTATCCTCTAACAACTAATAAAATAGATAAAATAAAATGCAATTCAAAAATTCACAAAACTTGTATTTTACAAAATGTTTTAACTCTCAGAGATGCTAAAATTTGATTTTATAGAGACAACAAAGCTTACAAGTGAAGCCCATATGATCATCGATTCACAACCCCTTCCTTCTTCTCTTCCACAAAGAAGCAGCAGCAAAGAGAGGAGTAGATGAAGCATCAGGCGCACCAGCCACATCAAATTTACTAGGATCCTTCAAATAATCCTTAACCTTCTCATGTGTCGGTATGTGCAATCAGTGGCAATCATGATGGTGAGGACATTCTTGTAAGTGTTGATGAACATGTGGGGCACTGCAGCAAGGGTGGGATAAGGGAAGGCTATTGAGAGAGAAGTAATCATTGAAAGGTCTATTGAAAACTTCTCGATGAGATCATATTTAGTGAGGTCAAGCACCTCAGGATTGAACACCAAACCATCATCATACACAGACTGGATAACAAGGCCATAAGAGAGTGGCCTAATGAGGAGAGCAGCCTTTGAGAATCCCAATTGATTGTCTTTTTTAATCAACTCAACCAGGGTGATAATTTTAACAGTAGCCTTGTTGATCTTAGATGGGATGTTCAGATCCTAGAAGAAAGAAGTTTGTGAAGGATCTACACCAGTGTTGCTTGGAGGAACCACAACATCAATAGGTGCAAAAAGGCCAACATGGGTAGGACCACCAACTTTGCATTTCACAACCTTTTTGCTGACTTCTTAAAGATCAGCTTTCGTAAAAATTAGCTCAATCGAGGTTTAGGGTTTATGGTTTAGGATTTTAGAGTTTATGCTTTTTGGGTTTTATGTTTAGGGTTAGGGTATAGGGTTTAGGGTTTAGAGTTTATGGTTTAGGCTTTAGGGTTTAAGGTTTAGGTTTAGGGTTTGTGGGCTTTGGGTTTAGGGTTTAGGGTTTATGATTTAGGATTTAGGTTTTTTTAATTAAGTAAACAAGTAGTTTAGGTTTATTTAGTTTATTTACTTTATTTTATTTAATTTATTTTATATTATTTTAATTTTATTTAGGTTTATTTATTTTTTTATTTATTTAGTTTATTTATTTTAGGTTTATTTATTTTAGTTTATGGTTTATTATTTTTAGTTGAGTTTTATTTTTTATATTATTTTAGGTTTAGGTTTTATTTTTATTTTAGGTTTGGGTTTAGGTTTTTATTTTATTTTTTTAGGTTTAGGTTTTAGGTTTATTTTAGTTTAATTTATTTTATTTAGTTTAGGTTTAGGTTTAGTTTATTTTAGGTTTAGGTTTATTTTATTTATTTTATTTTATTAGTTTAGGTTTAGGTTTATTTTATTTTACTTTAGGTTTACTTTTTAGTTTATTGTTTAGGTTTTAATTTTATTTATTTTAGTTTTATTTTTAGATTTAGGTATTTTATTTAGTTTTCATTTTATTTTATTTTATTTTACATCTAGTTTCTATTGGTTTTTTTAATTCTTAGGTTTAATTTTATTTTAGTTTTGGTTTAGGTTTTATTTATTTTATTTTAGTTTATTTTTGTTTTTTATTTAATTTTATTTTTAGGTTTAGGTTTAGGTTTTAGTGTATGTTTTTATTTAATGTTATTTATGTTTAGGTTTTTTAGGTTTTTAGGATTAAGGGTTTAGGGTTTAGGGTTAGGGTTTAGGATTTAGGGTTTAGGGTTTAGGGATTAGGATTCTTGTGTTTACACTTTAGGGTTTTGGGTTTTTAGGGTTTTGGGTTTAGGGTTTTGGGTTTCGGGTTTAGGGTTTAGGGTTCATTTTTAGGTTAATTTTTTAACTAAAAAGAAATAATTGCTTAGAAAAATAGGTACAAGAAGACCATATTAGTGACTAAAAAAAAAACTACTGCTCAAATGAGCTATAGAAAAATCCTAAAGAGTTTATCCTTAAACTAATACCTGAAAGAGTAATAAAGAAAAAAAAACAAAGACAAAACTAAAAAAGTGAAACAAAAAAGAAGGGAGAATCCAGGCTCAAAAGAACCTCAAAGAGGCAGAAGATCCATAAGAAAAGGAAACTTGCAACTTGCAACTAAAGACAACCATCTAAGAAAAAGAGACCATCAATAAGACTCTAGCTCCCTCAAGAAGAAGAAAGAGACCAACTAAAAGAGAACCGCAACTACAAGAAATCTCAACTAGAAGGAGATCATAAAACATAAAGAAAAAACCTCAAATATATGAGGAAAGAAGGATAATCACAATAATGATGGGCATCAAATCCTAAGTGTATCTAGCTTCAAAGAATGGTTACAAATAGGAAAAGTCATCAATATAAAATATTAAGGAAAAATCCATCATATCATTATATCCATCTAGAAAGAAAATTACAAATATCATAATACACCAAAGAAAAAAAGTGAAGCTATGGAACAGAAAAAGAGAGGAGAGGAACATATAAAATTAACATAAGAAAATCCCAACAAAACCAAATGAACACCTCTTAAAAGAGGAGAAAAGAAACAACCCAAAGAAAATAAGAAAAGAGCCCTCAAAGACAAAGCCAACATAACCCATAACAACACTAATCCAAAGCCACCAAGGAACCAAGCCAACAAAACCCACAATAACACCAATCCAAAGCAACCAAGGCACCAACCAAAGGAAAGGAAACAACCAATAGAGCACCCAAGAAAAATGCCATAGGAAAGAGCAAGAGAATCAAACCAACCAACAGAAAAAAATAAGAAGGCCATCAAAAGCTAAAATAAATAGCTAGAGAAATAGTAAAGTAATGGACAAACCACAAGCTAGTAACAAAAATCCCAACCTACCACCAACAAAGAGAGCAAAAGCACCAACCAATGAAATGTACACAAAGCCACTAACAAAACCAACCAAAAAGAGCACCAAAAAAAACCAGTAAATAAGCTAAAATATAGAGAAGGAGGAAAATGCCAGAAGCCAATACTCCAGCTAGCAAAAAACACATATGAAAAGCTCAATACCAAGAAAAAACCAACCAAAATTAAAACTACCCAAGGATAGAGAGATTAATTCAAGAAGCTTTGGAATAAGTAACACTCACAAGTGAGGAGGGGCATAAATCTGAACACTTTTTTCTTTTTCTTGTAAATAATTTTATAACCTTGCCCTTTCTCCAAAAAATCTCCATCCGAAAATGAATCAATATTATTATAAAAGGCATGGGGATGAACATAAGCTATCAATTTCAAAGAAGAGCATTCAGAATCATCCACAACATTAGACAAAGGAAAATTAGAAATAGTATGCATTTCACAATCATAAGTGAAAGAAGGAGAAGAAACAACTTTATTAAGAAGACAATTATCAATATTTTCACCTTCCAACAAAATCTGAAGAGTATCCTCTCTATCTTCATTCTTAAAAGAAGCAAGAAGTAGAATCAAATTTTAGTACAATCTTCATGTAAGAGATTAAAATAAGATTTAAATCCCTTATAAAAATATAGCATATTACCAAAATTCTAAACATAATTACTAGCTATAGAAAAACCATCATTTTGAATCAAAATAGAACTATTCACAATGAGAGAATTATCACAGGTATCTAAATCTTATTTTTTTAAAAGAAGGATCACCAATATTAACAAGATTGTTAGGACCAGAAGTTAAATATCAGAAATAAGAACATTCTTTTCACCATGATTCTCAATCAAAGAAGGAAAAAAAATAGTCTTTTTACCATGACCTAAAGAAGACATAGGATAAAGATAAATAACATCCAACTGATTGGAAGAAATGGTGTTAGCATCAATAATATTTGAACCATCATCATGAAAGGACTTATGCACAACATCAAACCATTAGAATCATTAACCATAGCTCTAAAGTCTTCCCTTTAATAGAATCATCAAAAGAAACACTTAGAGCATGATTATTAGTTAAAACATTTTGAAACATCAAAATTACCTTTCATTAGATAAATCATTAATAGGTAAAACATTTTCAGAAGATTCAAAATCTAGTTTTGCAAAACATCAAAATTTTGAAAAGCAGATTTTCCTTTATTCAACTTGAGAGAATCATCAATTTTTTCAACAATTGAATTCTTACTAGTGATTTTCTTCCTAAGAGAGGGATAGGCAATAAAGCATTCAGAAATTTAATGCCCATGAATCTTACAATGATTACAAAAAAAAAGGAAAGTTCTCAAAAATAACTTTCTAAAATAACGCATTTCTTTGACCCAACCAAATTTCATTGGATATCTTTTAGTAATATCAATATCTATAAGAATTCTAGCAACATATGGTATGGAAGAAGCAGTTGTTGCTTGATTAACTTGCAAAAGACCAAAAAACCAATAGCATAAAGAATATGATGATTAAATAGATGAATCCTTAAGTTAGGTAAAGAAATCCAAATGGGAATAATAGGAGACTCTTCATTAACATCAAACATAGGAATCCACTTTAGAATATGCATTTGATAATTAAAACATAGTAAGAATGCTAGAAAAATTCTTTCATAATCAAGGTCATTAGAAAGTTTAATCAGAACATGCATTGCATCAATCAGAGCAATAGAAAAGGAACTAGAGAAATTTAACCTATGAAAAAAAGAATGAATATCATCCATTTTTGGCCGTTTAAATGAAAACTTTCCAATCAAAGAAAAAGCAAAAGGCTCTGCTAATCTTTCAATATCCTCATCTAAAATTGTGATTGTTGGAGTACCTTTAAAATGGTATGAAGCAAATTATATGGAGGCTTGATGGAGGAATTCTTACCAGCTAAAACCTCTTTGAAAGATTTAGTAATAGAAGTAATTTAGAAGTAGGATTACCCAAAAAATCTAATGCCCTAGTAGGATCCATTGACACATGGGATTTATCCCATGGATTTGAAAGATGGCCATGAGTCCGCGTGATAAGAACATGTTGCGGTTGGGCAAAATCTATAGGAATCTAAGAGAAAGGGCTTAAAAACTCACCAAGAACGTGAAGATCCGAAATCATAATAGGTTTAGTTTAGTTTTAGGGTTTAGGTTTTAGGTTTAGTGTTTATTAGTTGTTATTTGGTTTTATTAGTTTTGGTTATTATTAGTTTATTATTAGTTTTATGTTTAGTTTTGTTAATTTAGTTTTAGTTAGGTTGTTAGTTTAGTTTTATTAGTTTTGGTTTTAGTTATTATTATTTTAGGTTAGTTTAGGGTTTAGGTTTAGTTTATTAGTTTATTTAGTTAGTTTATTTAGTTAGTTTGTTTATGGGGGTTTAGTTTATTTTAGTTTTTTTATTAGTTATTATTAGTTAGTTATTTATTTATTTAGTTTAGTTAGTTATTTATTTATTTAGTGTAGTTAGTTATTATTATTAGTTTATGGTTTTATTATTATTTAGGTTTTATTAGTTTTAGTTAGTGGTTTAGTTTTATTTGGTTTAGTTTTGTTAGTTTATTTATTAGTTTATTTGTTTAGTTTATTATTTTTATTAGTTTAATTATGTGTTTAGGTTTATTAGTTTATTATTATTTGTTTTTTTAGTTTAGTTTATGGTTTAAATTTTTATTAGTTATTTATTATTTATTATATTAGTTTGGTTAGTTGGTTTATTATTAGTTTGATTTTAGTTTAGTTTTTTTCTTTAGTTTATGTTTATTATTATTAATTTTATTATTTTTATTTAGTTTATTTATTTTATTTAGTTTGTTTTGGTTATTTATTAGTTAGTTTATTATTAGTTTTATTATTATTATTATTACTTTAGTTATTATTAGTTATTGTTATTTATTATTATTATTATTATTATTATTGGTTTATTTATTAGTTTATACTTTAGTTATTTAGTTAGTTTTATTTTATTTAGTTATTAATTTAATAGATTATTATTATTTAGTTAATATTAATATTTTAGTTAGGAGATTTATTATTAGTTTCTCATTAGTTATTAGTTAGTTTATTAGGTTTAATTATTATTATGTTTATTTATTAGTTAGTTTTCATGGTTTAATAGTTTAGATTTAGGATTTAGTTTTAGTTCTTTATTTAGTTATTTATTATTAGTTTAGTTTTAGTGTTTATTATTTATTAGGGTTTAGGTTTATTTATTAATTAATTTTGTTTTATTAGTTAGTTTGTTTACTAGTTTATTTGTTTATTAGTTATTAGTTTTAAGTTATTAATTAGTTATTATTAGTTTTATTTAGTTTATTATTAGTTTTATTTTTTTATTAGTTATTATAATGTTTTTAGTTTAATTTTGATTAGTTTATTAGGTTTATTATTATTATTAGTTTTAGTTTAGTTTATTATTAGTTTATTAGATTTTTTTGGTTATTATTTAGTTATTATTAGTTTTATTAGTTTAGTTATTATTATTTTACTTAGTTTAGTTTATTATTATTAGTTATTATTATTACTTTTTTAATTTAGGTTTATGGGTTTAGTTTTTGGTTTATTTAGTTATTATTATTATTATTATTATTATTATTATTATTATTATTATTAGTTTAGTTATTATTATTAGTTTATTGGTTTTAGTTAGTTTTTAGTTATTAGTTATTTATTTATTAGTTTTATTATTAGTTTTTTATTAGTTTAGTTAGTTTGGTATTTAGTTTAGTTTAGTTTATTTTTTTTTTTTTATTAGTTTATTATTATTATTAGTTTAGTTTAGTTATTTTTTATGTTATTAAGTTTTTATTATTTAGTGTTTTTTAGTATTATTAGTTTTTTAGTTTAGTTTATTATTATTATTTATTAGTTTATTAGTTTAGTTATTTATTATTATTATTAGTTAGTTTCTTGGTTTATTTATTTATTAGATTTAGTATATTAATTTAGGTTTTTTTTTATTATTTAGTTTATTAGTTAGTTATTATTATTACTATTAGTTTAGTTATTAGTTTTATTTAGTTTAATTTATTATTAGTTTATTAGTTTAGTGCTAGTTATTAATAGTTCTTCAGTTTTAGTTTATTAGTTTTTTTTTTCATTTTATTATTAGTTTTAGCTATTATTATTTAGTTAGTTTAGTTAGTTTATTGGTTTAATTTAATTATTAGTTTTAGTTATTAGTTTATTATTATTATTAGTTATTTATTAATTATTTTGTTAGTTTATTAGTTTTAGTTTATTAATTACTAGTTTTAGTTTAGTTAGTTTAGTTATTATTAGTTTAGTTATTCAGTTTAGTTTTTTTATTAGTTAGTTATTCATTAGGTTAGTTATTTTTATGGTTTAGGTTTATTAGTTAGTTATTATTATTAGTTAGTTATTTATTAGGGTTTAATTTAGTTAGTTTATTAGTTTAGTTTAGTTTTTATTAATTTTATTAGTTTAGTTTATTTTTAGTTAGTTTATTAGTGTGGTGTTTTGTTTAGGTTTAATTTAGTTATTAGATTATTAATTAGTTTAGTTAGTTTTTATTATTATTAGTTTATTAGTTATTATCTAGTTAGTCTAGTTTAGGTAGTTTTAATAGTTTTTATTATAGTTTATTATTAGTTTATTAGTTTTAGTTTATTATTTTTTAGTTTTATTTTTAAGTAGCTTAGTTTAGTGTTTTATTAGTTTCTTATTCGGGTTTAGGCGTTAGGGTTTACGGTTAAGGGTTTTAGGGTTTAGGGTTTAGAGTTTAGGGTTATAGGTTTAAGATTTATGGATTTGGGTTAGTTTTAGGATTTAACAATAAGGGTTAGGGTTTTTTTATTTATTTATTCTTTATTATTTTTTAAGGTTTAGGGTTTAGGGTTTAGGTTTTAGGTTTAGGGTTCAGGCTTTAGTTTGGGTTTTAGGGATTTTGGATATTTTTTTAAAGATAACAAATTGAGAATCAACATTTCTTCTTTTTGATTTCATCAATGTAATAACACACCAAGTTCTCAAAGACACAAGAGACAACATAGATTAAAAATGAGCACGCATAGAGCAAATGAAATGACCTAAAAAATTAAAACTCTCTCTACTCTAAAGACACAGTTCCATAAGCAGCAGATCGGATCGGCCATTCTTCAGTTCCTCTAGTTCACATCAGAACCACCCCGGCCTCTAGAGTAGTTGGATCCACCATCATATTTTTACAATCTTTCCCTCTGCCACCGCCATGGCTATATCCTCCGTCGCTCCTCCTACCAACATAAACACCATTGCTCTGACCACCACCTCCATATCCATCAACACCTCTAGATCCCCCACCACCACTGTGATAATTTTTTCCTCCACCGCTAGATCTAGATTGAGCTGGTGAGAAGTTCTGTTATGTTACGCATTCTTAGGGTTTAGGTTTAGGTTTAAGTTTTTTAGGTTTTAGGATTTAGGTTTATTTATTAATTTATTTAGACACTTTATGTTTAAGTTTAGGGTTTGGGTTTTAGGGTTTAGGGTTTGGGGTTTAGGGTTTACAGTTAGGGTTTAGCTTTTAGGGTTTAGCATTTAGGGTTTAGGGTTTAGGGTTTAAGGTTTTAGGGTTTGGGGTTAGGGTTATTGTTTATTGTTTAGGGTTTAAGGTTTATGGTTTCGAGTTTAGGGTTTAGGGATTTTTAGGATTAGGGTTTCGAGTTTAGTATTTAGGGTTCAGGGGTTTTTTTTAATTAAGTAAACTGGTAGGTTTAGGTTTATTTAGTTTATTTTTTATTTATTTTAGTTTATTATATTTTATATTTTTATTTAGGTTTAGGGTTTATTTTTTAATTGAGTTTTATTTTTATTTTCTTTTTTAAGTTTAGGTTTTATTTTTTATTTTTAGGTTTAGGTTTAGGTTTTTATTTTATTTTTTAGGTTTACATTTTAGGTTTTTTTTAGGTTTATTTTTAGGTTTTATTTTTTATTTAGGTTTAGGTTTATTTTAGTTGAGTTTTATTTTTTATTTTATTTTTAGGTTAGGTTTTATTTTTTATTTTTAGGTTTACGTTTAGGATTTTATTTTCTTTTCTCTAGCTTTAGGTTTTAGATTTTTATTTTAAGTTTATTTTTGGGTTTTATTTTTTAGTTTAGGTTTAGGTTTATTTTTAGTTTATTTTATTTTATTTAGCTTAGGTTTATGTATAGGTTTTAATTATTTTAGTTTATTTTATTTGAGCTTAGGTTTATTTATTTTATTTTGTTTATTTTATTTTCATTTTAGGTTTAATGTTTTTTAGTTTAGGGTTTAGATTTTATTTTTTATTTTTTTTAGGTTTATTTTTCGGTTTATGTTTTTATTTAGTTTTTATTTTACTTTATTTTAGGTATCTTTTATTTTTATGTTATGTTTAGTTTCTATTTTATTTAGGTTTTTAATTCTTAGGCTTATTTTATTTCATAGTTTAGTTTATTTTTTATTTTAGTTTATTTTAATTTACTTTTAAGTTTTGGTTTAAGTTTTAATTTAGGTGTTAATTTTATTTAGGTTTAAGTTTATTTATTTATTTTATTTTTAGGTTTTATTTAGTTTAGGTTTAGGTTTTAAGGATTTTAGGGTTTAAGTTTTTGGGCATTTTAGGGTTTAGGGTTTAGGGTTTAAGGTTTAGTGTTTAGGCTTTAGGGTATAGGGTTTTCAAGTTTAATGTTTAGGGTTTAGGGTCTAGGGTTAGCTAAAGGTTTAGGGTTAGTTTAGGGTTTAGGGTTTTTAGGGTTTAGTGTTTTGGGTTTACGATTTAGGGTTATGGTTAGGGTTTAGGATTTAGGATTTTAGGTTTAAGGTTGTAGTGTAGGTTTAGAGTTTAGGGGTTATAGGGTTTGGGGTTTAGGGTTTAGGGTTTAGGTTTAGGGTTTAGTTTAGGGTTTAGGGTTTTATTGTTTTTTTAAAACTAGGTTTGGTTTAGTTTATTTATTTATTTTATTTAGGTTTATTTTTTTATTTTTATTTAATTTATTTAATTTATTTTAATTTTATTTATTTTAGTTTAGGTTTTAATTTTAGTTTTTTTTTGGGTTTAGGTTTGATTAATGTTGATTTTAAGTTTAGTTTATTATTATTTTATTTTTTTTAGGTTTAGGTATTATTTTTTAATTTTTGGTTTAGTTTTTGGATTTATGGTTATATTTTAGGTTTATTTTTAGGTTTTATTTTTTAGTTTAGGTTTAGGTTTAATTTTAGTTTTTGGGTTTAGGTTTAGTTTTTTTTTTTTTAGGTTTAGGTTTAGGTTTTATTTATTTTTATTTTAGGTTTTGGCTTTATTTTATTTTGTTTATTTGAGGTTTGGGTTTTTTGGTTTAGGGTTTAGGTTTTATTTTTTATTTATTTTTAGGTTAATTTTTTATGTTTAGGTTTTTTTTTTTAGTTTTTATTTTATTTTATTTTAAGTTTATTTTATTTTTATTTTATATTTAGTTTTTATTTTATTTAGGTTTTAATTTTAGCTTTATTTTAGTTTTTTAGTTTAGGTTTTATTTATTTTATTTATTATTTTTATTTTATTTTATTTAGGTTTAGGTTTCTAAATTATTTTATTTTAGGTTTTACTTGGTTTGGGTTTAGGCTTTTTAGTTTTTAGGGTTGAAGGTTGGATTTAGGGTTTAAGGTTAATGGTTTAGGGTCTAGGGTTTAGGGTTTAGGGTTTGTGGTTTGTGGTTTAGGGTTTTGGGCTTTGGGTTTTGGGTTTAAAGTTTTAGGGTTTAGGTTTATATGTTTAGGGTTTAGGGTTTTTAAAGTTTTGGGTTAGTTTGTAGTTTAAGGTTCAGGGTTTAGGGATAGGGTTAGGATTTAGGGTTTAGGGTTTAAGGTTAATTTAGGTTTTAATGTTTATGGTTTAAATTTTATGGTTTAGTGTTTAATATTTAGGGTTTGTGGTTTAGCATTTAGAGTTTAGGGTTTTATAGTTTAGGGTTTAAGGTTTAGGGTTTAGAGTTTAAGGTTTAGGGTTTTATGGTTTAGGGTTTATGGTATAGGGTTTTTTTTTTAAAGTTAGGTTTAAGTTTAGGTTTTTTCTTTTTTATTTTTTTATGTAGTTTAGGTTTTGGTTTTGGTTTAGGTTTAGGTTTATTTATTTTAGTTTAGTTTATTTTTTTAGTTTTATTTTAGTTTAGGTTTTATTTATTTTTTAGGTTTTTATTTTTAGTTTAGTTTAGGTATTGGTTTATTTAGGTTTATTTTATTATTTATTTATTTAGCTTTTTTTTTTAGTTTTGGTTTATGTTATTTTTATGTTTTATTTTTGATTTTAGTTTATTTTTTATTTTAGTTCAGTTTAGGTTTTATTTTAGTTTAGTTCATGTTTATTTTGGTTTAGCTTTTTAGGTTTAGGTTTTATTTATTTTTTACTTATTTTATTTATTTTTATTTTTTTTAGTATAGTTTAGTTTATTTTATTTAGTTTTTAGTTTATTTAGTTTAAGTTTAGGTTTATTTAGTTTAGGTTTGGGGTTTAGGTTTTATTCAGGTTTAGGTTTTTGTTTTATTTAGGTTTAGCTTTTTGTTTTATTTAGTTTATTTATTTATATTTGTTTAAGTTTATTTAGTTTTGGTTTTATTTTAATTTAGGTTTTGGTTTCAGTTAAGGTTTTATTTAGTCTATTTTATTTAGATTATATTTTAGGTTTAGGTTTAGTATAGGTTTATTTTATTTTTATTTCAGTTCAGGTTTAGGTTTTTAGTTTATTTTAGTTTAGGTTTGGGTTTAGGTTTATTTAGGTTTATTTAGTTTAGTGTTTTTATTATTAGGTTTAGGTTCATTTATTTTTATTTTTGTTTTTATTTTTATTTTATTAGTTTAGTTTATTTATTTAGGTATTTTATGTTTATTTTTTGGTTTATCTTTAGTTTAGGTTTAGGTTTATTTATTTTTATTTAGTTTAGTGTATTTTTATTTTTAGGTTGATTTAAGTTTTAGTTTTATTTAGTTTAGGTTTAAGTTTAGGTTTATTTTTACTTATTTATTTAAGTTTTAGTTTATTTAGTTTAGTTTAGTTTATTTATTTAGTTTATTTATTTATTTTGGTTTAGTTTAGGTTTATTTTTTTAGTTTGTTTATTTATTTAGTTTTTTTATTTATTTAGGTTTAGGATTATGTTTTATTTAATTTAGTTTATTGAGTTTTATTTTATTTTGGGTTTAGGCTATAAGTTTAGGTTTATTTAGTATAGGTTTAATCTAGGTTTATTTTATTTCTTTATTTATTTATTTATTTATTTAGGTTTAGGTTGGGTTTATTTAATTAGTTTATTTATTTATTTTGGTTTAGGTTTAGGTTTTATTTAGTTTTAATTTATTTTGGTTTAGTTTTAGGTTTTATTTAGTTTTAATTTATTTTGGGTTTAGGGTTTAGGTTTAGGTTTAGTTTAGGTTTATTTGTTTATTTAGTATATTTTTATTTATTTTTATTTAAATTATTTTATTTAAGTTTATTATTTTATTTATTTTAGTTCATTTTTATTTTTATTTTTAGTTAGGTTTAGGTTTAGGTTTAGGTTTAAGTTTAGGTTTTTATATTATTTTATTTTATTAATATCCATTTTCTTTAGTTTATTTTATTTTATTTTATTTTATTTAGGTTTATTTAGTTTATTATTTAATTTATTTATTTAGGATCTCGTTTATTTTATTTTAGGTTTAGGTTTTATTTAGTTTTATTTAGGTTAGGTTTAGTTTATTCTTAGGTTTAGGTCTAGTGTTTATGTTTGTTTTGTTTTAGTTTAGGTTTAGGTTTAGGTTTATTTTAGTTTAGTTTATTTTATTTAGTTTAGGTTTATTTATTAAGTTTAGTTTATTTTAATTTCTTAGGTTTAGGTTTATCTAGGTTTAGTTTTTATTTAGTTTATTTTAATTTTTTTAGTTTCATTTAGGTTTATTTAGTTTAATTTTATTTTATTTTTTATTTATTTATTTTAGTTTAAGTTTATTTAGTTTATTATTATTTTTAGTTTATTTATTATTTATTTAAGGTTGAGGTTTAGGCTTAAGTTTATTTTTAGTTTTTAGGTTTAGGTTTAAGTTTAGGTTTAGTTTAGGTTTTATTATTTAGTTTAGTTTATTTAATTTATTTTTTATTTTAGGTTTATTTATTTAGATTTAGTTTTGGTTTATTAAGTTTATGTTTAGGTTTATTTTTATTTATTTTAGTTTATCTAATTAGTTTAGGATTAAGTTTAGGTTTATGTTTAGGTTTAGGTTTAGGTTAAGGTTCAGGTTTATTTTATTTAGTTTAGGTTTAGCTTATTTTGTTTAGGTTTAGGGTTTAGGTTTAGTTTAGTTTAGGCTTTAGGTTTAAAATTAGGCTTATTTTAGGTTTATTTTTAGTTTAATTTAGTTTAAGTTTAGGTTTATTTTATTTATTTAGTTTATTTTTAGGTTTTATTTTAGCTTTTAGGTTTAGGTTTAGGTTTATTTATTTAGTTTAGGTTTTAGTTTTTATGTTATTAGGTTTTATTATTATTTTTGTGTGTTTATATATTTTATTAGTTTTTTTTTAGTTTTGTTTTTATTATTATTATAATTTATTAATTTATTAGTATAGTTAGTTTTATTAGTTTATTATTATTTGTTAGTTTTTTAGGTTTGTTTATTATTATTATTTTTAGTATATTTAATTACATTTTATTTATTATTAAGTTTATTTTTTGTTTAGTTTATTATTATTTTTATTATTAGTTTAGTTATTAGTTTTATTTAGTTTAATTTATTATTAGTTTAGTTATTAGTTTTATTTAGTTTAATTTATTATTAGTTTATTAGTTTATTGTTAGTTGTTATTTGTTATTTAGTTCCAGTTGATTAGTATTTTTAATTTTATTATTTTTAGTTATTATTATTTAGTTAGTTTATTATCAAGTTTAGTTAGTTTCTTAATTTCTTAATTTAGTTTAGTTATTAGTTAGTTATTATTATTAGTTATTTATTTATTATTTAGTTAGTTTATTAGTTTTAATTTATTAGTTATTAAGTTTATTTATTTATTTAGGTTTAAGTTTAAGTTTATTTATTTAGTTTATTTAGGTTTAGGTTTAGGTTTTATTTAGTTTAGTTTATTTAGTTTTATTTTATTTTTTATTTAGGGTTTAGGTTTAGGTTTATTTAGTTTAGGTTTAGTTTAGGTTTATTTTTATATATTTATTTAGTTTTGTTATTTTATTTTAGGTTTAGGTTTTATTTAGTTTTATTTAGGTTAGGTTTAGTTTATTTTTAGGTTTAGGTTTAGGTTCTAGGTTTAGGTTCTAGGTTTTTTTAGTTTACTTTATTTTATTTTGTTTAGGTTTATTTATTTTATTTAGTTTATTTTATTTATTTAGGTTTAGGTTTATTTAGGTTTAGTTTTATTTAGTTTATTATAGTTTGGGTTTTTAGTTTAGGAAATTTAGTTTATTTTAGGTTTATTTAGTTTATTTTAATTTTATTTTAATTTATTTATTTTAGTTTAGGTTTATTTAGTTTATTTATTTATTCAGTTTATTTTTTATATAATTAACAATTAGGTTTAGGCTTAGGTTTATTTTTAGTGTTTAGGTTTAGGATTTGGTTTAGGATTAGTTTAGGTTTTATTTTTTAGCTTAGTTTATTTAATTTATTTTATATTTTAGGTTTATTTATTTAGGTTTAGTTTAGTTTTATTTAGTTTAGGTTTAAGTTTATTTTTATTTAGTTTAGTTTATTTATTTTGTTTAGGATTAGGTTTAAGTTTATGTTTTGGTTTAGGTTTAGGTTTAAGTTTAGGTTTAGGATTAGTATAGTTTAGGGTTTAGGTTTAAGTTTAGTTTTATTTTTAGTTTAGTTTATTATTCAGTTTAGTTTAGGTTTATGTTTATGTTTATTTATTTATTTTATTTAGTTTATTTTTTAGTTTTTATTTTAGGTTTTAGGTTTAAGTTTAGGTTTAGTTTAGGTTTTTTTTTTTATTTTAGGTCTTAATTTTTATGTTATTAGGTTTTATTAGTATTTATTATTTTTTAGGTATTATTAGTTTTATGTTTGGTTTATTTATTATTATTATTATTTATTAGTTTAATAGTTTAATTAGTTTTATTAGTTTATTACTATTAGTTAATTTCTTAGGTTTTTTTTATTATTATATTTAGTATATTTATTTAAGTTTTATATATTATTAAGTTTATTATTAGTTTAGTTTATTATTAATTTAGTTATTAGTTTTATTTAATTTAATTTATTATTAGTTTATTAGTTTAGTGTTAGTTGTTAGTTATTTAGTTTTAGTTTATTAGTTTTCATTTTATTATTATTTTTATTATTATTTAGTTAGTTTATTATTAGGTTTAGTTAGTTTATTAGTTTGTTAGTTTAGTTTAGTTGTTAGTTTTAGTTATTAGTTAGTTATTATTATTATTAGTTTTTTTATTAATTATTTAGTTAGTTTATTAGTTTTAGTTTATTAGTTATTAGTTTTAGTTTAGTTAGTTTAGTTATTATTAGTTTAGTTATTGGGTTTAGTTTTTTAATTAGTTAGTTATGCTTAGGGTTTAAGTTTATTAGTTAGTTATTTATTAGGTTTAATTTAGTTAGTTTATTAGTTTAATTTTAGTTAATAGTTTCAGTTTAGTTTAGTTTATAGTTTTATTAGTTTAGTTTATTTAGTTAGTTTATTAGTGGGGTTTTGTTTATGTTTAATTTAGTTATTACTTTGTTAATTAGTTTAGTTAGTTTTTATTATTATTAGTTTATTTGTTATTATTTAGTTAGTTTAGTTTAGTTAGTTTTATGATTTTTTATTTTAGTTTATTATTAGTTTATATTTATTATTAGTTTAGTAGTTTTAGTTTTATTAGTTTAGTTTAGTGTTTTATTAATTTCTTATTAGGGTTTAGGGTTTAGGGTTTAGGGTTTAGGGTTTAGGGTTTAGGGTTTTAGGGATTAGGGCTGTAGGTTAAGGGTTGTAGGCTTAGGATTTAAGAATTAGGGTTAGTTTCACAGTTTAGCATTTAGGGATAGGGTTTTTTTTATTTATTTATTATTTATTTATTATTTTTTAAGTTTTAGGGTTTAGGGTTTAGGTTTTAGGTTTAGGGTTCATGCTTTAGTTTGGGTTTCAGGGATTTTGGTTTGTTTAATAGAGGACAAATTCAGAATCAACATTACTTCTTTTTATTTCATCAGTCAAGTAACAC
Organism: Cymbidium sinense; assembly: GCA_021442155.1. NCBI lineage: Eukaryota > Viridiplantae > Streptophyta > Magnoliopsida > Asparagales > Orchidaceae > Cymbidium > Cymbidium sinense. The sequence continues at coordinate 370,806,613 of CM038214.1, read as the reverse complement.
ACCAAGTTCTCAAAGACTTATTTTTTAAGTTTAGGTTTTTATTTTGTTTTTATTTTATTTAGGTTTTTTTGTTTTAGCTTTATTTTAGTTTTTAGTTTAGTTTATGTTTTTATTTATTTTATTTTAATTTAGTTTTTATCTTTATTTTATTTTATTTTATTTAGGTTAAAGTTTTTAAATTATTTTATTTTTAGATTTTATTTAGTTTGGGTTTAGGCTTTTATGTTTTTTGGGTTTAAGGTTTAGGGTGTAGGGTTAATGGTTTAGGCTTTAGGGTTTAGGTTTAGGGTTTGGGGCTTAGGCGTTAGGGTTTAGGGTTTTGGGTTTAGGGTTTTAGTGTTTAGGGTTTAGGGTTTATCCTGTATATTTTGATTTAGGTTTAGGTTTAGGATTTATTTATGAGTTTAGGTTTAAGGTTTAGGGTTATGTTTATGCTTTTAGTTTAGGGTTTAGGGTTAGGTTAGGGTTTAGGGTTTAGGTTTAATGTTTTAGGTTTATGATTTAGGTTAGTTTAGTTTAGGTTGTTTAGTTTAAGGTTTAGTTTAGGGTTTAGTTTAGTTTAGGTTAGGTTTAGATTTAGGGTTTAGGGTTTAGGGTTTAAGTTAATTTAAGTTTAGGTTTGTTTAGGTTTAGGTTTAGTTTATTTAGGTTTAGTTTAGTTTAGTTTGATTTTAGTTTAGGTTTAGGGTTTAGGGTTTAGGTTTAGGTTAGAGTTTAGATTTAGGGTTTTTTATTATTTAGTTTTTATAGATTTTTTTTCAAATTAAATTTAGGTTTAGGTTTAGGTTATTTTTAATTTTTTATGTAATTAAGGTTTTGGTTTTGGTATAAGTTTAGGTTTATTTACTTTTAGCTTAGTTTACTTTTTTAGTTTTTCTTTAGTTTAGGTTTTAGGTATTGGTTTATTTAGGTTTAGTTTAGGTATTGGTTTATTTAGGTTTATTTTATTATTTATTTATTTAGGTTTTGGTTTAGGTTTATGTTTTATTTTTGATTTTAGTTTATTTTTTATTTTAGTTTAGTTTAGTTTTATTTTAGTTTAGTGTATGTTTATTTTGGTTTAGGTTTTTAGGTTTAGGTTCATTTTAGGTTTAGGTTTTATTTATTTTTAATTTAGTTTATTTATTTTTAGCTTTTTTAGAATGGTTAAGTTTATTTTATTTAGTTTTTAGTTTATTTATGTTATGTTTAGGTTTATTTAGTTTTTTAGGTTTGTGGTTTAGGTTTTATTTAGGTTTAGGTTTTGGTTTTATTTAGGTTTAGGTTTTATTTAGTTTATTTAGTTTTTCTTTTTTTTAATTAGGTTTACTTAGTTTAGTTTATTTTGTTTATGTTTTAATTTTATTTAGGTTTAGGTTTAGCTTTAGGATTTATTTAATTTATTTTATTTAGTTTTTATTTAAAGTTTAGGTTTAGTTTAGGTTTATTTTATTTTCATTTTTGTTTAGGTTTATTTTATTTATAGTTTAGTTTATTTAGGTTTAGGTTTTGGTTTATTTAGGATTATTTAGTTTAGGTTTTTTATTTTTAGGTTTATATTCATTTTTTTTATTTTAGATTTTATTTGTATTTTATTAATTTAGTTAATTTATTTAGGTTTATTTAGGTTTATTTTTTGGTATATTTTAAGTTTAGGTTTAGGTTTATTTATTTTTGTTTAGTTTACTATAATTTATTTTTAGGTTTATTTAGTATTTAGTTTTATTTAGTTTAGGATTTAGGTTTATTTTTATTTTTTTATTTAGGTTTTTTTTTATTTAGTTAAGTTTAGGTTAATTTATTTAGTTTATTTTTTTGGTTTAGGTTTATGTTTATTTATTTAGTTTATTTATTTATTTATGTTTAGGATTATGTTTTATTTAGTTTAGTTTATTTAGTTTTATTTTATTTTGGGTTTAGGGTTTAAGTTTAGGTTTAATCTAGGTTTATTTTTTTTCTTTATTTAGTTTTTTTATTTCGGTTTAGGTTTAGGTTTAGGTTTTTATTTTAGGTTTAGGTTTTTATTTTATTTTATTTTAGTTATATCTATTTAGTTTAGTTTATTTTATTTTATTTATATAGGTTTATTTAGTTTATTTATTTAGTTTATGGTATATTTTATTTTAGGTTTAGGTTTTATTTAGTTTTATTTAGGTTAGGTTAGATTATTTTTCGGTTTAGGTGTAGGGTTTAGGTTTATTTAGTTTTATTTTAGGTTTTGGTTTAGGTTTATTTTAGTTTAATTTTTTTATTTAGTTTAGGCATATTTATTTAGTTTAGTTTATTTTATTTGTTTAGGTTTAGGTTTTATTTAGTTTATTTTAGTTTAGGTTTTTTTGTTTAGTTTATTTAATTTAGTTTAGGTTTATTTAGTTTATTTTTATTTTTATTTTTCTTTATTTATTTTAGTTTAGGTTCATTTAGTTTATTTGTTTATTTATTTATTTATTTTAGTTATTATTTATTTAAGGTTTAGGTTTAGGCTTAAGTTTATTTTAGTTTTTAGGTTTAGGTTTATGTTTAGGTTCAGTTTAGGTTTTATTATTTAGTTTAGTTTATTTAATTTATTTTTATTTTAGGTTTATTTATTTAGGTTAAGTTTAGGTTTATTTTTATATAGTTTAGTATATTTATGTTAAAGTTTAGGTTTAGGTTTATGTTTAGGTTTAGGTTATGGTTTAGATTTATTCTTTTTAGGTTAGGTTTATTTAGTTTAGGTTTAGTTTAGTTTAGGTTTAAGGTTTAGGTTTAGGTTTAGGTTTACTTTAGGTTTATTTTTAGTTTAGTTTATTTAGTTTAGTTTATTATTTAGTTTAGTTAAGGTTCAGGTTTATTTTATTTATTTATTTTATTTAGTTTATTTTTTAGGTTTTATTTTAGCTTTTAGGTTTAGGTTTAGGTTTAGTTTAGGTTTATTTATTTACTTAGGTATTAGTTTTTATGTTATTAGCTTTTATTATTATTTAGTTTTTTAGATTTTATTAGTTTTTAGTTTAGTTTAGTTTATTATTATTATTATTTATTAGTTTATTAGTTTAGTTAGTTTTATTAGTTTATTATTATTTGTTTATTTCTTATGTATGTTTATTATTATTATATTTACTATATTTATTTAAGTTTTATTTATTGTTTAGTTTATTATTTATTTGGTTTGTTATTATTATTATTATTATTTTATTATTATTAGTTTAGTTATTTGTTTTATTTTGTTTAATTTATTATTAGTTTAATAGTTTAATGTTAGTTATTATTAGTTATTTAGTTTTAGTTGATTAGTTTTTTTAGTTTTATTATTAGTTTTAGTTATTATTATTTAGTTAGTTTATTATTAGGTTTAGTTAGTTTCTTAGTTTCTTAGTTTAGTTTAGTTATTAGTTAGTTATTATTATTAGTTATTTATTAATAATTTAGTTAGTTTATTAGTTTTAGTTTATTACTTATTAGTTTTAGTTTAGGTGGTTTAGTTAATGGGTTTAGTTTTATTATTAGTTAGTTATTTATTAGGTTAGTTATGTTTAGGGATTAGGTTTATTAGTTAGTTATTTTTTAGGGTTTAAGTTAGCTAGTTTATTAGTTTAATTTTAGTTATGAGTTTAGGTTTAGTTTAGTTTTAGTTTTATTAGTTTAGTTTATTTTTAATTAGTTTATTAGTGGGGTTTTTTATGTTTAATTTAGTTATTAGTTTGTTTAATAGTTTAGTTAGTTTTTGTTATTATTATTTATTTTTTAGTTATTATTTAGTTAGTTTAGTTTAGTTAGTTTTTATTAGTTTCTTTTTTAGTTTATTATTAGTTTTTATATATTATTAGTTTATTAGTTTTACTTTATTATTTATTAGTTTTAGTTTTAGTTAGTTTAGCTTAGTGTTTTATTAGTTTCTTATTAGGGTTTAGGGTTTAGGATTTAGAGTTTAGGGTTTAGGGTTTAGGGTTGTAGGTTCAAGGATTTGGGTTACTTTTTGGGTTTAGCATTTAGGGTTAGGGTTTTTTATTTTTATTATTTTTTATTATTTTTAGGGTGTAGGGTTTAGGGTTTAGGTTTTAGGTTTAGGGTTCAGGTTTTTAGGCTTTAGGGTTTTTGGTTTTTTTTAACAAAGAAAAAATTTAGATTCCACATTTCTTCTTTTTGATTTCATCAATCAAGTAACACACCAAGTTCTCAAAGACAGAAGCGATGACATAGATAAAAAATGAGCACGCATAGAGCAAATCAAAAGCCCTAGAAAACTGGAACCATCTCTATGATAAAGACACATTTCCATAAGCAGCAGATCGGATCGACTGTTATTCAGTTTCTCTAGTTCCCATTAGAACCTCCCTGGCCTCTCAAGTAGTGTGATCTGCCATCATATCTACTCTCCTCGCCACCACCACTATAGCCTTCATCGGTCCTCCCACTCCATGATGTCCGACCACCACCTCCATATCCACCGGCACTTCTAAATCCCACCACCACGTGAAAGCGCCACCACCACTTTGCCTCAATCACTAGATCTAGGTAGTTGTGATGTTGTTCATGCCTTCAAGGTTCTACAAATTCTTAGGGTTTAGGTTTCAATTTAAGTTTATTATATTTTATGGTTTAGGTTTATTTTTTAATTTATTTAGATACTTTAGGTTTAGGTTTAGGGTTTGGGATTTAGGGTTTAGGGTTTGGAGTTTAGGGTTTATGGTTTAGGGTTTAGCATTTATAGTTTAGGGTTTGGGGTTTAGGGTTTAGCATTTTAGGGTTTATGCTTTTAGGGTTTAGGGTTTAGGGTTAGGGTGTAAGGTTTAGGGTTTATGGTTTAGGGTTTAGGCTTAATGGTTTAGGGTTTAGAGTTTAAGGTTTAGAGTTTAGAGTTTAGGGCTTAGGGTTTTTTTGGGTTAAGGGTTTAGGGTTTAGGGTTTAGGGATTTTTTTAATTAATAAAACCAGTAAGTTTAGGTTTATTTTATTTTCATTTTAGGTTTAATTTTTTTTTAGTTTTGGGTTTAGATTTTATTTTTAATTTATATTTAGGTTTGATTTTTAAGTTTACTTTATTTTAGATTTTATTTTTTTTTACTTTATTTTAGTTTTATTTTAAGTTTAATTTTTATTTTATTTAGGTTTTAATACATAAGTTTAGTTTATTTCATAGTTTATTTTATGTTTTTATTTATTTTATTTTTAGATTTAGTTTAGGTTTTAGTTTAGGAGTTTATTTAATTTAGGTTTAAGTTTATTTATTTATTTATTTTTAGGTTTTATTTATTTTATGTTTAGGTTTTTAAGATTTTAGGGTTTAAGGTTTAGGGTTTAGGGTTAGTTTAGGGTTTAGTTTAGGGTTGGTTTAGGGTTTAGTGTTTAGAGTTTAGTGTTTAGGATTTATGGTTTAGTATTTTAGGTTTAGTGTTAGGGTTTAAGGTATAGGGTTAGGTGAAGGTTTAGGGTTAGTTTAGGGTTTACAGTTTTTAGGGTTTAGGGTTTAGGATTTAGGGTTTAGGGTTTAGGATTTAGGGTTTAGAGTTATGGCTTGGGTTTAGGATTTAGGGTTTAGGGTTTAGTGTTTTGGGTTTTTGGTTTAGGGTTGTAGGTTTAGAGTTTAGGGTTTAGGTTTAGTTATAGTGTTTGAGGTTTAGGGTTTAGGGTTTAGGGTTTAGGATTTAGGGTTTAAGGTTTAGGGTTTAGAGTTTATGGTTATTTTTTTTAAATTAAGTAAACCATTAAGTCTAGGTTTAATTAATTTATTTTTTATTTAGTTTATTTTATTTTATCTTTTATATTTATTTAGTTTATTTTATTTATTGTAGTTTTATTTTAAAGTTTAGGTTTCAATTTATGTTTTTCTTAGTTTAGCTTTATTTTTAGTTTATTTTTTAGGTTTAGGTATTATTTTAAAATTTTTGGCTTTATTTTAGATTTTAGGGTTTTATTTTAGGTTTATTTTAGTTTATTTTTTTTAGTTTAGTTTTAGTTTTAATTTTATTTTATTTTATTTTACTTAATTTAAGGTTTAGGTTTAGTTTATTTTAGGTTTAAGTTTATGTTTTATTTATCTTAGTTTAGGTTTAGGTTTATTTTATTTTATTTATTTGAGGTTTAGGTTTTTTTTAATTTACGATTTAGGTTTTATTTTTATTTATTTTTAACTTTATTTTTAAGTTTAGGTTTTATTTAGTTTTATTTTATTTTATTTTAAGTTTATTTTATTTTTATTTTACATTTAGTTTTATTTTATTTAGGTTTTTTTTTTTAGCTTTATTTTACATTTTATTTTAGTTTATGTTTTATTTATTTTATTTTAGTTTAATTTTATTTTTTATTTATTTTATTTAGGTTTAGGTTTTAATTATTTTATTTTAGATTTTATTAGTTTGGGTTTAGGCTTATAGGTTTTAGGGTTTAGTTTAGGGTGTAGGGTTAATGCTTTAGGGTTTAGTTTAAGGTTTAGTTTGGAGTTTAGGTTTTGGATTTAGGGTTTTAGGTTTAGGTATATCTTATCATTTATGTTTAGTTTAGGTTTAGGTTTAGGGTTTGTTTAGGGTTTAGGTTTTTGGGGTTTAGGTTTAGGGTTTAGTTTAGGTTTAGGTTGGATTAGGGATTAGGGTTTTAGGGTTTAAGGTTTAGTTTGATTTAGTTTTATTTAATTTAGGTTTATAGTTTAGATTTTAAATTTAGGGTTTATTTGGGTTTAGTTTAGGATTTAGTTTAGAGTTTGGGTTTATTTAGGTTAGTTTAGGAGTTTAGGTTTAGTTTTTTGGTTTAAGGATTATAGTTTTAGGTTTAGTTTAGTTATGTTTTTTTAGGGTTTAGGGTTGAGGTTAGGGTTTCTGATTTAAGGTTTAGGGTTTAGGGTTTAGGGTTAGGTTTAAGTTTAGGATTAGGGTTTTATTGTTTTGGGTTTAGGGTATAGAGTTTTAAAATTAGTTTAGGTTTAGGTTTATGTTGTTTTAATTTTTTTTGTAGTTAGGTTTTGGTTTTGGTATAGATTTAGGTTTATTTACTTTTAGCTTAGTTTAGTCTTTTAGTTTTTTTTTTTAGTTTAGGTTTTATTTTTTTTTTTAAGTTTTTATTTTTAGTTTACTTTAGGTATTGGTTTATTTAGGTTTATTTTGTTATTTATTTATTTAGGTTTTTTTTAGTTTAGGTTTTGGTTTAGGTTTATGTTTTATTTTTGAATTTTAGTTTCTTTTTTATTTTAGTTTAGTTTAAGTTTTATTTTAGTTTAGTTTATGTTTATTTTGGTTTAGGTTTGTAGGTTCAGGTTTATTTTTGGTTTAGGTTTTATTTATTTTTTGTTTAGTTTAATTATTTTTAGTTTTTTTTATTATGGTTAAGTTTATTTTATTTAGTTTTTAGTTTATTTACGTTAGGTTTAGGTTTATTTAGTTTAGTTTAGGTTTGGGGTTTAGGTTTTATTTAGGTTTAGGTTTGGTTTTATTTTGGTTTAGGTTTTATTTAGTTTATTTAGTTTTTGTTTTATTACTTAGGTTTACTTAGTTTAGTTTATTTAGTTTAGGTTTTATTTTTATTTAGGTTTAGGTTTAGGTTTAGGTTTTATTTAGTTTATTTTATTTAGTTTTTATTTAAAGTTTAGGTTTAGTTTAGGTTTATTTTATTTTCATTTATGTTTAGGTTTATTTTTATTTGTAGTTTTGTTTATTTAGGTTTAGGTTTAGGTTTATGTAGGTTTATTTAGTTTAGGTTTTTTATTTTTATATTTATTTTAGATTTTATTTCTAGTTAGTTTATTTATTTATTTTTGGTTTAGGTTTAGGTTTATTTATTTAGTTTGTTTATTTATTTATTTAGGTTTAGGATTATGTTTTATTTAGTTTAGTTTATTTAGTTTTATTTTATTTTGGGTTTCGGGTTTAAGTTTAGGTTTATTTAGTATAGGTTTAATCTAGGTTTATTTTTATTTCTTTATTTAGTTTATTTATTTAAATTTAGGTTTAGGTTTATTTATTTAGGTTTAGGTTTAAGTTTTATTTTATTTTAGTTTATTTTGGGTTTATGGTATAGGTTTAGGTTTAGTTTAGGTTTATCTTTATTTATTTAGGTTTATTTTCTTATTTAGTTTATTTTTTATTTATTTTTATTTAAATTATTGTATTTTAGTTTATTGTTTTATCTATTTTTGTTCATTTTTTTTATTTTTAGCGAGGTTTAAGTTTAGGTTTTTATTTTAGGTTTAAGTTTAGGTTTAGGTTTTATTTTATTTTATTTTATTTATATATATTAAGTTTAGTTTATTTTATTTTATTTATTTAGGTTTATTTAGTTTATTTATTTAGTTTGTGGTTTATTTTAGTTTAGGTTTAGGTTTTATTTAGTTTTATTTAGGTTTAGGTTTCGGGTTCAGGATTATTTAGTTTCAGTTTAGGTTTTGGTTTAGGTTTATTTTAGTTTAAGTTTTTTATTTAGTTTAGGCATAGTTATTTAGTTTGGTTTATTTTATTTGTTTAGGTTTAGATTTATTAAGGTTTAGGTTTTATTTAGTTTATTTTAGTTTAGGTTTTTTGTTTAGTTTATTTAGTTTAGTTTAGGTTTATTTAGTTTATTTTAATTTTTATTTTAATTTATTTATTTCATTTTAGGTTTATTTAGTTTATTTATTTATTAGTTTTACTTTTAGTTAGTTTAGTTTAGTGTTTTATTTGTTTCTTAATAATGTTTAGGATTTAGGATTTAGGGTTTAGGGTTTAAGGTTTAGGGTTTCCGGTTTAGGGTTGTAGGTTTAGGGTTCAAGGATTATTGTTAGTTTTAGGGTTTAGCATTTAGGGTAAGGGTTTTATATTTTTTTTATTTTTTATTATTTTTAACGTAGGGTTTAGGGTTTAGCTTTAGGTTTAGGGTTCAAGTTTTGGTACTTCAGCGTTTTTGGTTTTTTTAACAAAGAATAAATTTAGATTCCACATTTCTTCTTTTGATTTCATCATTCAAGTAACACAAGTTCTCGACAAGCGATGACATAGATAAAAAATGAGCACACATAGAGCAAATCAAAAGCCCTGGAAAATTAGAACCATCTCTACGATAAAGACACAGTTCCATAAGCAGCAGATCAGATCGATTGTTATTCAATTTCTCTAGTTCCCATCAGAACCACCCTGGCCTCTCGAGTAGTGGGATCCGCCATCATATCTACAATCTCTCCCTACGCCACCACCACGGCTATAGCTCCATCACTCCTTCTACCTCTATAACCACGACTGGTCTGATCACCACCTCCATATCCACGAGCACCTCTAAATCCCCACCATGTGATTCTACCACCTTAGCCTCAATGCTAGATCTAGGCGAGTCCGGTTGGCTGATGTTCTACCTTCAAGGTTCTACCCATTCTTAGGGTTTAGGTTTAGGTTTAAGTTTATTAAATTTTAGGGTTTAGGTTTATTTTTTAATTTATTTAGATACTTTAAGTTTAGGTTTAGGGTTTGGGGTTTAGGGTTTTGGGTTTTGGTTTGGGGTTTAGGGTTAATGGTTTAGGGTTAGGGATTAGGGTTTAGGGTTTAGCATTTAGATTTTAGGGTTTAGGGTTTAGGGTTTAGCATTTTAGGGTTTATGCTTTAAGGGTATAGGGTTTAGGGTTAGGGTTTAGGGTTTAGGGTTTAGGGTTCAGGGTTTATGGTTTATGATTTAGAGTTTAAGGTTTAGAGTTTAGTGTTTATGGCTTAGGGTTTTTTTGGGTTAAAAGTTTAGGGTTAGTTTTTTTGTTAATGGTTTTCTTTAACTAATTAAAGGTAAGTTTAGTATTTAGTTTATTACTTATTTTACTTTAATTTATTTTGTTTTTATTTTGGTTTTTATTTTTATTTTACTTAATTTAGTTAATTTATGTTTAGATTTATTTTTAAGTTTATGTTTTTTTATTTTTATTTTAGTTTAGGTTCACTTTTATTTTAATTTTTTAGGTTTACATTTTAGGTTTTTATTTAATGTTTATTTTTAGGTTTTATTTTTTTTATGTTTAGGTTTATTTTTAGTTGAGTTTTATTTTTATTTTATTTCTTAGGTTTATGTTTTAGTTTTTAATTTTAGGTTTACGTTTAGGTTATTATTTTATTTTTTTACCTTTAGGTTTTAGCTTTCTATTTTAGGTTTATTTTTAGGTTTTATTTTTTAGTTTAAGTTTAGGTTTATTTTTAGTTTATTTTATTCTATTTAGCTTATGTTTAGGTTTAAGTTTTAATTATTTTAGTTTATTTTATTTGAGTTTAGGTTTATATTTATTTTATTTTGTTTAATTTATTTTTAATTTAGGTTTAATTTTTTTTAGTTTAGGGTTTATGATTAATTTTTTATTTATTTTTAGGTTTATTTTTTATGTTTAGGTTTTTATTTATTTTTTATTTTATTTTATTTTACATTTATTTATTTTTTATTTTACATTTAGTTTTTATTTTATTTAGGATTTTCAATCTTAAGTTTATTTGTTTTTCATAGTTTAGTTTATTTTTTTATTTATTTTAGTATAGTTTATTTTTATTTTTGATTTTATTTTATTTTTAGGTTTAGGTTTAGGTTTTAGTTTAGGTTTTTATTTTATTTTATTTTATAATTTTATTTAGGTTTAAGTTTATTTATTTATTTTATTTTAAGTTTTATTTAGTTTAGGTTTAGGTTTTTAGTATTTTAGGATTTACGGTTTAGGGATTTGTGTTTAGGGTTTCGAATTTGAGGGTTTAGGGTTTACGATCAGGGTTTAGGGTTTATGGTTTAGGGTTTAGTGTTTAGGCTTTGGGTTTTTAAGGTTTACTGTTTAGGGTTTAGGGTTTAGGGTTTAGTGTTAGCTTAAGGTTTAGGGTTAGTTTAAGGTTGAGGGTTAAGACTTAGGGTTTGTGTTAGGGTTTATGGTTTAGGATTTAGGGTTTAGGGTTTAGGGTTTATGGTTATTTTTTTTTTTAAATTAAGTAAACCATAAGGTTTAGGTTTATTTAGTTTATGTTTTATTCAATTTATTTTATTTTTTATTTTTATTTAGATTAATTTTTTATTTTTATTTAGTATAGTTTATTTCTTTTAGATTTATTGATTTTAGTTTAGGTATTTTATTTTAGTTTATTTTTCAAGTTTAGGTTTAGTTTTATGTTTATTTTTTAGTTTATTTTATTTATATCTTATTGTTTAGGTTTAAGTATTGTTTTTTAATTTTTGGTTTAGTTTTAGGTTTTAGGATTTTATTTTATATTTATTTTTAGGTTTTATTTTTAGTTTAGGTTTAGGTTTAAGTTTATTTTATGTTATTTAGTTTAGGGTTTATGTTTAAATTATTTTGTTTAGGTTTAGGTTTATTTTTTTTTAGGTTTAGATTTATTTTATTTTGTTTATTTGAGGTTTAGGCTTTCTTTTTAGTTTAGGGTTTATGTTTTATTTTTTTATTTATTTTTAGGTTTATTTTTTTTAGGTTTAGGATTTTATTTAGTTTTTATTTTATTTTATTTTAGGTTTATTTTATTTTTATTTTACATTTAGTTTTTATTTTATTTAGGATTTTTCGTTATAGCTTTATTTTATTTTTTTAGTTTAGTTTATGTCTTTATTTATTTTATTTTAGCTTAGTTTTTATTAATTATTTTATTTTATTTTAGGTTTAGGTTTATATTTTAGTTTAGGTTTTATTTTATATTATTTTATTTTATTTTAGGTTATTTTTTTTGGGTTTAGGCTTTTAGGTTTTAGGGTTTAGGGTTTGGGGTGGGTTTAGGTTTAAGGTTTAAGGTTTTGAGTGTTAGGGTTTAGGGTTTAGGCTTGTAGGTTTAGCGTTTAGGGTTTAAGGTTGTAGGTTTAGGGTTTAGGATTAGTTTTAGGCTTCATGGTTAGGGATTAGGTTTTAGGGTTTTTAAGACTTTAGGGTTCAAGGTTTAGGGTTTAGGGCTTAGGGTTTAGTTTTTAGGCTTTAGGGCTTTTAGGGTTTAATGAGCATAACCTTGGCAGTAGGAACATCACCGTCAACCAGGCTCAATCTAGATCTTGCGGTGGAAGCGAAGGTAGAGATAGCGATTATCATAGTAAAGGTGGGGGATCTGGAGGTGCTGGTGGACATGAAAGTGGTGGTTAGAGCAGTGTTGATTAGGGAGGAGGGAGGAGTGATGGAGGTTATAGTCGTGGTGGTGGCGGAGGGAGAGATCACGGATATGATGGTGGATCCCGCTACTCGAGAGGCCGGACTGGTTATCGAGAAATTGAAGAATGGTCAATCTGATTTGTTGCTTATGGAATGTGTCTTTACAGTAGAGACGTTCTAGTTATCTAGGGTTTTTGATTTTCTCTATGAGTGCTAATATTTGGTCTATGTCATCGCTTGGGTCATAGAGAACTTGGTGTGTTATTTGTTCGATCAAATCAAAAGAAGAAACGTTGAATCTGAATTTGTTCTCTGTTAAAAAAAAAACCCAAAAACCCAAACCCTAAACTAAAACATAAACCTAAAATGTAAATGCTAAACCACCCCTAAATCTAAAATCATAAACCTTAAACCCTAAACCCTAAAACCAAAACCCTAAACCCTAAACCCTAAACCAAAAAAAGCCCTAAACCTAAACCCTAAACCCAATACCTTAAACATTAATCAAACCCGAAACCCTAAACCCCAAAAACCTAAAATCCTAAACATAAACTAAATAAAACCTTAAAATAAAATAAATAAGAAAACCTAAACAAAATAAAATATAAGAAAATAAAATAAAATAAAACATAAACTAAAACCTAAACCTAAACCTACACTAAACCAAATCCTAAATGAAAAATAGAAAATAAAACTAAACTAAAATAAAATAAATACCTAAACTAAAATAAAATAAAACCCAAATAAAATAAAACCAAAACTAAAATAAAAATAATAAACCTAAAATAAAAAAATAAAACTAAATACAAACCTAAAAAAACCTAAAAATAAAGAAAATATTTCTAAACCCTAAACTAAAAAAAAATCTAAACCTAAATAAAATAAAATAAACTAAACCTAAACTAAAATAAAATAAACTAAATTAAATAAAACCTAAACTAAACCTAAAATAAGCAAAACCTACTCCTAAAATAAAATAAAATAAACTAAAATTAACCTAAACTTAAAATAAATCTAAAATAAAACCTAAAACACAAACTTTAAAATAAAAACCTAAACCTAAACCTAGATTAAAAAATAAACTAAGCTAAAACTAAATTTAAGAAACTAAACCTAAACCTAAACCTAAAAAAACTAAAATGAAAACATAAGCTAAAGTAAATAAACTAAAATAAACTAAAATAAAACCTAAGCAAAATAAATAATAAATAAACTAAATAAATAAATAAATAAACTAAAACATAAACGTGCTGGTTTGCTTAAATAAAATAAAACCCCAAACCCTAAAATTAACCCTAAACCCTAAGCTCTAATCTCAACCCTAAACCATAAACCCATGAAAAGCTAAACCCTAAACCCTAAACCCTACTCTATAAAAAAACCCTAAACCACAAACCAAATCCTAAACCCACCCAAAACCTAAAAGCAAAACCTAAATAAAATAAATAAAATAACTCAAACATAAATAAATAAAATAAAATAAAATAAAAACCTAAACTAAAACATAAACCTAAACCTAAAAAAAAATTTTTAAAAATAAAACTAATTTAAAATAAAATAAATAAAACATAAACTAAACTAAAAATAAATTAAACCTAAAATATAAAACCTAAATAAAATAAAACCTAAATGTAAAATAAAATATACTTAAAATAAAATGGAATAAAAAGTAAATAAAACCTAAACCTATAAACATAAACCTAAAAACAAAACCTATTCCATAAACAAAAAGAAAAAAGAAAACATAAAATAAACAAGATAAAATAAACCTAAACTTAAACAAAAACAAACTAAACTAAAATAAATAAAACCTAAAATAAACCTAAACTTTGTTGTTGGCTATTTGGTTTAATCGAAGTAAGTTGGCTATGATGGCTGGGATGTTTCCCCTATTATCCTTTTGGCTGGTAGCACCATATTTTATTGTAACCCTTCTTCTAAACTTTGGATGCTCACATATCATGCTCCTTGAGATGAATGTCACTGAGCATGAGCCTTATCTAAGATTCTTATCATTTTGTTCCTTTTGTGTACATAGCTTGTCATTATTTCTAGATGCTTATCTCTATCTTAAGTTCTTTGCATGTTTGTGGCAGGTTTGGGGCTATAAGTGGTTTGTGCATCTCTCATAAGATTTCTGGATATAGATGGCTTTGGCTGCCCTTCTTAGAATTTTAATATATTTTTATCTTAGTTTTTGTCTTTTTCTTTCTTTTGCTTTATTTTTCTTGTAATAGTTAGGGGGATTTACCGCTTTAGGCTAATTATAGCTCTTTCAGTAGTAGTTTCAAGATGTATTCCCATTAAGGACCTTTTATCCCTTTCTTTTTTGAAATAAAATTCTCCCACTTTTGATCTTAAAAAAAAAGCCCTAAGAATGGGTAGAACCTTGATAGCAGGAACATCACCGTCAACTAGGTTCAGTCAAGATCTTGCAGTGGAGGTGAAGGCAGAGTTGGCGGTTATCGCAGTGGTGGTGGGGGATCTAGAGGTGTAGTGGATATGGAAGTGGTGGTCGAAGTAGTGGTGGTTATGGTGACGGGAGGAGCAATGAAGGTTGTAGCCGTGGTGGTGGTGGAGAGAGAGATCAGAGATATGATGGTGGATCACGCTACTCGAAAGGCTGCAGGTGGTTTTGATGGGAATTGGAGAAACTGAAAAGCGGCCAATCAAATCTACTGCTTATGGAACTATGTCTTTACATTAGAGACGGTTCTAGTTATCTAAGGTTTTTAATTTCCTCTATGTGTGCTCATTTTTATCTATGTCGTCGCTTGTGTTTTAGAAAACAAGGAGTGTTACTTGGTTAATGAATTCAAAATGAAGAAATGTTGAATCTGAATTTGTTATATGTTAAAAAAAACCATAAACCCTAAACCCTAAACTAAAACCTGAACCCAAAACCTAAAACCTAAACTCTAAACCCTAAACCCTAAACCCTAAACCCTAAACTAAAAAAAACACCTAAACCATAAACCCTAAGCCCGAAACCCTAAACCCTCAACTCTAAACCTTATACTTAACCATAAACCTAAACCCAGCTAAAAAAAACCAAAATCTAAACTAAATAAAAAAAAAATAAATAAAATACCAAAACCAAAATAAATAAATAAATAAATAAAACAAAATAAAAAATAAACTAAAACCTAAACCTAAACCTAGAGAAAAAATACAAAATAAAGAAAGAAATGAATAAAATAATTACAAACTAAACTAAAATAAAAAACCTAAATAAAATAAAACTAAACCTAAAATAAAAATATAATAAACCAAAATAAAATAAAATAAAACTAAATAAAAGCCTAAAAAATAATCCTAAAAAAATAAAACAAAATCTAAATCTTAAACTAAAGAAACCTAAACTTAAAATAAAATAAAATAAACTTAAACCTAAACTAAACTAAACTAAAATAAAATAAAATAACTAAACCTAAAATAATCTTAAAAAATGAAACCTCAAAATAAATAAAATATAAACCCAAAACAAAACAAACCTACATATAAAAAAAATAAGCAAAATAAAATAAACTAAACCCAAACTAAAATAAACTAAACTATAATAAAAAAAAACCTAAAATAAACCCAAATAAACCTAAACCTAATAAAGTAAAATAAACCTAAACTAAACTAAAAATAAAACCTAAAAATAAACTTAAAATAATAACCTAAAACATAAACCTAAGAAAATAAAAAAATATAAACCTCAATCCTAATCATAAAAAATAAAAAGTTAAACCTAAAAATAAAATAAAAATAAAACTAAAAAAAATAACCTAAACTTGAACCTAAACAAAAAAAAACAAAAAAAACATAAATTAAAATAAATAAACTTAATATAAATAAACTAAACTAAATATAAATAAAAATATACCTAAATAAAAATAAAAACTAAAATAAACTAAAATAAATAAAAAATAAAATAAATAAACATAAACCCACTTACTTAATTTTTTTGTTAAAAACCCTAAACCCTAAACTATGAAATAAAACCTGAAATAAACCTATAAACACTAAACCTCAAAAATAAAATAAAAACCTAAACTAAATCCTAAAAATAAAACATTAAACCTAAAACTAGATAATAAAATTAAAGTAAAACTAAACTAAAAAATAAACTTAAACCTAAACCTTAAAAATAACTAAAATAAAAACCCTAAACTAAGAAATAAAATAAACCTAAATAAAACAAAATAAACATCTTATTAAATAAACTAAACCCACCTACCGGGTTTAATTAAAAAATAAAAATAAAAAATCCCAAAGCTAAAACTAACCCTAAACCCTAAGCCCTCCCTAAACCTACTAACCCTAAACCTCCCTAAATCCTAAACCCTAAACCTAAACTCCTAAACCCTAATCCACCCTAAATACCCAGGCCACACTAAACCAGCCCTAAACCCTCCTAAACCTAAACCCTAAACCTAAAAAACCTAAATAAACACTAAACCCTAAACCAAACCCAAATAAAACTTAAACCTAAATAATAAAATAATATAAAATAAGCTAAAACCTAAACTAAACTAAAAATAAAATAAAATAAAATTATAAAATAAAACTAAACTAAAATAAAATAAAATAAAACCTAAACTTAACAAAATAAATTAAAAAGAAAATACAAACTAAAATAAATTAAAATAAATCTAATAGTCAAAATTAAATTTAAAAGATAAACCTAAAATAAAATAAAGTGAACCCAAGATAAAATTAAATGAAAAGTAAATAAAATAAACCTAAATGATAAACCTAAAAATAAATAAAAAAACCTAAAAAAAAAATTTAAACCAAAACCAAAACTAAAATAAATAAAACTTAAACTAAAATCTAAAATAAATAAAATAAATAAACTAAAATAAATAAACTAAAAATAAAACCTAAAAACTAAAATAACAACCTAAATATGAAATAAAACCTAAACCTAAACTTAATAATAAAATAACCTAAACCTAAAAATTAAATTAAATTAAAACAAAAAAATAAACATAAACTTAAAAAATAAAATAAAATAAAATAAAAAAACCTAAACTAAAATAAATAAAATAATATAAATAAACTAAACAAATAAAAATAAAAATAAACCTAAAATAAAATAAAATAAACTAAAATAAATAAATAAAATATAAATAAAATAAACACTTGATTTACTTAAATTTTTTAAAAAAAACCCTAAACTATCCACAAACCTAACTCTAAACCACAAATCCTAAAACCAACCCACTCTAAACCATAAACCCTACTACAAACCACCCAAACTCCTGACCCTACTAAACCACTAAAACCATAACCACTAAACTAACCACTAAATCATTAACTAACCCAACCTAAAATCTTAAATGACACTGACCACACCCTAAATCCTAAGATCCTTGAAACCTCTACCACTGAGCCCTAAAACCCAACCCATGAGCCATGACCCTAAACCCCCTAACCACAGGCACTACCAAAAGACCTAAACTAAAATAAATAACTCTGAGCCAAAACCATAAACCTACATTACCATAAACAGACCCTCCTAATCCACTTTAAACCTAAACATGACCCAACCCAAAATCTAAACCCTACTAAACTCCTAAAAAAATATTAAACCCTACCCTAAACCTAAAACCTTCTAAGCATAAATCCTAAAATAAACCTAAACCATAATCTAAACTAACCCTAAACCTAAACCATAAACCCCAAACCCTAAACCAAAAGTAAGTAAATAAATTAAAAATGAATCTAAACCCTAAAACCTAATAAAAACCTAAATCTAAACCACAGAATGAGAGAACCATGATGGTAAGAACATCACCATCAAAAGGCTAAGTTTAAAATGGAAAGGCATGAGCAATGGTTATCATAGTGGTAATGGGGATCTGAGGTCTTGTCGATATGGAGGTAGTGGTCGAGTAATGTTGGTCATAGAAGGAGGAGCGATGGAGGTTACGATGGGTGGTGGCGGAAGGAGATCGAGGATATGATGGTGGATCCCACTACTCGAGAGAGGTGGTTCTAATGGGCTGAGAAGCGAAGAATGACCGATCCGATTCTTTGCCGGAACTATGTCTTTATAATAGAGAGCTCTAGTTATCGTGGTTTTATTTGTTCAATGCATGCTTAATTTTTACCTAAGTTATCACTTGGGTCTTAGAAAACATGGAGTATTACCTAGTTGATGAAACCAAAAAGAAGAAATGTTGAATCATAATTTATTCTCTTTGAAAAATTAAAAAAAAAACTAAAAACCCTAAAACCTAAACTAAATCCTGAACCCACCTAAACGTAAACCCTAAACCCTAAACCCAAAAAACTCTAAACCCTAAACCCAAAACCATAAACCATAAACTGTAAAACCCTAAACCCTAATCCCTAAAATGCTAAAAAACTTAATCAAAACTAAATAAAACCTAAAATAAAATATATAAAAAAACCATAATAAAATAAAAGATAAAATAAAATAAAGAAACTAAACTAAAAAACCTAAAAAAAAATAAAATAAAAAAAATAAATAAAATAAAACTAAAATAAAATAAATAAAACCTAAAAACTAAAAAAATAAAACCTAAATAAAATAAAATCATACCTAAAATAAAATAAAATAAATCTAAAATAAAATAAAATAAACTAAATAAAACCTAAACCAAAAAGTAAACCTAGAAATAAAACCTAAAACTTAATAAAAATAAAACTTAAACTAAAGAAAACATAAACCTAAAATAAAAATAAAATAAACCTAAACCTAAACTAAAATAAACTAAAATAAAAGAAATAAATCATAAACCTAAAATAAAAGAAACCTAAATAGAAATTTAAACTAAATTAAATAAAATAAACCAAAAATAAACCTATACCTAGAGTAAAAAATAAAACCTTAAAATAAACCTAAAAATAAAACATAAAACCTCAACTTAAAAAAAATCTCATAAACTTAAAAATAAAAATAAACCCAAACCTAAAAATAAAATAAAAAAACTAAACTAAAAAATAAACATAAACCTAAACCTAAACTTAAAATTAAACTAAATAAAACCTAAACTAAAATAGATAAACCTAAAATAAATAAACTAAACTAAATAAAATTGATCTTAAATATAAATAAAAAAATAAATAAACTAAAATAAATAAAAAATGAACTAAATAAACTAAATAAACCTAAACCTATCGTTTACTTAATTTTAAAAAACTAAAATAAATAAAATCGTAAACCCTAAACACTAAACCTTAAACTTAAATACTAACTTTAAACCTTAAACCCTAATCCCTGAAGCCTAAATTAGAAACCCAAATCCTAAACAAACCCTAAACCCAAACTACCCTAAACCTAAACCAACCCTAAACCCTAAATTAAATCTAAACCATAAGATAACTAAACCACAAAAACCCTATACCATAACTAAACTAAACCCCAAATCAACCTAAACCTTAACCCTTACCCTAACCCTAAAAGCCTAAATCTTAAACCCTAAATATAAATGTAATCCTAAAGAAACTAAATAAATAAAAAAAGTAAACCTAAACCCTAAAACCTAATAAACTTAAACCTAAACCTAAACCCTAATAATGGGCAGAACCTTGATAGTAGGAACATCAGTGTCAACTAAGCTCAGTTTAGATCTGGCAATGTAGTCGATGGCAGAAGCAGTGGTTATCGCAGTTGTGGTTGGGGATCTAGAGTTATTGGTGAATATGGAGGTGGTGGTCAGAGTAGTGGTGGTTATGGAGGCAGAAGGAGTGATGGAGGTTATAGCAATGGTGGTCATGAAGGGATAGATCAAAAATATGATGTCAGATCCCACTGCTCAAGAGGTGGCGGTGGTTTTGATGGGAACTAGAGAAACTAAAGAACGATCGATTCGATATACCGCTTATGGAATTGTGTCTTTATAATAGATACAATACAAGTTATCTAGGGTTTTGATTTACTCTATGTGTGCTCATTTTTATATATGTCATCGCTTGTGTCTTAGAAATCTTGGTGCGCCATTTGGTTTGTGAAATTGAAAAGAATAAATGTTGAATATGAATTTGTTCTTTGTTAAAACCCTTAAACCCTAAACCCTAAACTAAAACCTAAACCAAAATTTGAAAACCTAAACTCTAAACCCTAAAATGATAAACACTAAACACTAAACCCTAAACCCTAAACACAGAACCCTAAACCCTAAACCATAAACCTATTGAACTCCTATTTGGAGTGAGCTCTCAACTTCCTTATCATAGATCTAGGACTCTCATAGACATAAAGAGTTCCTCAGTCTTAGGAAACTTGTAGTCATTAGGTGAACACTTAACCTAACCCTAGAGACTTAGAATAGTTAGCCATAGGGGTAGGTTGTGCCTTAAGATTTAGGAGAACTTGCCAACCTTATTGCCCAAACCAAATCCTTACTTCATTCTTTTAAATAAAATCTCAAATTCATATCTAAATTTCAAAATCAAATCCAACTATCAAATGATTGAAACCCATGATCAAATTCAAACTCCAAATCCCTTCCTAAGCCCTTTGATTTTATCTTATGGACTTAGCCTTAACCAAATTTAAATCAACCCAAATTCAATTGATTTTATCAATTATCAAATTCAATCTCAAATCAAATTCTAATTCATAAATCAATTCCAAACTCCAAATGGTTGAAACCCAAATCAAATCAAATTCTTGATTTTAGCCATTTTAGCAAAATTCTTGAACTTGGATAAATTATACCCAAATCAATTCAAAACTCATGGATTTTCTCATGATTCAAACATTCCTATAATCATTGATCCAAATATAAATAAAAACTACAATTATCAAAACAAATCCATGCCAACCCAAATTAAACCCAAGTTAGCCCTTTTTGACTTGAAATTGTCATATGAACCAAAATCCATATGGATCCAAATTACTTGCAATTCGATTTGTATTTTCATCTCAAACCCATTTATCAATATAATTAAACTTAAATCAAGCCATGATCAAGCCAATTAACCCATTTAGGTTCACTTGAACTAATGTGGCCTAAAAGGCCTTTTCAAGCCAAGTTCTAATTCAACCCAAATTGGATTGAACTAAGCCCAACCAAACCTCACAACATGATCAAAAATTATTCTAGGTTAATCAATTATCATGAATTGGGTCAAACCAAGTCAACCTAGCTTGTTAACCAAGTCAACATTTAAATGGAAACCCTTAGCCAAAATCCATCATATTGCAAATTGACTGAAACCATTGATTCAAACCCATTTCCAATAATTGAACATGACCAAACCCTCACTTGAGCCAAACAAAGCCCAATTATTTATTTGACCCAAATTGACCTAAATAAAAAAAGCCAAAATAGGTCAAATCATAATCCAACCAAATTGATTATAACCAATGGCTCAAATTCATTCTAAATCACTTATTAAACTTGACCAAAACCATGATTGAGCCCAATTTGACCAATTGGTCAACTTGACCTAACTTAACTGAAATTGACCTAAAGGGTCAAATTAGCTAAAATCCAAATTAATTCCAAATCAAACCAAACTAAAGCCTACAATCATTTTCAATTAGCCAATTGAACTTGACCCATACCTTGGTTTGACCCAATCTGGCCAATTTGTTAACTTGACCTAAATAGGTCAAATCAAGCCAAATTAAATCAAATTATCTCCAAACTAGTTGAAATTTGTGTTAACCCACTTTTGACCCATCCCAAATCTACAAAAACTAAACCCATAGCAAAATAACCATTTTTCAATTAGGTTTAGGGCATCCCATGAGATAAGGCACATGCTCATTTGGTCATTTTCGCACCCTAACCACTTGGCACATAATCATAGGTCCACTTAAGCACCTAGGACCGTGGCTGACTTGACCAAAAGGTGGTTGGGTCAGCCATGATCCATGGGGAGGTGAAATCACCTCCCCATCCCAAATGAAGCTTTCTAAACAACCATAAGACACCCATTACTCCCTTGGAAGCCACCTCCACATCCTCACCCAACCAAACTGAGCCACATCATGCACCCAAGGACCTTCACCACCTTCTAATTTGGCCAATTGATCAAGAAAAATCCAAAGAAGCTGTTGCCATCTGATCTAAGGAATGAAGGGGTATACCCCCCTCATTCTCACTCAAACTTAGACACTCACACTCGATTCATCTCTAGCATCCAAGGAGAGAGTTCCCAGAGTAATTTCTAAGCCTTCCCAAACTCCATGAAATCTCCATTCTTGGTTTTATGCAAAACTGAAATAGGAGGCCACCTTCGATTCTCATTTGCTTAAACCTCCACAAAAGTATAATTAACTTTGCACACCCCTTCCTTGGAGCCAAATGAGAGAGAATGAATCATTTCCTAAGCTTCTTGATGGCCAGAGGGTAGAGTTCAATCATGCGCCGCCTAATGGATTGGTCGCAAACTACTCCAAATTAAAGCTTATGCAGCTCAATAGAGCTTTATTTTTACTAAACAAAACATCCTCAATCATTGGAACCATCGGTCATAAGCTCCAGTTAGGTATGCCATTGAAACGATCCTTGAATGAAAATAGGTTGGTCTTTTATGAAAGGAATTTTCATGTCATGTGATTTCCTCTATTAGATCTTCTTAATGTGCTTCCTCAAAGGTGTGGGGTAATTTTCATCTCCATCGAGCTCGGGTGAGCTCAGATCGAGCAGCGATTGATAGAATGTAGCCATTGTTCAATGCTAGGGAGGAGATAGATCATGAACTATCCATCCCGCATGATCGGGATGAATGGTCATCTAATCACGCTTAGAGTCTCTGATCAATCCTTCAAATCTTAGATCAGATGGACCATGGAGTTACCGCGTGCACTGCTATTCAGTTCATCACTTGGATGTGATAACTTAAATAGCAAATCCCATCACACCATAATAGAAAGCGCACCATGTCTGTCGCCATGTGGCTCGTTCGGATTAAGGCTCTAATTATGGCTAATTAACTAGTTTTTAATCCTAAAAATTTCTAAATTCATAACTAATTCTAGAAAATTCCATAAAAAATACAAACATAGGCTCATTTTAAAGATATTTTAGAGTAGAATCCAAGAAAATTATTATTAATTAATTTTAATAGTGGATTTCCTTAATTAAGGCTTAATTAGAAATATAAGTCTAATTTACTCCCTAATTAACCATCCAATTAATCTCAAACTTTATGTGCATGTTTAGGAGATGATCCCTACCTCACCTATTTTTCTGGGATTTTATTGGTTTCTTAATTAAGGAAACCAATGGGTTAAGCCTTAATAACTTTCTCAATGTAATTAGTGATAATGAAGCAAATGAACAGTAAATTAATCAATCAATTAGCTTATTAACCTCTATTAACGATGATGAATTCTAGAGAATTGGATTGGGACTCCTTTGAATCTTTTCTTTAAGTCTTCTCTAATCCCTCTTAAATAATTAATTAATCAACACCCCTTCATTAATTAATTATCAAGATTAATCAAAAATCCAAATGTACCTCAACTTTAATCAACTAATTGAAAGGATTTGAGGGATTGAGACTTATGCTCATCTTTGTCTCTTTCTCTAAGCCGTCTCATTTTGATTGGTTAAGGTTAATTAAAAATTTAATTAGTTAATTAATTTTAATTTAGTTGAATCTATTTTTGTAATTTAATCGTGGGTAGCTCTTTGGGCGTTCAATAATCCAAAGGGGGGGTGAGGGGTAATGAAATTATGATTAGCTCACATGTATGAGAATACTATAAAAGTAGTTAAGTGAGATCCATTAAGCTTAATTAACTATTAATCATGAGCCAATTAAATTAGGCCCCTTTCATTTCTTAGGAGCATTGCAAATTTACATTCCATGTGGTTTGCATATCATATTGGCTCATTATTAATTCATAAATTAACTTAAGGTGATGTAAGTAAGGGTTAATTAATTAGCTTAATTCATACCCTAACCTAATTAAACTATAAAATCAACTTAAATACTTCTTCATTAAATCAAATTAACTCACACATGAGGAATGGGATTAGGATCGAAAAATCTCTTTCATTTCTTAAATCAAATCAAAATCAAAATTAAGAAATCTCATTGAAGGACTTTGGTTTATTTTAAGTGGCTTTATTTAGTATGATTGTCCTTAGGAATTAATAATAATGTATGTGATAATGTGCTTATGTTCCTTTATATTTTACAATCATGTTAAATGTTGCTTCCCATGTGTAATCATGCATTCATTCCTTTTAAAATTAACTAAATGAAATGGTTTATTTTTTGTCAAATTGCATGTGTTGATTTAAATTAAAAATAGGTGTGGATATTATCACTATTAAATCAAAAGTAATTTTCAAAAGCTCATAAATAAATTCTAATAAATGGAGTCATGGTAATTACAAATATCTATAGTTTGCATGTGTTGATAATATAAGATATGCAATATGAAGCTCTCTTTCCTTATCTTACATGTATTCACATAGGAATTACAAATGTATAGTTCATTTGAAAAGCACACAACATCTGTCTAAATCAATTCCTATGCATTTCCACGCTAAAACTTAGGAAGAATTTCATACCACATATGTAAATCATATAATAAAATCAAATATGAGTTCTTTCATGAGTTCTTCTTCTTGTGGTTCTTTTCATACATTCACCTATATCTGAAAAAAGTGGTATTTTAGTCTGGACACCGTGGGGCTGCAACTCTTTAAGTAGCCCTAAGTAGGGCCTATACCTTATGCCCC
This sequence comes from Cymbidium sinense, assembly GCA_021442155.1. Classification (NCBI taxonomy): domain Eukaryota; kingdom Viridiplantae; phylum Streptophyta; class Magnoliopsida; order Asparagales; family Orchidaceae; genus Cymbidium; species Cymbidium sinense. Next base: position 370,781,930 of record CM038214.1, on the reverse strand, counting down.
AGGTACAGAATAATGGCATCATACTCACTTAAAACTCTTATATATGTGTATGTGTGATGTGGCCAATGAATAAGAATCATAAGTCATATAAATCAAATACAATTTTTTCATGAGTTTTTCCTATCCTTGTAGTTATTATATATTTATATGTATCTAAGAAAAGTGGTATATTAGTCTAGACACCCCAGGGTTGCAAGGCTTTAAGTAGCCCTAAGTAGGTCTTGTACCTTACACTCCTGGTGCAGAATAATGATGATGTACTCACTTAAAACTTTTATACATGTGAATGTGTATCTAGTTAATGGATGAAAAATCCCTCTTTCTATTAAAAAGGCATGCATTCATAATTTAATCAAATGAAATCTTTAAATTTTAAACACACTTCTTTGCATTCATCATTCATGTATGTTAAAATATAAATTGCATGCATAGGATTTAATTACATGCATGATATACATTATGGAAAGAAATGAGTAAACATGTGTTATGTTATAGCAATTCATTCTAATTAATCTTAAGATGTCATTCTTATTGAATAAGGTTATTTAGAGTGAACCTAATCTTTGGACTAATTAAAACATATAATATACTATTCACTAAAGGAAATTGATTAATTAACTTGCTTTAGAAGTGACTTAAAGAAGGGATGAAAGAGAGGTTCCCTCTCTTTCTTCTCTTTATAACACTTAGTTGTTAAGTGTAGACCATATGAAATGAAAGAAAACACAAGGTAAAATGTTTAAATCAATCAAATAACTTAAAGAAAAATCAACCACTTTATAAATTAAATCCCTCACACTTAGCAAATTATAACTCTAAAGCCTAGTTAGGAGATACCACACAAACTTTAATTCATGCACATTAGACTAAGTCACATTTATAGATTTATGTTAGGGAGGTGTATGGCTTGATGCATGCTCATTTTGTGATGTATTATTGTAGACTAGATGTTAGGGTGCATGTGCGTAGCCTAGATTTTAGGTCGATATTAGCCTAATCATGCTTTCTATAGGGGTTGTGCGCTAAATAAAAATATAAATGTTTTTTGCTATGTAGGTTGT
>CM038214.1:370603523-370780769 GCA_021442155.1 Cymbidium sinense | reverse complement strand
GCGATGGTGGTGGGGGATCTAGAGGTGCTAGTGAATATGGAGGTGGTGGTCGGAGTAGTGGTGTTTATGGAGGCAGGAGTAGTGATGGAAGTTACTGTCGTGGTGGTGGCAGAGGGAGAGATCGAGGATGTGATGGTTCATCCCACTACTAGAGAGGTGGTGGTTACGATGGAACTAGAAAAAGAGCGATCTAGTGCTTACAATGTCTTTATCGTAGAGATGGTTCTAGTTATTTAGGTTTTTTGATTTTCCCTATGCGATCGCATTTTTTATCCATCTCGTTGCTTGTGTCTTAGATAACTTGGCATAATACTTGGTTGATGAAATAAAAAGAAGAAATGTTGAATCTAAATTTGCTCTTTGTTAAAAAAAAAAAACTAAAAACACTAAACCCTAAACCGTAAACCCTAAAACCCTAAACCCTAAACCTAAACCACCACAAACCCTAAACCCTAACCTCCAATCTAATCAAACCTAAAACCTACCACTAAACCCACACCCTAAACCCCACATTAAACCCTAAACCCTAAAAACCTAAAAACCTAAATCTAAACAAAATAAATAAAAAAACTTAAATCTAAGTAAAATAAAAACCTAAACTAAAACTTAAACCTAAAAATAAAATAAAATAAAAACTAAAAACTAAAATAAAATAAAATAAATAAAAACCTTAACTAAACTAAAAAATAAAATAAACTATGGATAAAAACCTAATTAAAATAAAACTAGATGAAAATAAAATAATCTAAACATAAAGAAAATAAAATTAAAACTAAACCTAAAATCTTAAAATAAAATCTATACTAAACTAAAAAAAAATATAAAAATAAAAAAAAATAAAGAAAATAAAATAAGCATAAACCTAAACTAAAATAAAGTAAACTAAAATAAATAAAACCTAAACCTAAACCTAAATTAAATAAAATAAAATAAACTAAAAATAAACCTAAACCTAAGCTAAAAAATAAAAGCTAAAAATAAATCTAAAATAAAAATCTTACATTTAAACCAAAAGAATAAAATAAAAATCAAAACCTAAACCTAAAAAATAAAATAAAAATAAAACTCAACTAAAAATAAGCCTAAACTTAAACTTAAACTTATAAAATAAACTAAAATAAAAAACATAAACTAAAACTAAACTAAATAAAATAAAAATAAACCTAAATAAAAATAAAGAATAAAATAAAACTAACCTATAAATAAAATAAATAAAATAAATAAACCATAACCTACCAGTTTACATAATTTAAAAAAAAAAACCCATAAACCCTAAACCCTAATCTTTAAACCCTAAACCGTAATCCCTAAACCCTAAACCTATAACTTTAAACCCTAAACCCTAATCTTTAAACCCTAAACCGTAATCCCTAAACCCTAAACCTATAACTTTAAACCCTAAACCCTAAATCCTATTCCCTAGCTCTAAACCCTCAATCCTAAATCGTAAAAGCATAAAACCTAAAACCCAAAATAATAAACCTTAAACTGTAAACCCTAAACCCCAAAAACCCAAAAACCTAAACCCTAACCCTACGCCCTAGACCCTAAACCCTAAACCCTAAACCTAAACCTAAAGTTAATAAAAAAAATTAAAAAATAAACTTAAACCCTAAAACTAAAACTAAACCTAAACCTAAAGAATGGTATCTCTTTATGGTGCTGGGATTGTTTCTAGTTGGTATTGTTGAGTTTTGGTTGCCCACTGGTTTTGGTGGCACTCTCCTCTTGTTGGTCTCTTACTGTGTTGGTTTTATGATGTCCTGGTGATTGGCAGGCTTTGGAGCTTACTTGTTTGCCTTTATCCCTAACCTTTTTTATTTCTTGTGAGGGTTTATTGGCTGGTGGTTGGTTGATGGTTTTTATTTTTTCCAGCCTTTTGCTTTTTGGTTTTGGCTATCTAGCATCATGATTATTGGTTGAGCTTGTCCATGGTCTTTGTTCGTTCCTGGGCTGAGTTACACTCTCTGGAGCTTTTACCAGCCATTTAGTTTTTGTTCCCTTTTTCTGGTGGTCTCCTTGAAGTTTTTTTGTGGTGTTTGCCTATTGACTGGATAGCCCATTGGCTTTCCATTTCTTTCTATTATGGGTTGAACCTGTATGTGGCTTTGGTTGTTATTAGCTCTATTGCTATTTCTAATGATTACCGCTGCTATGTTTTTCTTGGTGTCCTTGATGGCTGGCTGCAGTTGTGATGTTGGTTAGTGGATCAAGAGAATTTTTGGTTCTTTTGCTTTTGTCTTTGTTTGTTTTGGGTGGCTTTGATGGTGGTTATTTCTTGGCTGCTATCTTGCTTGGTTGGTTCCTTTGCTTTGGTTTATTTTGTGGTTGTTTCTTTGGTTAGTTACCTATTTAATCTTGATGATAAATACTAGAACTTATAACTTGGTTATTTAGTTTAATCGAGGTAAGTTGGCTATGATGGCTGGGATGTTTCCCCTATTACCTTTTTGGCTAGTAGCACCATATGTGATTGTAACCCTTCTTTTGAAGTTTTGATGCTAAGGTATCTTGTTTCCCCTTGAGATGAATGTGACTGAGCCTAAGCCTTATCTATGATTTTTATCATTTTATTTCATTTGTGTACTTAGCTTGTCCTTATTTCTAGATTATTTTCTCTATATTAAGTTCTTTGCAGGTTTGTGGTTTATTTTGGGGTTGTAGGTGGTTTGTGCATCTCTTAGAAAATTTCAGGATATAGATGTCTTTAGCTACCTTTTTTTGGAATTTTATGCTATTTCTTACTTAGTTTTTGTCTTTTCTTTCTTTCGCTTTGGTTTTCTTATAATAGGTTAGGGATTTATCTCTTTAGGATAATTATAGCTCTTTGAGCAATAGTTTAAAAATTATCCCTTTTAAGGACCTTATCCCTTTCTTTTTCAATAAAATTCTCCACATTTCATTTAAAAAAAACCCTAAGAATTGGCAAAACCTTGATGGCAGGAACATCACCATCAACCAGGCTCAGTCTAGATCTTGCGGTGGAGGCAATGGTAGAGGCGACAATTATCACAGTGGTGGTGGGTGATCTAGAGGTGCCGGTGTATATGGAGGTGGTGGTCAGAGCAGTGGTTGGTATGGAGGCCGGAGGAGCAACGAAGGTTAAAGTAGTGGTGGTGGTAGAGGGAGAGATCAGGGATATGATGGTGGATCCTGCTACTCGAGAGGTCAGGGTTGTTTTGATGGGAATGAGAGAAATTGAAAAGCAGGATCAATCTGCTTATGGCTGTCTTTCTGAGAGCAGTTCTAGTTATTTAATCTTTTGATTTGCTTTATGTGTGCTCATTTTTTACCAATGTCATTGCTTTTGTCTTAGAAAACATAGTGTGTTCCTTGGTTGACGAATTCGAAAAGATGAAATGTTGAATCTGAATTTCTTCTCAGTTAAAATTAATTAACCAAAAACTGTAAGTCCTAAACTAAAACTTAAATCCTAAATCTAAAACCTAAACCCTAAACCTTAAACCCAAAACCCTAAAAATCTAAAACCCTAAACCCTAAACCCTAAACACTAAACCCTAAAACCCTAAACCCTAAACCATAAACCCTAAAACTTAAACCCTCAACCTTAAACCAAAAACCCAAGAAAAAAACCCTAAATCCTAAACCTAAACCATAACATAAAAAACTTAAACCTCAACTAAATAAAACTTAAAAATAAAATAAATAAAAAAACCTAAACCAAAATAAAATAAAATAAAAACCTAAACTAAAACATAAACTTAAACCTAAACCTAAACCTAAACCTAAAAAGATAATAAAATAAAAAATAAAAAGTAAACTAAAATAAAATAAATAAAAACCTAAACTAAACTAAAAAAGAAAATACTTAAATAAAATAAAAACTATACCTATAATAAAAATGAAATAAGCCTAAAATAAAATAAAATAAAAACAAAATAAAAACCTAATCCTAAAAAATAAACCTAAAAAAAATCTAAAAAGTAATAAAAAATGAAACAAAAAACCTAAACTAAAAAAACATAAACCTAAAATAAAAATAAGTTAAACCTAAACCTAAACTAAAATAAATAAAACTAAAATAAATAAAACCTAAATCTAAACCTAAACCTAAACTAAATAAAATAAAATAAACTAAAATAATCCTAAACCTAAAATAAACCAAAAATAAAACCTAAAACATCAACTTAAAAAAATAAAATAAAATAAAATGTAAAGATAAACTTAAAAATAAAAAATAAAACCAAAAACAAAATAATAAAATAAAAATAAAACTAAACTAAAAAATAAACTTAAGCCTAAACCTAAACCTAAGAAATAAACTAAATAAAAAACCTAAACTAAAATAAGTGAACCTAAAATAAATAAAATAAACTAAATAAAAATAAAGTTGAAGCTAAATAAAATTAAAAAAATAAACTAAATTAGCTAAATAAACCTAAAATCCAAATCCTTAAATCATAAACCTACAACCTTAAACCCTACCTAAATCCTAAACCCTAAACCCTACCCTGAGCCCTAAACGACCACACCACACTCACTGACCTAAACTAATCCAAACGCTAAACTAACCCTAAACACTAAAACCCTAAACCATAAAGCCACACTAAAAAACTCTAAACCTAATCTAATCCCTAAACCACCAAAACCTTAACCCTAAAACCCTAAACCCAAAACCTAAACCCTAATCCAAACCCACAATCTAAACCCTTAACCCTAAATGCTAAACCTAAACCTAAAGAAACTAAATAAATAAAAAAATAAATCTAAACCACAAAACATAATAATCCAAAACCAAAACCTAAAACTAAACCTTAATAATGGGCGGAACCTTCACTACAGAAATATCAGTGTCAACTAGGCTCAGTCTAGATCTAGCGTTGTAGGGAAAGATGGAGGCGGCAGTTATCATTATGGTGGTGGGAGATTTGAAGGTGTTGATGGATATGGAGGTGGTGGTGGAGCGATGATTGTATGAGAGCGGAGGTTAATTGGTGGTGGTGCGGAGGGATAGGTGAGATGATGGCGAATCTATTTCGAGAGTGGTCATGGTTACGATGGGAATTGGAGAAAGCGAAGAACGATCCGATCTGGCTATGGAGCGTGTCTTTATTAAAGATAGTTTTAGTTATCTATGGTTTTGATTTGCTCTATCGTGATCATTTTATCTATGTCATCATGTGTCTTAGAAAACTTGGTGCGCTACTTGGTTGGTGAAATCAAAATAAGAAAAGTTGAATATTAATCAATTCTCTATAAAAAAAAACTTTAAACCCTAAACCCTAAACTAAAACAAAAATCCTAAACCTAAAACCTAAACCCTAAAAATCAAAAACCCTAAACAATAAACCCTAAACATTAAACCCTAAACCTTAAAACCTTAAACCTTAAAACATAAACCATAAATACTAAACCCTAAACCCTAAATCTTAAAATGCTAAACCCAAAACCCTAAACCCTAAAACCTACAACCTTAAACCCCAAAACCTAAACCTGTCAAAACCTAAACTCTAAATTCTAAACCCTAAACTTAAACCTCTAAACTCTAACAGCTAAATCCTCTAAATTAAACTGAGCTAAATGCTAAACCTGATAAACTAAAACTAAACCCAGGCTGGGCCCTGGGCCAGGCCCTAGGCCTAAACCCAGGCCCTGAGCTCTGAGCTAAACCCTAAACCTAACTGGAGTGAGGCTAGGCCCTGACTGAGCTGAGTGATCATGAGGCTGAGCCCCAACTAGGCCTGGGCTACCAGAGGCTGAGCTAGGCCTGGGCCCTAAAGGCCTGAGCTAAGGCCCTGGGCTGAGCCTGGGCCTCTGGGCCAAAACCTAGGCTGAGCACTGACTTCTGGGCTCTGAGCTGGGTTATGGGCCCTGGGCCAAGGCTAGGCCCTGGGCCTGACTAGGCCCTAGGCCCTGGGCTTAAGGCCCTGGGCCCTGACCTTGGCTAGCCAGACATGGAGTGGCTTGACAGGCTGGGCCTAAACTGAGCCCTCTGACCCAGGCTAAACCTGAGCCTGGCTGAGCCCTGGGCCCTGAGCTAGGCCCTGACACAGGCCCTGGCCCAGACCTGACCTAGGCCTAAACCCTGGCTCCCTTGAGCCCTGGGCCCTACCTAAAACCTGGAGTCCTCTGGGCCACTGGGCCTGAGCTCACAGGCCCTGGGCCACACAGGCCCTGGGCCTTCCCAGGCCCTAAATCCTAACTCCCAGACCAAACCTGGGCCTAACCCAAGAAAAAAATAAATAAAGCTGAGCCTAAACCTAAACTAAAACTAAACTAAACCTAAACTAAACTACCAAACCAAAATAAATAAAATGAAACTAGACTAAAATAAATAAAACCTAAAAAACTAAAATTAAAATAAACCTAAAAATAAAATAAATAAAATAAGAACTAAACATAAAATAAATATTAATTACTAATAATAAAATATCTGAACATAAATGTAAACATAAGGCTAAAAAAAAACTTAAACAAAATAAAATAAAATAAACATAAAATAAATAAAAACTAAAAAATAAACTAAAATAAAATAAAACCCTAAACATAAACCTAAATCTAAAATAAACTAAATCTAAACTAAACTAAAATAATATAAAATAAACTAAAAACCTAAACCTAAACTAAAAATAAAACTAAAATAAATAATAAAATAACATAAAACCAAACCTAAAAATAAAATAAAATAAACTAAACCTAAACCTAAAATAATAAATAAAACTTTAATAAATAAAATAAAAATAAAACTAAACAAAAAATAAACATAAACTTTAAAATAAACTAAAATAAAATACTTAAACTAAAATAAATAAACTTAAAATAAATAAACTAAACTAAGAAGAAACAAAATGAACTTAAATAAAATAAAAAATAAAAAAGCTAAAAAAATATGAAAATAAAACTAAATAAACCTAAACTACAATTTACTTAATTTAAAAAAATTAAAAAATAACAAATAAAAACCCTAAACCCTAAACCTTAAACTCTAAACCTTAAACCCTAAATAACCCCAAACCATAAAACCCTAAACCCTAAACCCAAACCCTAAATGCTAAACCCTAAACAAAACCCCAAGCCCTAATCCCTAACTCTAAACCCAACCCCCAAGCCTAAACTAACCTAAACCCTAAGCTATCCAACCCAAAACCTAAAAAAAAACTCTAAATCTTAAATACTGCTTAAAACCCTAAACCCTAATCCTAAAACTTAAAACTTAACCCTATTGAAAGTGCTGGTGGATATGTTGGTGGATATGGAGGTAAGATGTGGAGGTTGAGGATCTAGAGGTGCTGATGGATCTAGAGGTGCTAATGGATATGGAGATGGTAGTTATGGAGGCAGGAGGAGTGACATAGGTTAAAATCTAGTGGTGGCGGAGGGATAGATCAGGGATATGATGGAGGATCCCACCACTCATGAGGAGAGGGGTGGATGGGAACAAAGAATAATGAATAATCAGCTGCTTATGGAACTATGTCTTTACATTAGAGATGATTCTAATTATCTAGGGTATTTGATCTACTCTATGCTTGGTTAGTTTTTATGTATGTCATAAGTTGTATCTTAGAAAACTTGGTCTGCTACTTAGTTAATGAAATCGAAAAGAAGAAATGTTGAATATGAATTTCTTCATTATTAAAAAAAAGTCTTAAACCCTAAACCCTAAACCTTAAATGAAAACCTAAACTTAAAACCTTAAGCCCAAAAAACCCTAAAAACCCTAAAACCCTACTAAACCTAATCAACCCAAACCCTAAACCTAAATCCTAAACATAAATTAAAATACAAACCCTAAACAAAACAAATCCTAAACCATAAACTAAAAAAACTTAAACACTAAAATAATACCCAAACATAAAATAATAATAAAAAACATAAAATAAAATAAAATAAAAACTAGATGAAAACCTAAACTTAAAAAACAAATCTAAAAATATTAAAAATTAAAACCTAAACCTAAAATAAACAAAAGAAAATAAACCTAAACCTAAGATGAAATAAATTAAACTAAAAAAAACCTAAACTAAACCTAAAATAAACTAAACCTAAACCCTAAATAAAATAAAATAAACTAAAAATAAACCTAAACCTAAACTAAAAATAAAACTAAAATAAACCTAAAATAAAAGCTAAAGCCTAAACCTAAAAAAAAACATAAACATTGATAGCCTATAAAATAAAATAATGAAGAAAACCTAAATTAAAATAAATAAACCTAACCTAAATAAAAAATGCATAAACCAAAATAAAATAATAAAATAAAATAAATGAAAAAAAAAATAAATTAAATGGCAAATAAATCTAAACTACTTAATTTAAAAAACCTAAAATCTAAACACTAGGCTCTAAATCTGACCAAAATCCCTACCATAAACTACAACCTACCTACCTACAAACACCCAACTCTAACCAAAACTAGGCTCAAACTGACACTAGGCCTAAATTCTAAACCCTAAAGCCTAAAATACCAATCCATCCCTAAGTAATCCCAACTGACAGCCCAGGCCCTATGTAAACCAAAATACACCCTAATCACGGACCTTAAATCTTAAAACCCTCTTGAGGCTGATCATGGGCCAGAGGCCCTAAACTACTCTGAGCTGGCTGACCCTGAGCTCACAAGCAATCAGCGGACTGATAAAAAACTAAACCTAATAAAAAATGAAATAATCAAATTAAAATAAACCTAAACTAAAATAAACTAAACTAAAATAAATAAAACTTAAACATAAACCTAAATGACTAAAAATAAACTAAAAAAAATGAAATTTAAAACATAAAATAAAACTAAATATAAACCTAAAAATAAAACCTAAACATAAATAAAATAAAATAAACCTAAAATAAAAATAAAACATAAAACCTGAAATAAAATAAAAATAAAACTCACTAAAAAAATAAACCTAAACCTAAAATAAACCTAAAAAATAAACTTAAATAAAAACCCTAAACTAAAATAAATAAACTAAACTAATTAAAATTAAAAATAAACATAAATAAAAATAAAAATGTAAAATATACTAAAATATATTAACTTAAAACTATTAGTTTACTTAATTTTTATTTAAAAAAAAACTCTAAACCTTAAGATATCCTAAATCCAAAACCTTAAAAACCCTAATTCCTAAAGCCTAAACATTGAACCCTAAACCCTAAACAAAAAACTAAACCCAAACCCAAAGCCCTTAAACCCAAAACTTAAAAATCTAAACCTATTAAATAAAACCTAAAAGTAAATATATAAAAAAAAAACCTAAATAAAATAAAAACTTAAATAAAAACAAACCTAAACCTAAAAAATGAAAATAAACTAATAAAAAAACTAAAATAAAATAAAGACCTAAACTAAACTTAAAAATAAAATTAACCTAAGAATAAAAAGGCTAAATAAAATAAAAACCAAATAAACCAAATATAACATAAAATAATAATAAATTAAAAACCTAAACCTAAAAAATAAACCTAAAAAATAAATAAAAAATAAAACTTAAAAAACCCTAAACTAAAAAAAACCTAAACCTAAAATAAAAAAAAAATTAAAATAAACCCAGACTAAAATAAACTAAACTAAAATAAATAAAATAAACTAAAACTAAACCATAAACTAAATAATATAAAATGTTAAATATAAAATAAATACCTAAAATAAACCTAAAAAAAAATAAAATAAAACCTAAACTAAATCAAAATTAAAATAAACCTAAAATAAAATAAAATAAAATAAAAAATAAAACTAAACTAAAAATAAAACCAAAACTAGACCTAAACCTAAAAGATAAACTAAAATGAAAACCTAAATTAAAAAATAAACTAAACTAAATAATAATAAAAATAAAATTAAATAATAATAAACTAAACCTAAACCTCTTGGTTTTACATTTAAAAATACTCTAAACCTAAACCCTCAGATCATAAACCCTACTGACTAACCTAAACTGACCACAAACCTAAACCCTGGGCCCTAAACCTAGGCACATTACCTAAACCCTGAGCCCCATGACCCTAAACCCTAAAACCCTAATCTGACACAACTGACCAGGCCCTAAAACTGATCCTGATCTGACCCACTCCTAATCCTCCCTAATCTGAAACCCTAACAGACTCCTGGGCCCTCACTGACTGGGCCCTCTCCTCTAGTAACCCACCTCTACCACTAAAAACCCACCAGGCTTATCAGGCTAACTCTCCACTGACTGACTCCTATAAACCAAACCTAAACCTGGGCCCTCCTGGGCCTTTACTTAAAGGCTAAAATAAACCTTACTGTGCCTCTGACCCTACCCTGACTAAACCTATTAAACCTGACCTCTACCATACCCTACACTAAACCTAAACTCTGCACCTACTCTAGAAACCTAAACCTAGTAATCCTGGTTCTTCTTTGGTCTTTACAAAATTTCATTTTTCCTTCCTTCTGCATCCCATCTCAGATTTTTGGTGGAACCTTCATCAATATCGACCATTTTATGGAGCCTTTAGAATATCTGGCCCCTCACTTGATGTGTCTCTTTTGAATATGGCTGTGGTGACCTCAAACCCATAGATTACATCTCCCAATTTGGATGATACAACTAGGGCATTCAATTTTTTGGGGATTTTTGAACCTAATGCCATGCTATTAAATCCTTTAAGGATGCACTTTCTAGTAAGAGCTCTACCATATTTGACTCGGTGAATATGATTTTGACTTCTTTTTGAGGTATCTATGTGATCATGTGTTTGGATCATGATGTCAAAAACCTTGAATTTACTTTGGTTGGAAAATTTGCGTTTGCCAAATTTGGAAAAGATCTGATCCTTTCTTCATAACCTTAAACTTGGTGTTTTCTCTATTGGATTGATCAATCCAAGACATATTCCATTCAACTTATGAATGATTTGGATTATTTAAGGGTTTTTTTGGCATCGATCTTATTTTGTTTTTGACTATCAAATGTATTTGTTGAAGTGGTCTCCCCTTTTGATAAAAGGATGAATCACCTATTATTCTAGTTAGCTCTTCCAAATATAAGAATCCATTAGGTTACTCACCAAATTTTATTTATTGTGGGCTCTTTTATGCCACTCCAAATCGATCAGGTGATCGCTGTGAGATCATGTCCCTCTATTTCTCGTATATTGGTTGAACTTGACATATCTAAAAAACATACTGCATTTCTTTAGTTTTTGTGATAATTTCATTAACCTTATTAAAAACTAAATTAATAATGCCTGGTTTTCAATTCTTCATAATGGTGAAGCTTTAGGCTTCTTCCCTTATTTTCATGGATTGAGATAAGGAGATCGTTTGTCCCCTTCTTTATTTATTATTACTGTGGAATACCTTTCTAGGAGTTTAAATGATTTATTGAATAACAACCCTAGAATATAATATAGAACGCTTGGTGGTATCCCTGTTTCTCAACTTAGCTTTGTTGATGATTTCATTATCTTTTATAATGCTTCTTTTCATCATATCAAAAAAAACAAGTTTTAAATAATTTTGGTAGAAAGTGGTATTTCTATTAATGAAGAAGAGAACTTCTTTATCACCTCCTCTAAAATTTCTAATAATAAAATCAATCATATCTTGAGAATCACTAACTTTAAACACCAACAACTCCTATTAGATATATGATGCTCTCTCTCAAAAGTAAAAAATGATCCCATCTTTTTGACAATCTTATCCAAAAAATTCTAATAAAATTTTGGTGTGGGAATTTCACTTACTTTCTTTTGGTGGCAAGCTTACTTTGCTTAGGAGTACTCTTAATTCAATTCCTTTATATCTTATTCAAACCATTATCCTAACTAATTCTATCTCAAATAGAATTGATCAACTCCATAATAAATTTTTATGGGGCTCTAATAATTCAGTTAAAAGGATGCATTATACTTCTTGGCATAAATGTTGTGGTCCTCTGGGTGAAACTGCACTTGGTTGCAAACCTATTTGTGAAGCTATTACTGCCTTCTCCATTGAATGTTGGTGGAATTTTCATAAAAAAGATAGCCTTTGGGCTAATTTTATGATAGCTAAATACTGCCAAGGTAAGCACCCTCTAATATGAACTTATAAAGTTGGTGACTCCCTAGTTTGGAAATGGCTTTGCTTCATTAAATGGGAGGCTGAAACCTTGATATCTTGGGGTATAAATTGAGATCTTCTTTCTTTTGGCAAGACAACAAGATTGGTGGTTCTGTTGATTCTTTTTATCTACCCATTCTCTTTCTAAAGTTAACTCATTTTGGCTTAATAACAAGTGGAATCATAGTAAACTTAGCCAATTTATTCATATCTCTCTTTTTGATAAATTTAGTGATATTCCTATCTTTTCCAATAGGCCTGATCATATTCTTTTTAAGCTATCTTATAATGCTAATTTTATTCTTAAAGAGGCTTGGAATTATATTAGAGATGCTCATATTTCTTCAAATGTATTTATTGAACTTTGAATAATATCTATCTCTTATTACATCCTTACTTGGAGTATAATAAAAAACTTCATTCATGTTGATTCCTTGCTCTATGATAAAGGATTTCATTTGCCTTCCAAATGTTGTTTTCATATTGAAAATGTTAATCATGTTTTTATCAATGGTGCTATTGCCTCTAAATTATGGGTTTGGTTTGATCTTTCTAATACTAACCATTTCCATGGCTTTTTTTCTTTATATCAACTTCTTGAAGCTTGTTTCCACAAAACTATGAAAGATCATATCAAAGTTTTAATTTCCATTACCCTTATTTATTTCATATGGATGGATAGAAATGATGCTTAATATCATGGTATTCCTATGAATCATAAAAGGATTATTACTAGAACCAAAGAAAACAAATCATGCATTATTTAATGCTAATTTAATTAGTAACACACATTTTAGAGGTTGCAAATTTTTGGCCAAAAAATTAGGTCTTTACCTACCTGAGATCACCTTCTATAAAGAAGATAAGATTATATGTTGGATAAAACATAATAATAATATTATTAAAATTAATACTTATGGCTCTATCTCTCAGAATACATTTGATTGTGGTGGTATTTTTTAGGGATTTTGAAGATAATGTCATTTTTGTTTTTGCTTATCCTTTTAAAGCTTGTTCTGTTATCTATGTTGAATTAATGGTTGTAAACAAAGCTATTGACATTTGTTTACAAAAATGTTTCTTCAATATTTGTATTGAAGTTCATGCTCTTTTACTCATTGACATGCTGAATTCCACTAAGATGGGGAATGCAGATTTATTCTATCTTCTTAATCATACTAGAACACTCCTCTCTCAAGTATGCTTTAAAATTTCTCACATTTGGCATCAAGGAAATGTCTGTGTAGATTTTTTTTGGCTAATCTAGGTGCTAAATTAAATGGTCTCACTCATTATGATAATCTTAATTTACTTAGACAATTGAGAGGGTTGGTTAATCCATATAACATCAGATTACCTTATCTCAAAAATTAAATTTGCTTTGTGTTTTTTTGGTTTTTTATGTTTTTTCTATGTGCATTTTCATTTTGTTGCATTCCTTTGGCTGGCTCACTCTCTTGTCTCATTAGTGTTGTAATATTTGGGAGATCTCTTTGAGGTGATGGCTGGTTGTTTAGCCTCTCTTGTTGGAGAGGTGTTCTCATTGGCTGACTCCTTTATTTAGGGATCTGAATGTCAACAGTTTCTTTGAGTGCTTTCTTGAACTTATGGTGGCCTCCTTTTAGGTTATGCCTCTACCTACTTTCAACTTTTCCCTTTTCATAATTGGTACTAGTTTTACTCGGTTTTGGCTATTTCCTTACTTAAGAAGGTTTTCTATTACTTTGGGTGGTCTTCTTGCTACTTCCCTATCTTGGGTGGCTATTTGATGGCTATTGTTGATCATTTCACTCTTGAGTTTGTGCTAAGCCTTTTGGTGGTTTTTATCTCTTCATCCTTTTTAGGCTTGGTGGCTTTTGTTTGTTAGTTTCTCCCTTTACCTTATGGCTAGAAGGGTGCTGATTGGTGGTCATTAGTATCCTATTTTCTCTTTGGTACTAGTTTTTATATCCCTAGTGTCTAGAAGGGGCCTTGGTCTATTTTCCTGTCCACTCTGGTTAGCTGTTGGAGGTTGGGTGGTCCGCCCAGGCTGCAGCTTTTTAACTAGTTGGGTGATTACAATTTCTTTCTTTGTTGTTTTTGGTGGATTCTTGTTGGTTTGTCACTATGCGTGTCTTTCCTTGTGTTGGGATTGTCTTGGATGCTTCCATATTGGAGTTGGCTCATCTGCTGCTTTGTTAATTAGCTGGGTGGCTGGATTGGTTGGTTGTGCTGGTTGGTCTGGTTGGTTTCCTTTTTGGTTTTCTTTCTAAACTGTTATTAGCTTATAGGGTTGCCTTTTTGTTGATTTTTCTTTATTTTATTTTTGGCTTAACGGTGGTTATTTGTTAGTTATTGATCTTGTTTGCTTATTATTTCTTCCTTGTGTGTTGTTGTTGGATTTTGGCTATGGATTAGGACTACTTTTGGTTTCTTTGGCTCCCTTTGTTTCTATGTCTTGCTTGGTTGGTGGGCTATTTTCCTTGCTCTTGGTGATGATTTTCTTGTGTTTTATGCCCCTTTGGTCTCCTCATGGGTTTTTTTTCCTCTCTCTAGTCTTGTTGTTTTCCTATGGCTATCTTCCTTCCTAAACCTAAACCTAAAAAAAACCTAAAAATAAATAAAAATAAAACCTAAACTAAACTAAAACAAAAAAATAAAAAATAAAAATTAAATTAAACAAAATAAAATAAACCTAAGCTAAAATTAAATAAAACCTAAACCTAAAATAAAGTAAACGAAACCTAAACCAAATATAAATAAAATAAAATAAACTAAAATAAACCAAAACCTAAAACTAAAAATAAAACAAAAAAATAAACCCAAAATAAAATCTTACATGAACCTAAAAATAAAATAAAATCCTAAACTTAAACCTAAAATAAAATAAAATAAAACTTAACTCAAAATAACCAAAACCTAAACCAAAAAATAAATTAAAATAAAATCTAGATTATAATAAAAATAACTAAACTAAATAAAATAAAAATAAAACTAAATAAAGAAAATAAAGTAAACTAAAATAAATAATAAATAAAATAAATATACTAAGTGGACCTAAACTATTTGTTTACTTAATTTAAAAAAAAACCTCAAACCCTAAATCCTAACATTAAACCCTAAACCTAAACCATGTAAAACCCCTAAGACCTAAGCCCTAAACCCTAACCCTAAACCTTATAACATAAAACCCTAAAACCCTACCACCTAAACCCTAAACCCTAAACCCTAATCACTAAACCCTAAACCTAAACCCCAAAGCTAACTTAAACCTAAACCTAATGTAACTAAATAAATTTAAAATAAACATAAACCCTAAAACTTAATAAACCTAAAAAACCTAAACCTAAGAATGAGAAAACCTTGATGGAACATCACCGTTAACCAAGCTCATTCTATATAGTGGAGCGAAGGCACGGTGGTTATCCGATGGTGGTGGGGATCTAGAGTTTCGGTGGATATGAAGGTGGTGGTGAGTGGTCATTATGGAGGCGGGAGGAGGCGGCAGGTTACAACCATGGTGATGGCGAGGGAGAGATAAAGGATATGATGGTGGATCCCTCTAGAGGCTAGGGTGGTTCGATGGGAACTAGACAAACTAAAAATGATATCTTATAGCGTGTCTTCTTTAGACAATTAAGTTATCCGAGGTTTTGATTTGATCTATGCATGCTCATTTTATCTATGTCACCACTTGTGTTTTAGAAAACTTCTGTTACTTAGTTGATGAAATTGAAAAGATGAAATGTTGAATCTGAATTTTTTTTTTGTTTAAAAAAAAATATCAACCAAAAACCCTAAACCCTAAACTAAAACCTAAACCCTAAAACTAAAAGCTCAACCCAACAATTTGTTGGAGCCTTTTGAAATGTTGGTTAAACCTTTGATGATCCTTTAGGATTGGACTTTTTAGTTTCGGGTGGTTGGTATGCCACTTTGTGTGGTTATTTTGTCTTAGTGATTTGCACTGCGACTTATTTTCCTTGAGTTGATGGTTTCATTTTTTAGTCATTTATGGTTACTCATCGTGGTTTGGCTTGGTGACTGCTTATTATTGGGTCTTTGGCTTGAGGGCTCCTATCATGGTTTTATTGGTTGTTTCTCTATTAATTAGCATTGTTCTGGTGCTTGCTAATGGCTAGTTTTAGTTTTCCCTAGTTTGGAGCTTGGATGGGTATCTGGTTAGTGGCTTTTGTTCGTGTTTTAAATTTTTTCTAGCCTCTTTCTAGGTTATTGTGATTAATCTATTGTGTTTTTTTGGTTGTTTGGTTTTGTTCTTTGCTTTCGGTTGCTTTTGTTTAATGGTGCTAGATCTAGAACTCTATGGACTTTGGCCTTAGATGTTTTCTTGTATCTTTGGCTATGATGTCTTTGATGTTACTCTCTTCTTCTCTGGTTAGCATTACATATGATTGTAACTTATTTATCAAGTTTGGATGCTCATATTTATTATTGACCTTTGAGATGATCCTAATTGAGCCTGCGCCTTCTCTTTCTAAGGTCTCTCCTTTTCCTCTTTTTATTCTTATCCTTTTTAGTTATGACTTTTGCCTTCATATTGTTTTGCAATTTATTTTACAGGTTAGAACTATATAGAGGGAATGGTCATTGCTCAGTCAACCCATGGGATGTTGTTGTGGATCTTGCTTATCTTCCTCTCTCAAAGGAATCATGAATTGCTACTGACTCATTTTTTTACTATTTTCAAGATTTGTTTTAGTCTTACTCATTGTCTTTTTCTGTGATGCTTTTTTAGGTGCTATATTTCTTCTTTATCCTTATCTTTTCAAATGTACTTAGATGGGGTTTAACTCTATAAGTTTCTTGTAGCTTTTGAGCAATAAAATTTTAGAGCTTTACCCTTTTAAGGATATTATATATTTTCCTTTTATGATAATAAAATTCTAACTTTCCCCAAAATAAAACCTAAACCTAAACCCTAAAACCCTAAACCATAAAACCTAAACCCACAAACCCAAACCTAAACCCTAAACAAAATAAAACCCTAAACCTAAACTCTAAAACTCTAAACCCTAAACCTAAACTAACCCCAAACCTAGCTAAAATGAACCCTAAACCCTAAACCTAAACCACCAAAACCATTAAAGCATAAAACTAAAATCAAAACCTTAAACCATAAACCCTAACCCTTAACAATAATCCTTAAACCCAAAACATTAAACTAAACATAAAGAAACTAAATAAATTAAAAAATAAACCTAAACCTTAAAACCTAATAAACCTAAACCTTTAGAATGGGATGAACCTTGATAGTAGGAACATCCGTCAAGCTCGATCTAGATGTAGCGGTGGAGGTGAAGGTGGAGATACATTATGGCGGTGGTGGTGGGGGATCTAGAGGTCGGTGAATATGGAGGTGGTGGTCTACAGCGGTGTTTATGGAGCGAGAGATGGCGATAGAGGTTACAACGTGGTGGTGGTAGATGGAGATCGAGGATGTGATGTTTGATCCCACTACTAGAGAGGCCAGGGTGGTTCTGATGGAAATTAGAGAAATTGAAGAATGGCCAATCCGATATACTACTTATGAAATGTGTATTTACCGTAGGTATGGTTCTAGTTATTTAGGATATTTGATTTTCCTTAGGGGATCTAATTTTTTATCTATGTCGTCGCTTGTGTCTTAGATAACTTGGTATGTTACTTGGTTCATGAAATCGAAAAGAAGAAATGTTGAGTCTAAATTTTTCTTTGTTAAAAAACTAAAACCCTAAACCCTACATAAAGTAAACCCTAAAACAAACCCTAAACCTAAACCCTAAACCCTAAACCCCAAACCCTAAACCCTCCTACCCTAAACCTAAAACCTAAATCCAAAAACCCTAAACCTAAAACCTAAAAAAACCTAAAAACTAAATAAAACCTAAAAAAAATAAAAAACCATAAATCTAAGTAAAAATAAAACTAAAGTAAAACCTAAACCTAAAATAAAATAAAATAAAATAAAAAATAAAATAATAATATAAAAACCTAAAACTAAACTAAAACTAAAATAAGAAAAAGCATAAAATTAAAGAAACCTAAATAAACATAAAATAAAATAAATAAAAACCATAAAATAAAATAAATAAAGAATAAAATAAATAAACTAAACTAAAATAAATAAACCTAAAAATAAATAAAATAAATAAAATAAACCTAAAATAAAATAAACCTAATAAAAAAAAAACCTAAACTAAAAAATAAACTTAAACTAAATTCTAATAAACCAAAATAAACTAAAATACTAAAATAAATAAATAAAAAATAAACCTATAAAAAAATAAATAAAATAAATAAACTAAAAATAAACCTAAACCTATGGGTTTACATAATTTAAAAGAAAAAAACTAAATCCTAAATAAACCCTAAACTTACAACTCTCTAAACCCTAAACCTTAAACCTAAATATAAAAACACTACATAAAAAGAATAAACCCTAAACCCTAAATCCTAACCCTAAACCCTAAAACATAAACCTTAAACCTAAACCTAAAGTTACTAAATAAATTAGAAAATAAACTTAAAACCTAAAACCTAATAAAAAACATAAACCTAAACCTAAGAATGGTATCTCTTTTAGGTGGTAAGGATTATTTCTAGTTTATCTTGTTGAGATTTAGTTGCCCTTTGGTTTTGATGGCTCTCTCTTCTTGTTGGTCTCTTGCTGTGTTGGTTTTACGATGGCCTGGTGATTGGCGCTTGAGCTTTTGTTTGCCTTTTTCCCTAGCCTCTTTTTTTTCATGTGAGGGTTTATTGGCTAGTGGTTGCTTGAAGGCTATGGTTTTTTCTAGCCTTTTGCTTTTTGGTTTTGGCTATCTAGTGTCATGATTATTGGTTGAGCTTGGCCATGGGATTTGTTCTTTCCTGGGCTGACTTACTCCCTCTCGAGCTGTTACCTTCCATCTAGTTTTTTTCCCCTTTTTTGGTGGTCTTTTTGAAGTTTTTTTGTGGTATTTTCCTATTGGCTGGATGGCCCATTGGCTTGTCATTTCTTTCTATTATGGGATGAACCAATATGTGTCTTTGGTTGTTCTTGGCTCTATTGCTACTTCTAATGATTACTGCTGCTATGTTTGGTTGGGTGTCCTTGATGGCATTGCGGTTGTGATGTTGGTTGGTGGATTTAGTTTTGGTTCTTTACCTTTTCTTTGTTTGTTTTGGGTGGCTTTGATGGTGGTTGTTTCTTAGCTACTATCTTGTTTGGTTGGTTTCTTTCTTTCTGGTTTTGGGTGTTTCGGTTAGTTACCTATTTAATCTTCATGGTAAATCTGGAACTTGGGTCTTGGTTGTTGGCTATTTGGTTTAATTAAGGTAAGATGGCTATGATAGGGATGTTTCTCTATTATCTTTTTTTTTAGTAGCATATGTGATTGTAACCGTTCTTTTGAAGTTTGGATGCTCACATATCCTGCCTTGAGATGAATGTATGCTTGAACCTTATCTAAGATTTTTATCATTTTGTTCCTTTTGTGTGCATAGCTTGTCCTTATTTCGAGATGATTTTCTCTATCATAAGTTCTTTATAGGTTTGTGGCTTGTTTTGGGGCTTTAGGTGGTTTATGCATCTCTTAGAAGATTTCAAGATATAGATGTCTTTAGCTACCCTTTTTTTTGAATTCTGTGCTATTTCTTTCTTAGTTTTTGTCTTTACTTTCTTTTGCTTTGGTTTTCTTGTAATAGGTTGGGGATTTATCACTTTAATTGTAGCTCTTTGAGTAGTAGTTTAGAGATTTATCCCCTTTAAGGACCTTGTATCCCTTTCTTTTTGGAAATAAAATTCTCCCACTTTTCATTAAAAAAAAAACCCTAAGAATTGGAAAAAACCTTGGAGGGAACATCAAGGCAAAGGCAATTATTGCGGTGGTGGTTGGGAACTAGAGGTGTCGATGGATCTGGAAGGTGGTGGAGCAGTGGTTTGGAATGGAGGTGGGATGAGCAATGAAGGTTACATCGGTGGTGGTGGAGGAGGTGAGATTAGTATGATGGTGGATCCCTTGAGAGGCGGGGTGGTTTTGATGGGAACTAGAGAAACTAAAAAGTGACTAATCTGATATGCTACTTATGGAAATGTGGCTATACAATAGAGATGATTCTAATTATTTAGGCATTTTGATTTGCTCTATGCGTGCACATTTTTTATCAATGTCATTACTTCTGTCTTAGAAAACTTAGTGTGTTACTTGGTTGATGAATACGAAAAGAAGAAATGTTGAATCAAATTTATTCTAATTAAAATAATTAACAAAACTACATGTCCTAAAAATAAACCCCAAACTAAACCTAAACCCTAATAAACCTAAACCCTAAAACCCTAACCCACCAACAAAACCTAAACCCTAAAACCCTAAACCCTAAAACCATAACAAACTTAAACCCTGACCTTAAACCCAGGAAGAAAAACCTAAATCCTAAATCCAAAACCCCAAGATAAAAAAAACTCGACTAAATAAAACCTAAAAGAAAATAAATAAAAAAAACCATAAATAACAAAACCTAAACTAAAACATAAACTTAAACCTAAACTAAACTAAACCTAAAAGATAATAAAAATAAAATAACTAAAATAAAATATAAATAAAACCTAAACTAAAGAAAATACCTAAATAAAATAAAACCATATATAAAAGAAAATAAAATAAAACCTAAACTAAATAAAAAATCTAAAGTAATAAAACATGAAACTAAAAACTAAAAAAAAAAACCTAAAATAATAAAAAAAAGATAAACTAAACCTAAAGCTAAAATAAATTAAACTAAAATAAATAAAACCTACTAAACCTAAACTAAAATAAAATAAAATAAAATAAACTAAAATAAACCTAAACATAAATTAAAAATAAAACCTAAAATAGATCAAAAAAAAAAACCTAAACATCAACTTAAAAAAAATAAAAACAAAACTAAATCTAAAATAAAATAAACCAAAACCTAAAATAAAATATAATAAAACTAAAAAAAATAAACCTAAACCTAAAGAGCACAAGAAATAAACTAAAAACCTAAACTAAAAATAAGTAAACCTAAAATAAATAAAATAAACTAAATAAAATAAAGTTGAGCTAAATAAATAGAGCTAAATGATCTTTAAACCCAAACCCTGAGCTGAGCCCAAGGCCCTAATCCACCTGAGCCCACAAACCCTGGGCCCCACCCAGAGCTAACCCTAACTTGACCCTAGGCCACACACTTGACCACAACCCAGGCCCTAACCTAAATCCACTACCACAACCACATGAGCCTCTAACTGACCTAACTCTAAACCCTGATCTCCTAAGCCCTAACCTAAACCTAAACCCCACCACTAAAACCTAAACCTAAACCCAACCCATCCACAAACCCTAACCTACACTAAACCACACAAAAAACTAAACCTAAAAACTAAATAAATAAAAAAATAAATGTAAACCTAAAACTATACTCAAACCTAAATTTAAATCTAATAATGGGGGTCGATGAACGTGTCAACTAGGCATCTAGATTGAGTGAGAGGCGTTATCATTGTGGTGGTGAGATTTGGAGGTGTTGATGGATGTAGGTGGTGGTGGAGCTGGTTGTTATGGAGGTGGGAGGAGGAGATTACAATGTGGTGGTATGGAGATAAATTGGGGATATGATGGATCCAGCCAGAGGTGGTGGTGATTTTGATGGTGGAGAAATTGAAGAATGGCGATCCAATCTGCTACTTATGGAATTGTGTCTTTAGAGATAGTTTTAGTTATATGGTTTTGATTTGCTCTATCGTGATCATTTTTTATCTATGTCATCGATTGTGTCAGAAAACTTGGTGTGCTTACTTGGTTGGTGAAATTAAAAGAAAAATGTTGAATATTATTCTAAAAAAAACCCACTAAACCACTAAACTAAAACTTAAATCTAAAAACCCTAAACCTAAACCTTAAACCCTAAAACCCTAAACACCTAAACCCTACCCTAAACCCAAACCTTACCTAAACCCCAAACCTGGCCCTACCCTAAACTAAACCCAAACCCATCACTAACTACTAAAACCCTAAAACACAGGTTAAACCAAAACTTTAAACCCTGACCCTGGGCCAGGCCACAGGCCCTGGGCACTGGATAGGCCCAAAGGCTGACTGAACAAAAAAGCCACCTGCAGGCTGAGCTTGGCCCACAGGCCCAGGCTGGGCCCTGGGCCCTAGGCCTGCTGGGCTGAGCTGGGCTGGAGGCCCAGGCCTGGGCTGAGCTGAGTGTGAGCTAGGCCCTGGGCTGAGGGATGAGGGGCTGTGAGCTGGGCCCTGCAGGCCTGGGCCAGGCCAGGCTGGGCTGAGCCTGGAATGGGCCTGAGGCTGGGCATGAGCCTGGGCCCTAGGCCTGGGCCCTGACCTGGGCTGGGCCTGAGCCCTGGGCCCTGGGCCCTAGGCTGAGGCCTGGGCCCACAGGCAGGGCTGAGCTGATGGATCTGAGCCCTGGCTGGGGCCCTGGGCCCTGGCAGAGCCAAGGCCCAGCCTGCCAGGCCCTAGGCTGGGCTTGAGCCTGGGCAGGCTGAGCCTGAGCTGGCGAGGCTGGGCTGGGTGGGCCCAGGCTGAGCTGGGCCAGTCCTGGGACAGGCCTGGGCCTGAGCCCTGAGGCTGGGCCCTGGGCTGTGCCTGGCCAGCCCTGGGCTGAGCCTGGGCTCCCAGAGCTGGGCCCTGGGCCACAGGGCTAGGCCCCAGACTGAGCCCTGGCACTGGGCCCTGAGCCCAGGCCTGGGCCACAGATCCTGGGCTTGGGCTGGCTGAGCCTGGGCAAGGCTCTGGGCCCAGGCCCTGGGCCTACAGGCCCTGGGCCAGGCCCTGGGCCAAGACCCTGGGCCCAGGCTGAGGCCCTGGGCCTGGGGGCTGAAGCCAGGCTTAAGACCAAAAAATAAGATAATGATAAAGAACCTATAAGATAAAACCTGAGCTAGGCAAGACCTACTAGGCTAAAGCCAAAATATAATATATAAAGATAAAGATAAGGCTAGATAAATGATAAACCTAAACTAAATAAAATACTAAATAATTATAAATACTAAATAATGACATTAATAATAAATAGATAAAAATAAAAAAAAAACTAAACATAAAGTAAAACAGTATTAAACGACTAAACCTAAAATAAAATAAAATAAATAAAATAAAATAAACAAAACTAGATAAATAATATAAACCTAAGAAAATAAAACCCAACTAAAACTAAAATAAAGAAATAAACTATAAATAATTTAAAATAAACTAAAAATAAACCTATAAAATAAAATAAAACCTAAAATAAACTAAAATAAAACCTAAAATCCTAAACTAAAATATAAAAATAAACTACCTAAAATAAAGAAAATAAACCTAAAAATAAATAAAAAAACTAAACTAAAAAAATAAACATAAACCTAAACCTAAACTTTAAAATAAACTAAAACAAAAAATACTAAACTAAATAAATTTAAAATAAATAAACTAAACTAATGAAACAAAAATGAACCTAAATAAAATAAAAAATAAAAGAATAAAATAAATAAATAACTAAATAAAATAAACTTAATGATTAAGTTAATTTAAAAAATTAAATAAAGAAATAAAACCCAAAACCCAAAACCACAAGTCTAAACCACAAAACCACAAACCCCAAAGGCACAAACCTTAAACTAACGAACCATAAAACCCACAAACCCCACTAGCCCCTAAACCCAAACCTAAACCCAAACCTGAGCCTTAAGCACACAAACCCTAAAACCACAAACCTAAAACCAAACCAAACCTAAAACCACAAACCCAAAATACCTGACCTAAACCACAAGTCCTAAAACCACAAGCTAAAGCTAAAACTATACCTTAAACCTAAACCCACACAAACCTAAACCTCCTAACCTGGAGTCTTTGGTGGATATGATGGTGGATATGGAGGTGTGGTTATGGAGGCGATCTAGAGGTGTGGATCTAGTGGAGCTAATGGATATGGAGATGATAGTTATGGAGGGAGGCGATAGAGGTTAAAAGCTATAGTGGTGGTGGAGGGATAGATCAAGGATATGATGGAGGATCCCATACTCACGAGTGCGATGAATGGAAACTAAAGAATGGCGATCCGATCTGCATATGGAATTGTCTTTACATTAGAGATGATTCTAGTTATAGGTATTTGATCTACTTTATCGTGCTCATTTTTATGTATGTCATGATCTTAGAAAACTTGTCATTACTTGGTTGATGAAATCAAAAGAAGAAATGTTGAATCTAAATTTCTTCTCTATTAAAAAATTTAAACCCTAAACCTAAACCTAAAATAAACCAAAACCCAAACCACAAAAACACAAAAAACCTAAAACCTAAACCCCTAAACCACAATCCTAAACAAACCCTCACTAAACCAAAACCCTAAACCCTAATCCCTAGCCACTCTAAACTACCACACCCTAAAATACCACCCAAATAAAAATAAACCATAAATAAAATATAAAGATATATACTAATAAATAAACCTAAAAATAAAATAAATAAAACTACTATAAAATAATCTAAATAATAAATACCTAAACCTAAAATAAAAATAACTAAGATAAACTAAATATAAACCTAAACCCTACTAATACTAAATAAAAAATAAACTAAAAATAAACCTAAACCTAAAATAAAAATAAACTAAGATAAAAACTAAACCTAAAATAATAAACCTAACTACAAAAAATAAAATAAACTAAACCTAAAATAAAATAAATACTAAAGCATAAGCTTACACACACATGATAAATTAAGATAACTAAACTGAGCCTAAATAAAATAAAAAACAAAATAAGATAATAAGATGATGACTAAAGATGATTAAATAAATCTACCTCTTGGCTTGGTTTAAAAAACCTGATCTAGGCTCTGATCCTAGATCCTGAGCCACTGGGCCACTGACCCTAGAGCCATGAGCCAGATACTGAGTAGCTACTGACCCACTACTGGGCTGGAGGCCCTGCCACAAACCACTAGGCCAGGCCACCTAGGCCTAGCTGCCAGGCCCTAGGCTCTAGATCCTGGGCCCTAGAGGCTAGCCATGGCCCAGGCCCTGACCAGGCCCTGAGCTGAGGCCTGGCGGACGACCAGGCCAGGACTGACCACTGAGTGAGGGGCTGGGGACTGAGCTGGGCCCTGGGCCAGGCTAGGCCACTGGAGTCTTGGGACCCACAGGCAAGGCCTGGGCATGGGCCTGATCAGGCTTAGGCCCACTGGACTGAGGCCTGATACCCCAGGGCCAGCCACAGGCCCCAAGCTGGCCACAGGCTGAGCCAGGCACTGGGCCTAGCCCTGACCAGATCTGGCTGGAGGCCAGTTGGAATACAGGCTAAATGATGGGCTTTGGGCCTGGGCCAAGGCCCAAAACTGAGCTAGATAAACAAAGATAAAGATGATAAAACCAAAACCTAAAATAAAATAAAATAAAATAAAAATTAAAAAAAAAACTAGGTCTAAAATAAAAAATAAAATAAATTAAAAGTAAATAAAGTAAAATATAATAAATAAAACTTAGCCTAGAAATAATAAATAAACATAAAATAAATAAATAAATAAAATAAATAATAAAATTAAAAATAAAATATAATAAACCTAAAAATTATAATAAAAACCTAAAACCTAAAAATAAACCTAAAATAAATGAAAATAAAAACCTAAAATAAAAGAAATAAAACCTAAAATAAAAATAAATAAACCAAAATAAAATAAACTAAAGCTAAAATAAATAAACCTAAAACCTAAACTAAAAACTAAACTAGACTAAAATAAAATAAAACTAAAAATAAAGCTAAAAAAAAAAAAATAAAGCCTAAAATAAACATAAAATAAACCTAAAAATAAAATAATAAACCTACCTAAACCTAAAATAAAAAATAAAACTAAACTAAAAAATAAAAAAATAACTCATAAAATAACTTAGCCTAAAAATAAAACTTAAGAAAACCTAAATAAAATACTAAAATAAATAAAACTAAATAAAAATAAAAATAAACCTAAATACTAGAGATAAAGTAAACTAAAATTTAAAATAAACTTATCTAGATAAACCTAAAATAATTTTTTTTAAAAAAACCCAAATCCCAAATCCCTACCTCAACCCTAAACCTAAATCTCCACTTTAAACACTAAACTAAAACCCCTAAACCAACTAAAGCATTAAACCCCAAAAGCATAAACTAAACCCTACAACCACCTAAACCCTAAACCCTAAACTAAACCCTAAACTAAACCCCTAAACCCTAAAAACTAAATAAATTATAAAATAATCTAAGCCCTAAACTTAAACTAAACCAAAACCTAAGATAACCTTGATGAGGAACATGGATCAAACAGGGATTAGATCAGGTGGCGGAGGTGAAGGAGGTGGCGGTTATCATAGTGGTGGTGGGGATATGATAGTGAATGAATATGGAGGAGGTGGTGGTGAGCGATGGTGGTTTTGGTGGAGGAGAGTGATGGAGGTTACATCCATGTGGTGGGGGAGGGATGAGATATGATGGTGGATCGCTACTCGAGAGGCGAGGGTGGTTTTGATGGGAACTGGACAAATTGAAGAATCAAAATGTTGCTTATGGAGCGTGTCTTTATAGTAGAGAGCAGTTATTTAGGGTTTTTAGATTTGCAATATGTGCTCATTTTGAACTGTTGTTGCTTGTGTGAGAAAACTTGGTGTGTTACTTGGTTGATGAATTCAAAGAAGAAATGTTGAATATGAATTTATTCTATTAACAAAAAACCAAAAACCCAAAACTAAAAACTTGAACCTAAAAACCTAAAACTACCCTAAACCTAAACCCTAAAAACTAAACCTTAAACCCCAAACCTAAATCTAAAACCACAAACCCACTAAACCTAAACCACACCCTAAACCCTAAACCATAAACCCCAAACCATAAACCATAGCATGACCTAAAATAAGACTAAGGCTAAAATAAAAATAAATAAAATAAACATAAATAAAATAAAAAAATAATAATAATAAAAAATAAATTACTAAACTAAAATAATAAATAAAACCTAAACTAAACTAAAAAAATAAATAAAATATAAAATAAAAACTAAACATAAAGATAAAATAAAAAATAAAATAAATAAAATAAAATAAAATAAAATATAAAAAAAATAAAATAAATCTAAATAAAACTAAAAACTAAACCTCAAATAAACAAAATAATATAAACTAAACTAAATAAAATGAATAAACTAAACTAAATAAATTAAACATAAACCTAACAAGATAAAATAAAATAAACTAAAAATAAAACTAAAAACTAAAAATAAAATAAAATAAAATTAATAAAGAAAAAAAACCAAACCTAAAATAAACAAACTAAAACTAGGCCTAAAAATAAACTAAAATAAAAACCTAAACTAAAATAAATAAAATAGATAAATAATAATAAAATAAAGATAAAAAAAAAGTAATAAGATGAATGTAAGCTGAGTTTGCTTGATTAAACCCAAAAAAACCCCAGATCATGGAATAACCCTAGGCACTAGGCACGACTGCCTGCCACTGAGCCCCAGCCCTGAGCCCTATGTGAGCCCCACAAACCCTAAACCCTAGCTGAGCCTAGGCCAGGCCTGACCAAAGAGCCCTAGGCCCCAGGCCACAACCTAACCTGAGCCCTAGGCATTAAACCACTAGGCCAAAGCCTCCTTAAAACAGGCACTGGCACAGGCCCTGACTGACCTGAAGCCACAAGACCTAAAACCAGAGCCTGAATAAACTGAACACTAGAGCTTAAAAATAAACCCCACTAAAACCTGAGCCTAAAGCTAAAATAAAGATAAAAGAAAAAAAATAAAAATAAAAAATAAAAGAAAATGAATAAAATAAACTAATAAATAAAATAAATAAAATAAAGAAATAAAAATAAACTAAATGATAAATACATAAACTAAATAAAAATAAAACAAATAAAAAAAATAATAAAAAATAACTAAATAAAATAAAATAAATACTAATAAAATAATAAAACTAAATAAAACCAAAAATAAAAATAAATAAAAAATACCTAAAAAAAAAAATATAAAATAAAATAAAAATAACTAAATAAATATAAACCAAATAAATAAATAAATAAAATATAAACTAAAATAAATAAATAAAATAATAAACTAAAAATAAAAATAAAACCTATCAAATAAACTAAAATATAAAACTCAGTAAAAAACCTAAAAATAAAAAAAACCTAAAATAAACCTATAAAACCTAAACCTAATCAAAATAAATAACCTAAACAAACTAAAAAATAAAACCTACATAAAAACTAAATAAAAATAAACCTCCTAAATAGCCAAAACTAAATAAAAAAATAAAAATAAATAAAAAAATAAAATAAAATAAAAATAAAAAAATATAAATAAAATAAATAATACCTACTTTGGGTTTGCTTTTTAAAACCTAAACAAACCTAACCTATGCCTCAAACTAAACAATCCTACCACTCTAAACCTAAACCCCACCAAAATACTAGCACTAACCCCAAACCCCAATGACTGACCCTAAACCCACAGCATAAACTTTAAACCCTAAACCTAAACCTAAACCCCCTAAACCCCTAAACCTCCCTAAACCTAAACCCTCTACAAACCTAAACCCTAACTGTAATAAATTAAAATAAACTAAACCACAAATAAATAGCGAACAGCAAACATCATCAAGGAGCAATCTCTGGTGGTGGAAGGAGGAGAGCGGCTATATGGTGGGATGTGATCTTGGTGGATATGGAGGTGGTGGGTGGTTATTATGGAGGTGGAGAAGGAAGGTTCTTGGTGGTGGTGGAGAGATCATGATGATGGTGGATCCCACTCGAGGTGGTGGG
This sequence comes from Cymbidium sinense, assembly GCA_021442155.1. NCBI lineage: Eukaryota > Viridiplantae > Streptophyta > Magnoliopsida > Asparagales > Orchidaceae > Cymbidium > Cymbidium sinense. The sequence continues at coordinate 370,751,958 of CM038214.1, read as the reverse complement.
ATTTGAGAAATTGAAGAAAATTGAGATGCACTTACAAAACTATGTCTTTAGTAGATGGCTAGTTATTTAGGGTTTTGATTTGCTCTATGTGCTCATTTTTTATCTATGTTGTCTCTTGTGTCTTAGAGAACTTGGTGTGTTACTTTGATGAAATTAAAAGAAGAAATATTGAATATGAATTATTAAAAAAAACCAAAACCTAAACCCTAAACTAAAACTTGAACCCTAAACCTAAACCATACCACAAACTCTAAACCCTAAACCTAAAATAAAAAATATAAAAAAAAAAATAAAAAAAACCCAAACTAAAATAAAACTAACTCAAAACCATAAACCCTAAAACCTTAAACTCAAACCCTAAACCCTAAACCCTAAACCAAAAAAACTAATAAAACATGAAACTAACTAAAACTAAAACTAATAAATAATAAACTAAAACTAATAAATAATAAAAAAATAATAAAAACAAAATAAAACTACTAAAACTAACTAAACTAAACTAACTAAATAATAAAAAATAATAAACTAATAAAAAAAACTAACAAAGTAAAACAAAATAACTAAATTAAACATAAATAAAGAACCCACATAACTAAAACTAAAAAAACTAAACTAATAAACTGTAACTAATAACAAATAAAATAACTAATAACTAAAAATAACTAATAAACAACTACTAATAAAAATAAACATAAACTTAATAAATAACTAATAATAATAAACTAAACCCAATAACTAAAAAGTACTAATAAACTAATATAAACTAAAATAATAATAAATAATAACTAACTAAAACTAATAAATTAACTAATTAATCAAATAAAAACTAAATAATAATAACTAATAAACAATAATAAAAAAATAATTAACTAAAATAACTAAATAATACTAATAACTAATAAATAATAAAACTAATAAATAAAACTAAATAATAAATAATAATAATAATAACTAAATAATAAATAAATCTAAATAAATAAAATAAATAATTAACAAACATAATAAAAACATAATAATAAACTAATAAAACTTACTAAACTAATAAAACTATAACTAATAAAAAAATAAACTAAACTACTAATAAACAAACACTAAATAATAATAACCTAATAACATAAACTAACTATAAATAAAATAATAACTAAATAATAAATAAAACTAATAACTAAACTAAACTAAAACTAAATAATAATAAATAACTAAATAATAACTAAATAGCTAAACTAATAATAACTAATAACTAAATAAATAACTAATAATTAATTAAAACTAATAATAAATAATAATAATAATAATAATAATAAATAATAATAATAATAATAAATAACTAAATAACTAAAAACTAAATTAACTAATTAAATAATAATTAATAATAAAACTAATAAAAAATAAAAAATATAATAAAAATAATAATAACTAAAATAATAAACTAATAACTAAAATAAATAATAACTAAAATAAAACATAAATAATAAATAATAAACTAAAACTAATAATAACTAAAAACTAATAAAAATAATAACTAATAATAAAACTAACTAAACTAAATAACTAATATACTAATAATAACTAAATACTAAAATAAAATAATAATAACTAAATAATAACTAACTAATAATAATAATAACTAAATAATAATAAACTAACTAATAATAATAAACTAATTAATAAATAACAAATAATTAAACCCTAAACCTAACTAACTAATATAATAAACTAAATAATAATAAAACTATTAATAATAAACTAATAATAATAATAATACTAAAGAAAAACTAAAACTAAAACAAACTAATAAATAACTAAATAATAATAATAATAATAAATAACTAATAAAAAATAAACCATAAAACTAAAAACTAAAAAATAATAATAATAAACTAAAACCTAAACCCATAACTAAACTAATATAAAAAACTAATATAAATAAATAACTAACAAAACTAAACTAATAAAACTAAACCACTAAAAAAGTAAAAAAACCTAAATAATAATAACCATATACTAATAATAATAATAATAATAACTAAACTAACTAATAACTAAATAAATAAACTAATAAACCCCATAATAAATAATAAACTAATATAAACCTAAACACCCTAAACTAAAATAATATTAACTAAAACTAAAACTAATAAAACTAAACTAATAACTAACTAAAAACTAACTTAATAAAAATAATAATAACTAATAATAACTAAAAATAATAATAATAATAAAATAACTAAACTAAACCTAAACCCTAAAACTAAACTAAACCATATTGGGTGATTTTGAGATCTCTCATGTTCTTGGTGAGTTTTGAGCACTCTCTCTTAGATTCCTATGTTGCCTTGGGCCAATCTCAACTTATCATGGTGTTGTGACTCATGGCATCGACTTCTTCAAATCCATGGGGTAAATCCCATGTGATGGATCCCTAGGGCATCAAATTTTGGGTAATCCTACACCATTACGTTTATTACTAAATCTTTCAAAGAGGCTTTAGCTAGTAAGAATTCCTCTACCGCGCCTCCTTTGAATTTTCTTCATATGACTTTTAAAGGTACTCTGACATCTATGATTTTAGATGAGGATATTGAATGATTAGTTGAGCCTTTTTCTTTTTCTTTGATTGGAAAGTTTTCAAATGGCCAAAGATGGATAATATTTGTTCTTTTTTTCATAGCTTAAATTTATCTAGTTCTTTTCTATTAGGTTGATTGATGCAAGGCATGTTTTGATTAAACTTTCTAATGACCTTGAAGAAGAATTTTTCTAGGCATTCTTACTATGTTTTAATTATCAAATGTGTATTTTGAAATGGATGTTTGATGTTAATGAAGAGTCTCTATTGTTCCCATTTTATTTTTTATACCTAACTTAGATTCATCTATTTAATCATTAGATTTTTTATGCTATTTTAATGTTTGGTCAACCTTTGCAAGTTGATCAACAACTTCTTCTAGACCATATGTTGCTAGAACTCTTGTAGAGATTGAAATTACTAAAAAATATCAGAAAGAAATTTGGTTGGGTTTGAAGAAATGTGGTTATTTTTTAGAAAGTTGTTTTGAGAACTTTCCCATTTTGTAATCATTGTAAGATTCATGGGCATGAAATTTGAATGCTTTATTACTCATCCCTCTCTTAGGAAGAAAATCATAAGAATTCAATTGTTGAAAAATTGATGATTCTCTCAAGTTGGATAAAGGAAAATCTAGTTTTCATAATTTTGATGTTTTCCAAAATCGATTTTGAATCTTCTTAAAAAGTTTTACCTATTAATGATTTGTCTGCAAAGGTAATTTTGATGTTTTTGAAAAAGTTTTAACTAATAATCATGCTCTAAGTGTTTCTTTTGATGATTCTCTTAAAGGAAGACTTTAGAGGCTATGGTTAACAATTATAATTGTTTGGATGTTGTGCATAAGTCCTTTCATGATGATGGTTTGAATATTGTTGATGCTAACACCATTTCTTCCAATCGGTTGGATGTTGTTTCTCTTTCTCCTATGTTTGCTTTAGATCTTGGGAAAGATACTATTTCTTTATTTTCTTTGATTAAGAATGGTGGTGAAAAGAATGTTCTTATTCTAATATTTTAACTTATGGTCCTAACAATCTTGTTAATATTGGTGATCCTTCTTTTAAAAAATAAAATTTAGATATGATAATTTTCTCATTTTGAATAGTTATGTTTCAGTTTAAAATGATGATTTTTCTATGGCTAGTAATTATGTTTAGAATTTTGGTAATATGCTATGTGTTTCTATGGGATTTGAATCTTATTTTAATCCCTTACATGAAGATTGTATTGAAAATATGGATTATGCTTCTCTTACTTCTTTTATGAGTGAAGAAAGGGAGGGGACTCTTCAGATTTTGTTGGAAAGTGAAAATATTGATAATTGTCTTCTTAATAAAGCTATTCTTGCTCCTTCTTTCACTTCTTATTCTGAAATGCATACTATTTTTGATTTTCCTTTGTCTATTATTATGGATGATTTTGAATTCTCTTCTTTGAAATTGATAGCTTCTGATCCCTATGCCTTTTATAATAAGATTCATTTTGAAAGGAGATTTTTTGGAGAAAGGACATGGTTATAAAACTTAAAGAAAAAGAAAAAAGTGTTGGTTATGCCCCTCACTTGAGGGTTACTCATTCAAAGCTTCAAATAATCTCTCTATCCTTGGGAGGTTTTTTTGCTTTAGGGTTTTTTCTCTTTTGGTTGAGCTTTTGCTATGTGTTTTCTTGCTAGAGTATTGGCTTCTTTGGCTAATTTTCCTCCTTCTAGCTTGGTGATTTTGGCTTCTGTTTGTTGTTTTTTTTTTTTTTTATTTTTGGTTGGTTTTTGGTGGCTTTTCTGTTGGCTTGCCTTTCTTTGGTTGGTGATTTTTCTCTCTCTTTGTTGGTGGTAGGTTGGGCTTTTTCCTTGGTGTGTGGTTTGTCTATTAGTTGGTTATTTCTCTAGTTGCTTATTTTAGCTTTTTCTGGCCTTCTTCCTTTTTTTATTTGTTGGTTTAGTTCTCTTGCCCTTTCTTGGGCTACCTTTCTTGGGTGCTCTATTATGTGGCTACTCTATTGGCTATTTTTTTTCCTTTAGTTGGTGCCTTGGTGGCTTTGGATTGGTGTTGTTGTGGGCTCTTTTTTGGTGCCTTGGTGGCTTTGGATTGTTGTTGTTGGGCTCATTGGCTTTTCTTTGAGGGCTCTTTTCTTTTTTGTTTTTGGGTTGTGAGCTTTTTTTCTCTCTCTTTTTAAGAGGTGTTCATAATTAGTTTTGTTGGGATTTCCATCTATTAATTTTATTTATTGCTCTCCTCTCTCTTTTATTTCCTTAGGTTCACTTTTTCTTTGGTTGGGTGGCTATTATGATAGGTTTGTGTTTTCTTTTTTGGGATGGCTATGATGATATGATGGATTTTTTTTGATATTTTTGTTTATTGACTTTTCCTATTTGTAACACTTATTTTGGATACACTTAGGATTTGATGCTCCTTATTATTGTGATTATCCTTCTTCCCACCGATTTGAGTTTTTTTTCTTTATGTTTTTTGATCTATTTTATGGAGATTTCTTAGGTTAGGTTCTCTTTTGGTCTCTTCTTCTTGGGAGCTAGAGTCTCTTGATGGTCTATTTTTTCTTAGATGGTTGGAGTTGTCTTGGTTTAGGTTGTAGGTTTCCTTTTCTTATGGATCTTCATCTCTTGAGGTTCTTTTGGAACTCCATGGATTCTTCCGCTTTTCTATATTTTTTCTTGTTTTTAGTTTTGTCTTTTTCTTTATTGTTTACCTTTTCCAGTCCCAAGTTTGGATGTGAAAAGTGGAGGGTTGCGATAGGTAGTCAACAGCCAGCGTAAAACTTGTCAAAATAATCATGACATGAATCCTTTAAATCATTGTGTTAATGTTAGGGCATCCCTTGGAAGCGATGCATTGTATGGCTTGAATACAGTGAAAAATGTGCAAGCTGCATCGGAGTGTAGTGTTAAATAAGCAAGGGTTCCCACTTTATGGATGGATGTAAAGAAGTTAGTCCATGAAACTAGAATTAGGTTAGGAACTTGGAATATAGATACTCTTATAGGTAAATTAATGGAATTAATAGATATTATGGTTCATGGAAAGATAAATATTTTATGTGTTCAAAAAACTAAATGGGTTGGGAGACGATCGAGAAAATTTGATTGTTTAGGTTTTAATTTTTGGTATTCAGATAGAAATCGAACTAGAAATGGTGTAGGTGTGATTATAGATAAAAGTTTGAAAGATAATGTTATAAATATTAATAAATGTTTAGATAGAATTATAGCTTTAAAGATTATTGTTGATACTAAGATTATCAATGTTATAAGTGTTTATGCTCCTCAAGTAGGTTTGGATGTATGCTCAAAAGAAAATTTTAGAATGAATTAGAGAGATTAATACAAAAGATACCTCTTGAAGAAAAAATTATTTATTAGAGGAGATTTAAATGGACATGTTGGTAGAGTGGTAGAAGATTTTAAAAGTATTCATGGTGGTTATGGATTTGGATTTATTGAAGAAGGTAGGACTATATTAGATTTTGCTTTAGCTTATGATTTTGTAGCTGCTAATACTTTAAGAAAAAAATATGAACATATTATTACTTATAAAAATGGATCTAGTAAAGCTCATATTGATTATTCTCTAATAAGAAAAATAGATCCTTTAGATTGTAAAGATTGTAAGGTCATTCAAGTGAAAGTTAAGTACCTAACATCGATTGTTAGTTTTAGATTTTAAGTTGAAAGATTGTAAGAGGAAAAAAAATCAAATTATTGTCCTAGGATTAGATGGGGACACTTAAAGAACACAAATAAAAATATTTTTAAGAGCAAGCTACAAGAGCTTAGAATTTGGGATGTTCATAAGGAAGTTAATGTTATGTGGGAAAAAGTAGCAAGTGAAATTAAGCAAGTTGCTAAAAATTTGCTTGGAGAATCAAAAGAAAAGCTTCTTTTAATAAAATAGTTGGTGGTGGAGTTAGAGTGTGCAAGAAAAGATAAGAAATAAGAACATTGTTATAAAACTTGGTTTAGATGTAAAACTTGAAAGAATTATATAAAGTGGCTGTAGAGATTCTAAGAAAGCAATATATGATGCAAATAATTTAGCTTTTAGTGATATATACAATAGATTAGATACCAAAGAAGGTGAAAGATGTATGTATAAGTTAGCCAACCAAGAGATAGGAGAAGTAAAGACCTAGTTCAAGTGAGGTGTATTAAGGATAAAAAATAATAAAGTGCTTTTCTTAGAAAAGGATATTGAAAATAGGTGGAAGAGCTATTTTGATAAACTTTTCAATGAAGGATCTGAAAGTATGATTGATTTTAGCAACCTTAATACCTAAAAAAATAGAGAATTGTGTTTTATCATATATTAGTAAATCAGAAGTTAGAGAAGCTTTAAAGAAAATGAAATGTGGAAAAAAAAGGATCGATGATATTCCAATAGAAGTGTGGAAATGTTTAGGAGATCAAGGAATTTCTTGGCTTACAAATCTTTTTAATGTTATTTTAAATACTAAAAAGATGTCAGATGAGTGGAGGAAGAGTTTGTTGGTTCCTATATTTAAGAATAAAGGTGATGCACAAGAGTGTGCAAATTATAGAGGAATTAAGTTAATGTGTCATACATTAAAATTATGGGAGAAAGTAATTGAGCATAGGTTACGATGTGAAATAAGAGTTTCTCACAATTAGTTTGGTTACATGCAAGGTAGATCCTTTATGGATGTTGTACATTTGTTAAGAGGTTTGATGGAGAAGTATAAAGAAAGTAAGGAGGATCTACATATGATATTTATTGATTTAGAGAAAGCTTATGATAAAGTTTCAAGAGATGTTCTTTGGAGAGTTCTAGAATAGAAAAGAGTTAATATTGGTTATATTCAAGTCATTAAGGATATGTATACTAGAGTTGTTACTTGTGTCCAAACACAAGGAGGATTGATAAAATATTTTCCTATTTTAGTTGGATTACATTAAGGATCAGCTTTAAGCCCTTACCTTTTTTCTTTAGTTATGGATGTTCTTACTAGGCATTTACAGGAAGATGTACCTTGGTGTATGCTTTTTGCTGATGACATTCTTCTTGTTGATAAGACTAGAGAGGGAGTCCTAGAGAACTTTGAATTATGGAAGTCAACATTAGAGTCTAAAGGTTTTCGTTTAAGTAGATCTAACATTAAATATATGGAGTGTAATTTTAGTTATAGAAGTTCTAATGGTAGTGTTGTGACATTAAGTGAACAAGTCACTAATAGGAGTGAGCGATTCAGATATTTAGGCTCTATTGTTCAAAATGATGGTGAAATAGATGGAGATGTTATTAGAATAATTCAAGTAGGATGGTTGAAGTGGAGGAATGCATCTAGCCTATTGTGTGATTGAAAAGTTACACTTAAACTTAAGGAAATATTTTATAAGATAGTGGTAAGACTTATACTGACTTATGGTGCAGAATGTTGGCCAATAAAAGAGAAGCATAAGACTAATTTAAGTGTTATAAAGATGTGGAAGCTTAGGTGGATGAGTGGCTTTACTCTTAGAGATAAAATTTGAAATGAGTATGTTCGGGAAAAAGTTGGAGTAGTTCAAGTGGCGGATAAGATTAGAGAGAGTCGCCTTAGATGGTTTTGCCACATAAAGCATCGGTTGTCCGATGACTCGGTTAGGAGAGTAGATGCATTAGATTTTCCTTATGTTAAGAATGGTAGAGGTAGACCTAAAAAGGCTTGGTTAAGATGTATAAAAAATGTCCTCAGTATACTTGAATTAAATGAGAATTTGACACATAATAGGACACAATGGAGACAAAAGATTCATGTAACCGACCCCACTTAGTGTGATAAAGGCTTCTTATTATTGTTGTTGTTATTATTGCTCTTTGATGAATGTTTATGGACTGAACTCTTTAGGATTCTCCTATAGCTCATTTGAGTAGTTTTTTTTCTTTTGAGTTTAGTCTCTAATATGGTCTTCTTGTACCTATTTTTTCACAATAAATACCTTTTAGTTAAAAAAAGAACACTAAACCCTAAACTAAACTAAAAAATAAATAAATCTAATAATAGAAAACCTAAATAAAATAAAAACTAAACGTAAAATAAAATAAAATAAACCTAAAATAAAATATAATAAAAACTAAATAAAAACCTAAAGCTAAAAAATAATCCTAAAAATAAATAAAAAATAAAACCTAAACCCTAAACTAAAAAAAAAACTAATCCTAAAATAAAAATAAATAATAAATAAAACCTAAAACTAAAATAAATAAAACCTAAACCTAAAACTAAATAAAACTTAAACCTAAACCAAAACTAAAATAAATAAAATAAACTAAAATAAACCTAAACCTAAACAAAAAATAAAACCTAAAATTAACCTAAAATAAAACTAAAACCTAAACCTAAAATAAAATAAAAAAAACCTAAACTAAATAAAAATAAACCTAAGCATAAAATAAAATAAAACTCAACTAAGAAATAAACCCAAACCTAAAATAATCTAAAATAAAACCCTAAACTAAAATAAATAAACCTATAATAAATAAACTAAAATAAAATAAAGATAAACCTAAATAAAATAAAATAAATATATATAAAAAATAAAATAATAAAATAAAGTAAATAAACTAAATAAACTTAAAACTAGTTTTTTTTTGTTAAAAAAAACCTAAACCCTAAATCCTAAAGCCCTAAATCCCAAACAACATTAAACACAACCTACAAACTAAACCCTAAACCCTAAACCCTAAATCTTAAACCTTAATCCCTAAACACTAAACCCTAAACCTTAAACCCTAAACACCAACCCTAAACACTAAACCCTAAAGGCATAAACCCCAAAACCCTAAACCGGTTGAGTGATTTTTTTAAAGGAGATCTTAAAGAAGTCAGAGGTTGTGAAATACAAAGTTGGTTCTCTACCCATGTTGGTCTTGTTGCACCCTCTGATGTTGTGGTTCCTCTAGGCAACTAGAACCTTCATAGACTTCTTTCTTCTAGGTTCTCAACATAGGATCAACAAGTCTTGTTGAAATTATTACCATTGAGTAAAAAGGTGATAAGTTGGGATCCTCATAAATACTCTCTCCTAAGCAGGGATTAGGCCATTCTCTTATGGCCTAAACCCAAACCCAAAACCTTAAACCATAAAAACCTAACTACCTAAACTAAATAAATAAAAAAAGAAAATAAATAAAAACATAAACCTAAAAAAAATATAAATATAAAATAAAATAAACACCTAAAAACCTAAACCAAAACCTAAAAAACAAAATAAAATAAAAATAAAATAAAATAAGAAAAACCTAAACTAAACTAAAAATAAAATAAACCTAAGAAAAAAAAACTTTAATAAATTAAAAAACTAAATGTAAAATAAAAATAAAATAAACCTAAAATTAAATAAAATAAAAAAACTAAATAAAACCTAAACCTAAAAAATAAAACCTAAAATAAATAAAAATTAAAACCTAAACCCTAATCTAAATAATAAAACTAAACCTAAAATAAAAATAAAATAAAGAAAATAAAATAAACATAAACATAAACTAAAATATACTAAAATAAAATAGATAAAATTAAACTAAAATAAACCTAAACCTATTTAATTTAAAACCTTAAACTATAAATCCTAAACCCTAAATAAACTCCAAACTAATCATAAATCCTAAACACTCAACCCCAAAACCCTAAACTAATCTAAATCCCAAACTTTAAAGGCATAAAGTCCCTGCCCTACCCACATAAACTCTAAAATAAACCTAAACCTAAACTAAAGTAACTAAACAAATTAAAACTCTAAAATAAACCTAAATTTGAGACCATGAATTACTTAAAACCATAAAAGGAAATATTGAATCATTGTGCTAAAAAAAAAACTAAACACCTAAACTAAACCACCATAAACTGGACTAAATCCTAAGCCTTAAACCCTAAACCCAGCCCTAAACCCTAAATTCTAAACGAAACCCAAACCAAACCCAAAACTAACCCTAAACCTACAATGTATAATCCTAAACCCTAAAAAATAAAATAAATAATAAAACCTAAACCAAAATAAAATAAAATAAAAAGCTAAACTAAACATAAACCTAAACCTACAAAGAGAATAAAATAAAAAAACTAAAAAAATAAAATAAATAAAAAACTTAAATTAAACTAAAAATAAAAATCTAAATAAAATAAAACTAAACCTAAAATAAAGTTAAATAAACCTAAATAAAATAAAATAAAAACTAAATAAAACTAAATCTTAAAATAAACCTAAAATAAATAAATTAAAACCTAAACCCTAAAAACTAAAATAAATAAAATAAAATAAACCTAAACATAAACTAAAATAAATAAAACTTGATCATCTAATAAACTAAACCTAAATGAAAACCTAAACAAAACCTAAAATAAAAATAAAACTATACCCATTTAAAAAACCTAAACCTCAAATAAAATATAAAATAAACAAATAATAAATAAACTAAATTAAAATAAATAACCTAGACCCTAACCCTAAACCCTAAACCTAAACCCTAAACCCTAAACTATACCTAAAACCTAAACAACTACTAAATAAAACCTAAAAATAAAATAAATAAAAAAACTTACAACTAAATAAAATCAAATAAATAAAATAAATAAAAACTTAAACTAAAGCCTAAAACCTAAACTTAAACCTAAAACTAAAAATAAAATAAAATAAAAATATAAAAAATAAAATAAAATATAATAATTGAAAACCTAAACTAATCTAAAAAAAATAAAATACACCTAAAATAAAACCTATATAAAAAACTACCTAAAATAAAATAAAATAAACCTAAAATCAAGTAAAATAAAACTAAAAATAAACCTAAACCTAAAATAAACTAAAATTTAATTTAAAATAAATAAAAAATAAAGCATAACCCAAGAAAACAAATAAAAAACCTAAATGAAAAAAAAAAAATAAACATAAACCTAAACTAATAAACAAACTAAAATAAATAAACTTAAACCCTTACAACCCTAAACCCTAAACCCTACCCTAAACTAACCCCCCCTAAACCTAAACTCCATCACCCTAACCAAACCTAAACCTAAATTCTAACAAAACCCAGCCATGTCTTAAACCCTCAACCCTCTGGGACCTACCCTAAACCCTACCTAAAACCTAAAACTTTACATAAACTACCACATCACTAAACCCTCCATACTTAACTCCCAAACCTAAAACTAAACCTAAACTTAAACCTAATAAATAATAAATAAAAAATAAAACCTAAATAAAACCTACATAACATAAAAATAAAATAAACATAAATAATAAAATTAAAATATATAAACTAAATAAATAAAATAAAAAATACCTAAAAATAAAAAATAAAACCTAATCTAAACTAAAAAAAACTTAAACCTAAAATAAAAATAAAATAAAACTAAACCTAAAATTAATTAAAAAATAAATAAACCTAATAAAATAAATTAAACCTAAACATAAATTATGTAAAATAAAATATTATAAAAATAACCTAAACCTAAACTAAAATAAAACCTAAAAAAAACCTAAACCTAAAAACCTAAACCACAAAATAAATTAAAAAATAAACTAAAATAAAATAAAAATTAACCTAAACTAAAATAAATAAACTAAAAATAAAATAAAATATTCCAAAATAAAAATATAAATTAAAGTAAATAAACCTAAACCTACAAGTTTACTCATTTAAAAAAAAAACTCTTAAACCCTAAAAATAAAATCCTAAACCCTAAACTTTAAAACTTGCAACCCTAAACCATAAAAACCATAAACTACCTAAACCTAAAATAAAGCCTAAATTAAACCAAACTAAAATAAAACCTAAACCTAAACCTAAAAACTAACTAAATATTTAAACATAAATAAACTAAAAGCCAAACCTAAACCTAAAGAAAAATATATAAACCAAAAAGTAAACCTAAATAAAATTAAAAAAACTAAATAAAATAAATAAAATAAAACATAAACCTAAACCTAAACAAAACTAAATCAACCTAAATAAACCAAAACCTAAACCTAAACCTAATCCTAAAAACCTAAACAACAATAACAACAACAACAACAAGCCTTTATCCCATTAAGTGGGGTCAACTACATGAATCCTTCATCTCCATTATGTCCTATTATTTGTCAAATTATCATTTAGTTCAAGTATACTTACATCATTTTTTATACATCATAACCAACTCATTTTAGGTCTACCTCTACCTTTCTTAACGTAAAAATAATAAAACCTAACTCTAAATCTAAAAATATGTGGCCAACCATAAGGCCTCTCTCTAATTTTATCTTCTAAAAAACTAAAAACTTAAAAAACTAAACCTAAATAATACCTTAACCTAAAATAAACTAAATAAACATAACCCTAAACCTAAACCTTAAAAAAAATCCTAAAACCTAAACCTAAAATAAATAAATAAAAAATAAACCTAAACCTAAACCTAAACCTAAACTAAAATAAATAAACAAAATAAACCTAAACCTAATAAAATAAAGATCTAAATGAAAATAAAATAAATAAACCTAAACCTAAACCTAAACTGAAACCTAAATAAATAAACCTAAACCTAAACCTAAATTAAATAAAATAATAAACTAAAATATAAATAAAAATAAAACCCCACCTAAACTTAAATAAATAAAAAACTAAACCTAAACCTAAACCTAAATAAAATCTAAACATAAACTAAATAAAAAACTAAATAAAATAAATAAACTAAATAAAACCTAAACCTAAACCCTACCTAAACTAAATAAAAATAAATAAACCTAAACTAAACCTATAAACCCTAAACCTAAGTAAAACCTAAACCAAAAAAATAAGCTAAACCTATAAACCTCCTAAACTTAAATAAACCTGGACCTAAAATAAATAAATAAAAATAAACCTAAACTAAATAAAATAAAATAAACCTACCTAAACCCTAAACCTAAACTAAAATTAAACCTAAAACCTAAATCTAAACCTAAAACTAAATAAACCTAAATAGATAAAACCTAAATAAAATAATCTAAACTAAATAATCCTAAACCTAAACCTAAACTTAAATGTAAAACCTAAACCCAAAAATAAACTAACTAAATAAAAATAAACCTAAACCAAAAATAAAACCTAAACATAGAATAAAAAATAATCTAAAACTTAAACCTATCCTTGAACCTAAACCTAAATAAATAAAAAATAAAAACATAAACCAAAACTTAATAAACTAAATAAATTAAACCTAAACCTAAAATAAAAAAAAAACCTAAACTTAAACCAAATAAATAAAAAATAAAAAATAAATAAAATAAAAATAAATCATAAACCTACAATAAAATTAAACATAAATTAAAATAAAATAAATAAATAAACCTAAACTAAAATAAACTAAAACTATGCTTCCCTTGGTTTTTTTCTCTCCTTTCTCATTTATTATTAGTGGTTGGGTGGTGCTCCTTAGTTTTTTTTCCCTTAGTTGTTTGTTTGGCTGGGTGACTACCATTTCTATTTTTTGGTTTTTTGGATGATCTCTAAGAGGGTTGTGGCTATGTTTACTTTTGCTTTTTCTACCTATTTGGGGTCTATTTTGCGTTATATTTTTATTTTGGCTGGCTGCCTCCCTTTCAATTTTGGATCCTCTGCTGTTAAGGTTGGTTGTTGAGTGGCAGCTATTGGTCTCTTCAAGATTTGATTAGCTTTGGTATTTTCAATAATTTTTGTTTATTTCTCCTGGTTTGTGTTGGAGATTCTTGTTGATTGGTTGTTTTCTCTTTTGATTGGCATGAGGATAGCTGCTTTATGGTTTTTTCCTTCTTGACATGGTTATGGATGATTTTAATGGTGGCTGATACTTGGTGGCTTTTTTTCACTACCAACTAAGTTGATGGCATCCTTTTCTCTAGTTTTTGTCTCGATGTGTTGTGGCTATCCTTGCTTGGAGCTTTGATGTCTATTTGAATGATGGTTATTGTTATTTTCTATTTTATTTTAACCTATTTCTAGGCTATTGTATTAGCTATTGTTATGCTTCTAAATTGGCTTGTCCATTTCAATTCTTCCTTGCTGGTGGTGGCTCTATCAGCTGATGTATCTTACGGGTGGTTGTGTTATGATTGGTTTGCTATGATTTTTGTTGGTTGTTTGGCTGTTGGCTTGCTACTGGCTAGCTATTTCTTTATTTGCTAATACAGGTTCTGGAAGCATTTGGGCTACTTTCATTTGATGTTGGCTTGTATCAGGAATGCTGGCTATGATGACCTCGAAGTTACCCATATCTTCACTTTTGGTTAGTAGCATTACATATGAATGTAACTGCTCTTAGGAAGTTTGGATGCTCATATGCATTATTGCTTCTTGAGATGATCTTAATTGAGCCTGAGCCTTTTCTTTCTCAGATCTCTCTAATTGTTTTCTTTATCTTTGTTCTTGTTAGATATGACTATTTCCTTTGTAGTGTTTTGTAGATTTCTTTTATAGGTATGAACTTTTCAGATGGACTGATCGTTACTCAGTCAACTCAAGAGCTGTCAATGTCGATCTTGCTATCTTGCCTCCCAAAATGGATCATGAGCCACTATTGACTAGCTTTTGATTATTTTTTACTTATATTGTACTAGTCTTAATCTATGTCTTTTCCTCTTTTGCTTTTTTAGTTGTTATTTTTTCTCTATATTTTTCTATGGTACATAGATGGGGTTTAGCTCTTTTAGATTCCTCTCGAGAGTCAGAACTTGAGCTTTAGACTTATTAAGGACATTGTATCCTTTTCTTTTATTGTAATAAAATTCTAACCTTTCCATTAAAAAACCTTAAACTCTAAACCTGAAACCCTAACCCTATACCCGATACCCTAAACCCTGAAAAGCTAAACTTAAACCTAAATCTAAAAATTAAATAAAATAAAACTAAAACTAAATTAAAAGAAAATAAATAAAACTTAAACTAAACTAAAAAATAAAATAAACCTAAAATAAACCGACATAAAATAAAAATAAAATCACCAAAAATAAAATAAAATAAAAAATAAATAAAACCTAAAATAAAACCTAAAAATAAATAAAAAATAAAACCTAAACCTAAAATCAAAATTAAAAAAACTAAACCTAAACTAAAATAAATAAAACCTAAACTTAAACCTAAAATAAACTAAACCTAAACTAAATAAAATAAAATAAACTAAAAATAAACCTAAATCTAAACTAAAAAAAATAAAACCTAAAAATATAGCTAAAATAAAATCCTAAGACCTAAACTTAAAAAAAGTAAAATAAAATTCTAAACATAAACCTAAAATAGAAAATAAACCTAAACCTAAAAATAAAATAAAAATAAAACTAAACTAAGAAAATAAATAAAACCTAAACCTAAAAAAATAAACTAAAATAAAAACCCTAAACTAAAATAAATAATCTAAACTAAATAAAAATAAAAATAAACCTAAATAAAAAATAAACTAAATAAACTAAATAAACCTAAACCTACCGATTTCTTTAATTAAAAAAAAATCCTAAACTCTAAATAAAAAATCTTAAACCCTAAAACCTAAACGCTTAACCTTAAAACTAACCCTAAACCCTAAATTTTAAACCTACAACCCTAAACCCTAAACCCTATACCATAAAAACCATTAACCCTAAACCTTAAACCCTAAACCCTATGCCTTAAACTAACTCAAAACTCTAAACCCTATACCCTAAATCATAAGCTCTAATCTTAAACCCTAAACCATAAACATAACCCCAAACCCTAAACTAGAAATTCTAAATTAACCTTAAACCCTAAACCCTAAACCCTCAAAACCATAAACCCAAAAGCCTAAACCATAAACATTAAACATTAATCTAACCCTAAACCTTAAACCCCAAAATCCCTAAACCCTAAAGCATAAACACTAAACCCAAAACCCTAAAACCTAAATCATAAACATAAACCCTAAACGCTAAAGCCTAAACACTAAACCCAAAACTTTAAAACCTAAACCCTAGGTATAAACCCCAAACCCTAAAACCCTAAACCCTAAACCTGAAACCTAAAACTAACCCTAAACCCTAAACCTACAACCCTAAACCCTAAAACATAAAACCATAAACTCTAAACCATAAACTCAAAACCCAAAATCCATAACCCTTAACCCTAAAACCCTAAACCCTAAACCTCTAAACATACAAGCCTAGACCCTAAACCCTAAACTCTAAACCCAAAAGCCAAAACCCTAAATAATAAACCATAAACTCTAAACCTTAAATCCTAAAAACCTAAAAACCAAAATCTAAACTAAATAAATTCCTAACAATAAAATAAATAGAAAAGCCTAAACCTATATAAAATAAGAACATATACCTAAATAAAACAAAAAGTTAAACTAAAACTTAAACTTAAACCTAAACCTAAATCTAAACTAAATAAAATAAAATAAATTTAAAATAAACATTAACTTAAAAAACCTAAAAAACTAGAAATAAAAACATAAAACCTAAACCTAAAAAAAATAAAATAAAAACCTAAACCTAAAAATTAAAAATATAACCTAAACCTAAAAAAATAAATAAAACTAAAACTCAACTAAAAATCACCCTAAACTTAAACATAAACCTAAACCTTAAAATTAGATAAAAATAAAAAACCTAAAATAAATAAACCCAAAATAAATAAACTTAGTTATATAAAAATAAAAAATAAACCTAAATAAAAATATAAAATAAAATAAACTAAAATAAATAAAAATAAACTAAATATATTTAAACTTATCAGTTTACTTAATTAAAAAAAACCCTTAAACCCTAAACCCTAAGAACCTATAACATTAACCCCTATTCCTAAACCCAAACCCTTAAAAGCATAAACCTTAAAACACTAAACCCTAAACCCTACACCCTAAATACTAAACCCTTAACCCTAAACCATAATCCTAAACCCTAAACCATAAACCCTAACTCCCAAATCTGAAACCTAGACCTAAAGTAAATAAATAAATTAAAAAGTAAGCCTAAACCCTAAGAATGGGCAAAACCTTGACCCTAAACTAAAAATAAAAAAAATAATGTAATGAATTTGTTCTATTAAAATTAAAACCCAAAACAAAATCTTAAGCTAAAACCTAAACCCTTGACCTAAAACTTAAACCCTAAATTGTAAAACCCTAAACCCTAAACACTAAACCATAAACCTAAACCTAAACTAACTTAAACCTAAAACCTACAACCTAAACCCTAAAACTAAACCTAAACTCTAAAACCCTAAGAAACCTAAACTAAATCCTAAACCTAAACTAAACTCCTAATCCATAAACATTAAAGCCTCAACCCTAATCCCTAACCCTAACCCTAAACCCTAAATCTTAAACCTTAAATCCAAAACCATAAAACTCTAAACCCAAAACCACAAATTAAACCTAAATCCTAAGCTAACCCTAAACCCTAAACTCAAACCTTAAAGCATAAAGCTTAAACACTAAACCTTAAACACTAAACCCTAAATCATAACCATAAACCCTAAACTCGAAAACCCTAATCCCTAAACCTTAACCCTAAACCCTAAACCCTAAAAGCATAAACCTTAAAACCCTAAACCCTAGCTCCTAACCATAAACCCTAAAATCTAAACTTAAACTTAATGTAACTAAATAAATATAAAAAATAAACTTATACCCTAAAACTTAATAAACTTAAACCCTAAGAAAAGGCATAACCTTGATGGTAGGTGCATCACCGTCCACTAGGCTCAGTCTTGATCTAATGGCAGAGGTGAAGGTGGAGGCAGCGGTTAGTGTTTAGGCTTTAGGGTTTAGGGATTAGGGTTAGAAAAGAAGAAATGTTGATTATAAATTTCTTGTATATTAAAAAAAAACCAAAAACCCTAAACCCTCAAATAAAACCTAAACCTAGACCTATTATCTAAACATTAAACCCTAAATCTTAATCACATAAAACCCTTAACCCTAAACCCTAAACCCTAAACACTAAACCCTAAACACTAAACCCTAAACCCCAAACCATAAACCCTAAACCCTAACCCCTCAACCCTTAACTAACCCTAAATCTAAAACCCTCTGAAAACATAAAAACCTAAATCTGGACTAAATAAAACCTAAAAATAAAATTAATAATAAAACATAAACCAAAATAAAATAAAATTATAAAATAAATTAAAAACCTAAACTTAAACCTAAAAGGAAAATATAATAAAAAAATAAAAACTAAACTAAACTAAAATAAATAAAATCCTAAAATAAACTAAAGAAAACTAATTAAAATAAAAACTAAACCTAAAAAATACAATAAACAAAAAATAAAATAAAATAAAACTAAATAAAACCTAAACCTAAAAAGTAAACCTAAAAATAAATTAAAAATAAAACCTAAACCCTAAACACATAAAAAACCTAAACCTAAAATAGAAATAAAATAACCCAAAACCTAAACTAAAAGAAACTGAACTAAAAAAAATAAAACCTAAACCAAAACCAAAACCCAAACCTTAAAAAAAACCTAAATAATAAACTAAAAAATAACCTAAACCTAAAATAAATAATATAAAGTATACATAAAACTAAACTAAAATAAACTAAACTAAAATAAATAAAACCTACACCCTAAACCCTAAACTTTAAAACCTAAACCTTAAACTCGAAAACCTAAACCATAAACTCTAAACCAAACCCTAAAAACCTAAAAACCTAAACCTTAACTAAATAAAACCTAAAAATTAAATAAATAAATAAACCTAAACCTAAATAAAATAAGAAAGAGAAAATAAAATCTAAAATCCTAAAATCTAAAACCCAAACTAATAAAACTTAAAAGTAAAATAAATAAATAAAACCAACACCTAAATAAAATAAAAAAATAAAAAAATATAAACCTAAACTAAAACCTAAACCTAAAACTAAAAATATAATAAAATAAAAATTAAAAACTAAACAAAAATAAAATAAATGAAAATCTAAACTAAACTAAAAAATAAAATAAAATAAAATAAAAAAAACCTAGATAAAATAAAACTAAACATAAAATAAACCTAAAATAAAACATAAATATAAACCTAAACCAAAAAAATAAACCTAAAAAATAAACTTAAAATTAAAACCTAAAAATAAATAAAAAATAAAACCAAAACCATAAACTAAAATAAAAACCTAAACCTAAAATGAACAAAATAAAATAAAAAGAAACCTAAACTAAAAAAAACAAAACTAAAAAAATCAGAACCTAAACCCTAAACCCTAAACCCTAATCCTTAAACCTTAAACCCTAAGCCTTAAACCTTAAATTCGAAAAACCTATAAACCTAAATCCTAAACCCTAAACCCTAAACACCAAACCTAAAATAAACCCTAAACCCTAAACATACAACCTCAAATCTAAACCTAAACCCTAAACCCTAAACTAAACCTAAAACCTAAACCTAAACTAAAACTAAACCTAAACTATAAACCCTAAACCTAAAACCTAAAACTTAAACCCTAAACCTAAACCCTAAACCTAAACACTAAACCTAACTAACTCCTAAGCTAAACCTAAACCCTAAACCTAAACCTAAACTAAACTAAACCTAAAACCTACAAACCTAAACCAACCTAAAACCTAAACCCTAAACTCAACCCTAAAACACAAACCATAAACCCTAAACACTAAACCCTAAAAACCTAAAAACCTAAACCTAAACTAAATAAAACCTAAAGACAAAATAAATAAAAAAATCTAAACCTAAATAAAAAAAATAAAATAAAATAAAACCTAAACTTATACGTAAAAATAAAATAAAATAAAAAATATATACTAAACTAAAATAAAATAAACAAAAACCTAGACTAAACTAAAAAATAAAATAAACCTAAAAATAAAAACCCTAAATAAAATAAAACCAAAACATAAAATAAAAAATAAAATAAAATAACATAAAATAAAAACTAAATAAAATCCTAAATCTAAACAATAAACCTAAATATAAAACTTAAAATAAAAAAAGAACTTAAACCTAAAATAAAAATAAAATAAACCTAAACCTGAACTAAAATAAACTAAACTAAAATAAATAAAACCTAAACTTAAACCTAAAATAGACTAAAGCTAAACATAAACCTAAACTAAATATAAAAAATATATACTAAAAATATACAAAAACCTAAACTAAAATATAAATACTAAAAATAAACTTAAAATTAAAACGTAAAACCTATACATAAAAAAACCTAAACCTAAAAAATAAAATAAAAATAAAACTAAATTAAAAAATAAACATAAACGTGAAACTAAACCTAAAAAATAAACTAAAATAAAAAACCTAAACTAAATTAAATAAAGCTATAATAAATAAACTAAACTAATAAAAATAAGAAATAAACCTAACTAAAAATATATAATAAACTAAATAAACTAAACCAACCATTTTACTTAATTTAAAACAAAAACCTTAAACCCTAAACCCTTAACCCTAAACACTAAATCCTAAACCCTAAACCCTAAACGCTAAACCCTAAACTATAAACATACAACCCTAAACTTTAAACCTTAAACCCTATGCCCTAAACTAACCTTAAATTCTAAACCCTAAACCCTAAACTAAAACCTAAACCTAAATAAACTTAATAAACAAAAACTAAACCTAAATAAACTAAAATTAATACCTAAATTTAAACATAAATAAACTTAAATAAATAAACTAAAAAATAAACCTAAATAAACCTAAAGAAACCTAACTAAACTAAATAAATAAACCTTAACCTAAACCTAAAAAAAATTAAAAACATAAATAAAAACCTAAACCTAAAACCTTAAAACAACCTAAACATAAACCTAAACCTACACTAAACTAAATAAATAGAAATAAAAATAAAAATAAAAGGTTAAACCTAAACCTAAACCTAAACCTAATTAAATAAATTAAATAAAATAAACAAAACTAAAATTAATGAGTAAATAAAATAAAGCATAAACCTAAACATAAACTAAACTAAATAAACCTAAATAAACCTAAACCTAAACCTAAACCTAAACCTAAACCTAAACCTAAAAAAAAACCAAAAACCCTAAAATAAACCTAAACTAACCTAAACAAAGCTAAAAACTAAAACTAAATAAACTAACCCTAAAACCTAAATCTAAATAATAAACCAAACCTAAACTAAGCAAAATAAACCTAACCCTAAACCTAAACCTTTGAAAAAATCTAAAACCTAAACCTAACTAAATAAATAAAAATAAATAAATCAATCAAAAACAAACCTAAACTTAAACCTGAACCTAAAAACCTAATCCTAAAACCTAAACCAAAACCTAAACTAAAATAAATAAATTAAATAAACCTAAACCTAATAAAATAAAACCTAAACTAAAATAAACTAAACTAAAAACCTAAACCTAAAAAAATTATAATAAAACCTAAACCTAAACCTAAAGGTAAACCTAAACTAAAATAAATAAAATAAACCTAAATAATAAAAAATAAAAATAAAACAAATAAACTAAAATAAATAAACCTAAACCTAAACCTTGAAACTAAGATTTAAACCTAAACCTATGCTAAACTAAACTAAATAAAATAAATCAAACCTAAACCTAAACTTAAATAAATCTAAACCTAGAAAACCTAAACCTAAACCTAAATAAAAACCTAAACCTAAACCTATGCTAAACCTAAATGAAAATAAACCTAAAACCTAAACTAAATAAACCTAACCTAAAATAAATAAATAATAATAAACAAATTAAATAAAAAACTAAAACCTAAAACCCTAAACCTAAACTAAACTAAACCTAAAACCTAAACCTAAACTAAACTCCTAAATAATAAAAAATCTAAACTAAATAAACCTAAACCTAAACCTAAACTTAAACATAAACTAAACTTAAAATAAATAAATAAATAAATAAACCTATACCAAAAAAAAAATAAACACTAAATGTAAAATAATAAACTATAAACCTAAACATAAACCTAAATAAATAAAAAAGAAAAACCTAAACCTATACTAAATAAACTACATAAATTAAACCAAAACCTAAAATAAAAAGCTAAAACCTAAACCTAAACCTAAATAAAAATAAAGCTAAATAAACTAAAAAATAAAACCTAAACCTAAACCTAAAATAAAAATAAACCTAAACTAAACAAAAATAAATAAATAAACTTAAACATAAATAAACTAAAACTAAATAAACCTAAACCTAAACAAAAAATAAAGCATAAACCTAAATAAATTAAAAAGCATAAATAAAGTAAATAAATAAACTAAATAAAACATTTTTCCTCAGATTGGTGGATTTGTAGTAGCTCTTTAGTTTTTGCTTATTTTCTATTTTTTCCTTCGTGGCGACTACTTGATCTATGTGGGTTGGAGGGGACTTTACGTTCCTCTGGCATGTTTTCTCTCTTTCCACATTTATTTCTAGCCGTTGGGTGGCCTTCCTTGGTTCTTTTTCCCTTAGTTGTTTGTTTGGCTGGGTGACTACCATTTCTATTTTTTTGTTTTTTTTATGATCTCTATGAGGGTTGTGGCTATGCTTGCTACTACTTTTTCCACCTATTTTGGGATTTATTTTTGGTTAGCCTTTATTTTTGGTTGGCTGCCCTCCTTTCGATATTGGATCCTCTGCTGTTATATGGTTGCTGAGTGGCAGCTATTGGTCTCTTCAGAATTTGATTAGCTTTGGTATTTTCAATAATTTTTAGTTATTCTCCTAGTTTGTGTTGGGGATTCCTATTAGTTGGTTGTTTTCTCTTTTCATTGGCATGAGGATAGCTGCTCTGTGCTTTTTTCCTTCCTACCTAGTTATGGCTGATTTTATTGGTGGCTTTTTATCAATGCCTGCTGGATTGATGGAATCATTTTCGCTACTTGGATTGGTCTAGTGTCTACCAATGACTAGTTGTGGCTCTCCCTTGCTTAGAGCTTTGATGTCTATTTGAATGATGGTTGTTGTTATTTTTTATTTTATTTTAGTCTCTTTCTAGGCTAGTTGTATTAGATGCTGCTATGCTTCAATTGGCTTGTCCTTTGAATACTTTTCTTGCTGTGGTGGCTCTATCATTTACCTTATTGTATCTTGGGTGGCTGCTGGGATTGATTGGTCTATGGTTTTTGGTTGTTATTGGGTCAGGCTAGCTATTCCTTTATTAGCTAATACAAGTTCTTGAAGCCTTTGGGCTGCTTTCTTTTGATGTTGTATCGAATGTATTATGATGCCCTGATGTTACCCATATCTCGTTTTGGTTGGTAGCATTGCATATGAATATAACCCTTCTTAGAAGTTTGATGCTCATATGCATTGTCTTAAGAAGATCTTAATTGAGCCCTGAGCCTTCTCTTTCAACTCTCTAATAGATTTCTTTATCCTTATTCTTGTTAGCTATGACTTTTGCTTTTGTAAAGTTTTGCAGATTTCATTTATAGGTTGGAACTTTTCAGATGGAATGATCATTACTCACTCAACATAAGAGCTGTTGATGTGGATCTTGCTCTCTTGCCTCTCAAAAGGGATCATGTGCTGCTGCTGACTAGTCTTTTGATTATTTTTTTACTTATATTGTACAAGTCTTAATCTATGTTTTCCTCTTTTGCTTTTCTAGTTATTTTTTTCTCTTTCTTTTCCATTATGGGGTTTAGATTTGGTTCCATGTAGCTCAGAGCGTAAGATCTTGAGCTTTTACCCCTCTTATTCTATCCTTTTCTTTTATTGTAATAAAATTAACCTTTCCTTGAAAACTCTAAAACTAAACCTTAAACCTAACCCTAAACCTGACACCCTAAACCCTAAACCCAAAAACCTTAAACCTTATACCCTAAACTAACCTTAAACCCTAAACCTTAAACCCTAAAAAACCTAAACCTTAAAGCCTAATCCCTAAACCCTAAATCCTAAACCCTAAACCCTAATCTGACCCTAAACCCTAAATTACAAAATATCCAAACCCTAAAGCCTAAACACTAAACCCTAAATCATAAACCCTAAACCCAAACCCTAAACCCTAAACCCTAAACCCTAAACCCAAAACCCAAAAACCAAAACGTAAAACCCTAACCCCTAAACCCTAAAAACTTGAAAACCTTAAAACCTAAAGCTAAACTAAATAAAACATAAAAATAAAATAAATAAAAAACCTATACCTAAAAAAATAAAATAAAACCTAATAAAACAAAACCTAAAAAAAATAAAATAAAATAAAAAAATAAAACAAACTAAATAAATAAATATAAACTAAACTAATAAAAAATAAAATAAACCTAAAAATAAAATCTAAAAATAAAATAAAAATAAAATCAATCTGAAACAAAATAAAATAAAAACTAAAGAAAGACATAATCCTAAATAATAAACCTAAAAATAAAACCAAAAAATAAATTAAAAATATAACCTAAACCCTAAAATAAAGAAAAAACCTAAACCAAAAATAAAATAAGATAAATGTAAACCTAAACTAAAAGAAAATAAACTAAAATAAATAAAACATAAACCTAAACCTAAAAAGAACTTAACCTAAACCAAAACCTTTACTAAATAAAATTAAATAAACTAAAATTTAATCTAAACATAAACTAAAAAATAAAACCTAAAAATAAACCTAAAATAAAAACTAAAACCTAAACTTAAAAAAAATGAAATAAAAAACATAAACCTAATTCTAAAATAAAAATAAACCTAAACCTAAAAAATAAAATAAAATAAAAAAATGAAATAAACCCAACCTAAACAAGAAATAAACTAAACTAAATAAAATTAAAAATAAACCTAAAAAATATAAAATAATGTAAATAAACTAAATAAACCCAAAACCTACCATCTCCTAATTAAAATAACCCTAAACACTAAACTCTATACCATAAAACCCTTAACCCTAAACCTAAACTAAACCCTAAGCAAACTAACCCTAACCCCTAAACTTAATCTAATCTAAACCTAAAACCAAAACCCTAAACCCCAAAACCTAAATTTAAACTAAAATAAAAAAATCAACTAAACTTAAACTTAAACTAATTTAAAATTTAAATATTAAAAACACTAAAAAATCTAAACTAAACTAAATAACTTAAAGTTTTAAACCCTAAACCCCTAAACCTAAGCTAAACATACCCTAAACTCTAAACCTAAATCCTTAAACATGAAAACCCTAAACTAAACCCCTAAACCCTAAACCTATAACCCTAAACCTTAAAACCCTATACCCTAAACCCCAAGCTCTAAACCCTAAACCCTAAATAAACTACAACCCTAAACCTCTAAACCCTAAACTCAAACTAAACTTAAACCTAAAACTAAACCTAAAACCTAAACTTAAACCAAATAAACCTAAAAAATAAATAATAAACATATAAACCCTAAAATAATAAAAATAAAACCTAAACAAACTAAAATAAAATAAAACCTAAACTAAATTAAAATAAAATTAAAAATAAAAAATAAAATAAATAAATAAACCTAAACAAACTAAAAAAAATAAAATGAACCTAATAAAAAAACCAATAAAATAAAAAACTAAATAAAAATAAACTAAATAATAAAAATAAAAATAAATAAAAAAAAAAAATAAACCTAAAATAAATAAAAAAACCTAAAAAACCTAAACCTAAAATAAAATGAATAAAAATAAAATAAACCTAAACCTAAAATAAAATAAACTTTTCTAAAATAAATAAAACCTAAACCTAAACCTAAACCTAAACCAAAACTAAATAAAATAAAATAAATTAAAAATAAACCTAAACTTAAACTAAAAAATAAAACATTAAAATAAAATTAAAATACAAACCTAAAACTTAAGCATAAAGAAATAAAATAAAAACCTAAACATAAACCTAAAAATAAAAAAATAAAACCTAAAACTAAAAATAAAAATTAAAATAAATCTCAACTAAAAAATAAATTGAAACTTAAACCTAAACCTAAAAAATAAACTAAAATAAAATACCTAAAAAAATAAATAAACCTAAAATAAATAAACTAAACTAAAATAAAATAAAAAATAAACCAAAATAAAAATAATAAAAAATTAAACTAAAATATATAAAAAATATGCTAAATATACTAAATAAATGTAAACATACTAGTTTACTAAATTTTGAGACAACAACAACAACAATAACAAGCCTTTATCCCACTAAATGGGGTCGGCAACATCAATCCTTCATCTCCATTGTGTCTTATTATGTGTCAAATTCTCATTTAATTTAAGTATACTTAGGTCATTTTTTATACATCTTAATCAAGTCTTTTTAGGTCTACCTCTACCTTCTTAACATAAGGAAAATCTAGTGCATCTACTCTCTAATCATCGATCAACGCTTTATGTGGCCAAACCATCTAAGGTGACTCTCTATTCTTATCCGCCACTGAGCTACTCCAACTTTTCAACATACTCATTTCACATTTTATCTCTAAGAGTAAAGCCACTCATCCACCTAAGCATCCTTATCTTTGTAACACTTAACTTAGTCTTATGCTTTCTTTATTGGCCAACATTCTCCACATAAGTCATTGTAGGTTTTACCACCATCTTATAAAATTTTCCTTAAGTTTAAGTGGAACTTTTATCACATAACAAAGCCGATGGATTCCTCCACTTCAACGATCCAACTTGAATTCTACAAATAACATCTCCATCTATTTCACCATCATTTTGAATAATAGAACCTAAATATCTAAATCACTCACTCATATTAATGAATGACTTGTTCACCTAATGTCACAACACTACCACTATAGCTTCTACAACTAAAATTACACTCCATATATTCAGTTTTAGATCTACTTAAATGAAAACCTTAGACTCTAATGTTGACCTCCATAATTCAAGTTTCTCTGACTCCTCTCTAGTCTTATCAACAAGAAGAATGTCATTAGTAAAAGCATACACCAAGGTACATCTTCCTGTAAATGCCTAGTAAGAACATCCATAACTAAAGCAAAAGATAAGGGCTTAAAGTTGATCCTTGATGTAATCCAACTAAAATAGGAAAATATTTTGTCAATCCTCCTTGTGTTTGGACACAAGTAATAGCTCTAGTATACATATCCTTAATTACTTGAATATAACCAATATTAACTCCTTTTGTTCTAGAACTCTCCAAAGAAGATCTCTTGAAACTTTATCATAAGCTTTCTCTAAATCAATAAATATCATATGTAGATCCTCCTTACTTTCTATACTTCTCCATCAAACCTCTTAACAAAAGTATAATCCATAGTAGATCTACCGGCATGAAACCAAATTGATATGGAGAAACTTTTGTATCACATCATAACCTATGCTCAAATACTCTCTCCCATAATTTTAATGTATGACACATTAATTTAATTCCTCTATAATTTGCAAAATCTTGTGTATTACCTTTATTCTTAAATATAGGAACCAACAAACTCTTTCTCCACTCATCTAACATCTTTTTAGTCTTTAAAATAACATTAAAAAGATTTGTAAGCCAAGAAATTTCTTGATCTCCTAAACATTTCCACACTTCTATTGGAATATCATCACGTCCTACTACTTTTCCATATTTCATTTTCTTTAAAGTTTCTCCAACTTCAGACTTATTAATATGATGATAAAAATAAAATTCTCTATTTTTGTTTAGGTATTAAAGTTGCTAAAATCAATTGTACTTTCGGATCCTTCATTGAAAAGTTTATCAAAATACCTCATCTAGCTATTTTCAATATCTTTTTCTAAGAAAAGCACTTTATTATTTTCATCCTTAATACACCTCACTTGAAGTAGATATTTATTTCTCCTATCTCTTTGGTTGGCTAACTTATACATACATCTTTCACCTTCTTTGGTATCTAATCTATTGTATAAATCACTAAAAGCTATATTTTTTGCATCATATATTATTTTCCTAGAATCTCTATAGGCCACTTTATATCTTTCCCAATTCTCCTAGTTTTTACATCTAAACCAAGTTTTATAACAATGCTTCTTATTTCTTATCTTTTCTTGCACACTCTGACTCCACCACCAACTATTTTTATTAAAAGAAGTTTTTTTACTTTTGATTCTCCAAGCACATTTTTAGCTACTTGCTTAATTTTGCTGGCTACTTTTTCCCACATAACATTAGCTTCCTTATGAACATCCCAAATATTAAGCTCTTGTAACTTGCTCTTAAAAATATTTTTATTTATGTTCTTTAAGTGTCCCCATCTAATCCTAAAATAATAATTTGATTTATTTTTCCTCTTATAATCTTTCATCTTAAAATTTAAAACTAACCATCGATGTTGGGTACTTAAACTATCGCTTGGAATGACCTTACAATCTTTACAATCTAAATGATCATTTTTTCTTATCCAAAAATAATCAATCTGTGTTTTACTAGATCCATTTTTATAAGTAATAATGTGTTCTTCTATTTTCTTAAATAAAGTATTAGTAACTACAAAATCATAAGCTAAGGAAAACTTTAATATAGTCCTACCTTCTTCATTAGTCAATCCAAATCCATAACCACCATGAATACTTTTAAAATCTTCTACCACTCTACCAACATGTCCATTTAAATCTCCTCCAATAAATACTTTTCTTCAAGAGGTATATTAATCCCTCTAATTCATTCCAAAATTTCTTTTGAGCTTACATCCAAACCTACTTGAGGAGCAAACACTTATAACATTGATAATCTTAGTATCAACAATAATCTTTAAATCTATAATTTTATCTCCACATCTATTAATATTTATAACATTATCTTTCAAACATTTATCTATAATTACACCTACATCATTTCTACTTTGATTTCTACCTGAATACCAAAGCTTAAAACCTAAACTATCAATCTCCCTGGCCTTCTCCCCAACCCATTTAATTTCTTGAACACATAAAATATTTAACTTTCTATGAACCATAATATCTATTAATTCCATTAATTTACCTATAAGAGTACCTATATTCCAAGATCTTAACCTAATTCTAGTTTCATGGACTAACTTCTTTGCCCCGCATCCATCCATAATGTGGGAACTTGCTTATTTAACACAATCGGCACCAATGCAACTTTTTATTATTTATCAATGCTTTTGGACCCTAACATTAACACAAATATTTAAAAGATTCATGTCATGATTATTTCTACAAGTTTTATTGTTACTACCTATTGCAACCTCCACTTTTCACATCCGGACTTGGGATCGAAAAAGTTTTACTTAATTTTAAGACAAAAAAATGTTAAACCTAAATCCTAAACCTACAACCGTAAATCATAAACCCTAATAAACCCTAAACTAATAAACATAAATAAACCAACCAAAATAAACTAAACCCTAAATAAAGAAAAGAAACAACTCTAAACCCTAAACCCAACATAAAACTTAGCCCTAAAACCCCATAAACCTAAACCCTAAACCTAAACCCTAAAACCCACAACCCTAAATCTAAACCCTAAACCTCAAACCCCAAAACATAAACCTCTAACCAAAACATAAACCAAAAAAATAAGTAAAATAAAAAAACCTAAACTAAATAAATAAACTTAAATAAAAAAAAAAAAATAAGATAGATAAAAAAAACTAAATAAACTAAACTATCTTTACTAAATTTAAAAAAAAAACTAAACTTAAATTAAAATAAACCTAAACCCTAAACTAACCTAAAACCTAAACCTTAACCCTAAATTAAACCCTAAACCAAATAAATTTAAACCCTAAAACCTACCTTAAAACTAACCCTAAACTTAAACCTAAAGCATAAACCCCAAAACCCCAAATAAACCCCAAACCCTAACCTTAAACAAAACCCAAAGTAACCAAATAAATTAAATCTAAACCCTAAAACTTAATAAAGCTAGGGTTACCTATTTAAGGTTGGTTTCTGTTAGGGTTTACTATACCTTTGGGGTTTAGGGTTAGTTTAGTTTGGGTATGGTTATAATAGGGTTTAGGGTTTGTGGTTTTGTGGGTTAGTGGTTATGGTTATGGTATGGCTATTAAAATAAAAAGATTTAGTGTAATAGGTTGAGTAATCTAGGATCAGGGTTAGGTTTATTTTAAGAGAGGTTTTTTTTTTTAGGGTTTAGCTCAGTATATTTATTTTAGTGATTTATCTTTAATTTTATTTTGTTTATGTTTTTATTTATTTTTTAGGTTTTATTTAGTTTAGTTTGCATAGTTTATTTACGTTTATTTTATTATTTATTTATATAGTTTATTTTTTATTTTAGTTTAGGTTTAGGTTTATGTTTTTTTTAGTTCATTTTTTATTTTAGTTTAGTTTTGGTTTACTTTTAGTTTAGTTTATGTTTATTTATGTTTATTTTTTTTAGGTTGAGGTTTACTTTAGGTTTATGTTTAATTTATTTTTTATTTATTTATAATTATTTTAGTATAGGATAGTTTATTTTATTTAATTTTTTAGTTTAGGATTATTTAGTTTAGTTTAATGTTTGGGGTTTTAGTTTATTTAGGTTTATGGTTTTTATTTTATTTTTTATTTATATTTTTTTTATTTTAGTTTAGTTATTTAGTGTTTATTTTATTTATGTTTGTTTAGGTTTATTAGTTTATTATTTAGTTTTATTTAGTTTATTTTAAATTTTATTTTATTTTAGGTTTATTTTTTGTATAGTTATTTAGTTTTTCAATTTAGTTAGATTTAGTTTTTTATTTAGTTTAAGTTTTTTTTTTAGGTTTATGTTCATTTATTTTCTTTAGTTTTATTTTTATTTTAGTTTATTTATTTATTTTAGTTTATTTATGTTTATTTATTTGGTTTTATTTTTATTTTAGATTTAGGTTTATTTATTTTTTGGTTTAGTTTTTTTGGTTTATTTAGTCTTTTAGTTTTATTTAGTTTTAGGTTTAAGTTTATTAGTTAGATTTTTATTTTTAGTTTAGTATTTAGGTATTTATTTAGTTTAGTTATTTAGTTTATTTATTTATTTAGTTTTTAAGTTTAGTTTAGTTTATTTAGTTTATTTAGTATTTTTTTTAGTTTATTTTATTTTTTATTTATATTTAGTTTATATTTATTTATAGTTTAGGTTTATTTAGTTTAGGTTTAGTTTAGTTTAGTTTAATTTATTTAGTTGCTATTTATTTAGTTTTTTATTTTTATTTATTTATTTAGTTTATTTATTTAGTTTAGATATTTTATTTTATTTTGTTTTATTTTAGTTTTATTTAGTTTATATTTAGTTTATTTATTTAGGTTTATTTAGGTTTATTTATTTTAGTTTAGTGTAGTTTAAGTTTATTTTTTTTGTTTTATTATTTTAGTTTAGGTTTTATTTTATAGTTTATTTTTTTTTATTTATGTTAGGTTTATTTATTTTTTTTATTTTAGTTATTTAGTTTATGTTTTATTTAGTTTAGGTATTTAGTTTATTTATTTATTTATTATTTAGGTTTATTATATTTAATTATTTATTATTTTTAGTTATTTATTTAGTTTAGTTTTTTTAGTTTTAAGTTTATTTATTAATTATTTTAATTTATTTTTTATTTTAGTTTATTTTATTTTGGTTTATTTTTAGTAGTTTTTTATTTATTTTAGTTTATTTATTTAGTTTAGTTTTTTTAGGTTAGTAGTTTAGCTAAGTTTTATTTGTTTATTTATTTTATTTTAGGTTTATTTTAGTTTTGTTTAATTTATTTAGTTTTATTTTATTTTAGTAGTTTTAGGTTTAGGTTTTAGTTTATTATTTAGTTTAGTTTAGATTTAGTTTATTTTATTTTATTTTTAGGTTTATTTATTTTTAGGTTTTTAGTTTATATTTAGTTTAGTTTTAATTTAAGTTTTATATTTAGTGTTTTTTATTTGTTTTTAGTTTTAGTTTATTTATTATTTTATTTTATTAGTATTAGTTTAATTAGTTTTATTAATTTTTATTACTAGTTATTTTCTTTTAGTTTATTTATTATTATTATTAGATGTAGTATATTTATTTTAGATTTATTATTTAGTTTATTATTAGTGTATTTTATTATTATTATTATTAGTTTACTTATTAATTTGATTTAGTTTAATTTATTATTTGTTTATTAGTTTAGTGTTAGTTATTTAATTTTAGTTTATTAGTTTCTTTAGTTTTATTATTAATTTTAGTTATCATTATTTAATTAGTTTATTAGTTTATTAATTTAGTTTAGTTATTAGTTTTATTCATTAGTTTATTATTATTTTTTTTTATTAATTATTTAGTTTGTTTTATTAGTTTTAGTAGTTATTAATTTTTAGTTTAGTTAGTTTAGTTATTTTATATTTTGGGTTTAGTTTATTATTATTTTTATTTTAATGTTAGTTATGTATTTTTAGTTTATTTATAGTTATTATAGTTAGTTATTTATTAGGTTTAATTTTAGTTAGTTTTATTAGTTTAGTTTCATAATAGTTTTGGTTTAGTTTAGTTTTATTAGTTTTATTAGTTTAGTTTATTTTTCTTTATTTTATTATTTTTATTTATGTTTAATTTTTTATTGTTTATTACTTTAGTTTTTTGTTATTTTTAGTTTATTTTTTTTATTTATTTAGTTAGTTTAGTTTATTTAGTTTTGTTTATGATTTATTAATTTAGTTTAGTTAGTTTAGTTTAGTTTTATTTTTATTTTTTATTTTGGTTTTAGAGTTTTTAGTAGGTTTAGGTTTAAGGTTTATTATAGTTTTTTTATATTTATTTTTTTTTTTATTATTTTAGTTTGAGTTTTTATTAATTTTAGTTTGGGCTTTTTTTAGGAAAAAATTCATGTACAACATTTCTAGTTTTATTTCATCAATCAACTAACACGCCAGTTCTCAATGACATAGCGATAACATAGATTTAAGCATGCATAGAGCAAATCAATAGTTTATAGAATTCCACTATAAAGACAGCCCATAGTTATTATTCTTTTATTAATATATTAGGGGATTAACATATCTACAATTTTACCACCCATGGATAAACCTTGTATTTTACCTCCAAAACCATCAGTTTACCATTTATATCCACCAACGTAGTTATGATTATTATTATTTTATATAGTTTATGATGGTAATGTTAGTTATACCCATTTGGGTTTAGGATTTTAAGTTAGGTTTTTTGGGTATTTTTTTTTTAATTTATTTAGATTTTAGTTTAGTTTTTTTTAGCTTTATGGTTTAGTTTGGTTAGTTTTCTTAGTTTAGTTTATGATTTAGGGTGGTTTTAAAGTTTAGTTTTGGTTTATTTTATTTATTATTGTGGTTTAAGTTTTTAGTTATGTTTTAGGTTTAGGATTTAGTTTATTGTTTAGAGTTTTGGTTTTAGTTTAGTTTGGGTTTTTTTTTAGCTTTTGTTTGGGTTTTTTCTTTAGTTTCAATTAGTTTTATTATTTAATAGTAAGCAGTTTATTATTTAGTTTATCTTTATATGTTTAGTTTATTTTTATTTTTATTTTTTTATTTATTATTTTTATTTTATTTAGATTGTATATTTAGTTTATTTATTTTATTAGGTTTTTATTTTAGTTTTTTTTTTTTAGTTTAGTTAAATTTTTTAGTTTTATTTTATTTTATTTTTGGGTTATTGTTTTATTTTTTTTAGGTTTATTTAATTTTGTTTATATTTTGGTTTAGTAGGTTTATTTTTTAGGTTTTATTTTATTTAGGTTTAATTTTATTTTAGTTAGGTTTATTTTATTTTTATTTTAGGTATGTTTTATTTTTTTTTAGTTTTGTGCTCATTTATAGTTTTTATTTTATTATTTTATTTTAGGTTTTAGGTTTTATTTAGATTTTAGTTTCTTCACTTAGTTATTTATGTTTATATTTAGTTTTAGGTTTTAGTTTATTCTTAGTCAGATCATTTCTTTAGGTTAGCTCCACCATCATGGATATTTATTTTTAGTTATATTCATTTAGGTTACATATAGACCCAGGCCCATAGTTATTATTATTTTAGATCACCAGGGAGGTTTGGCCCATTTAAGTGGTTTGGGCTATGGTTTATTAGGGAGTAAGTTTGGTAAGGGAGTAGGGTCAGGTCAGGGTCAGGGTTTAGGTTTATTAGGTTTAGGTTATGGGTTTGGTAGGGTTGGATGGTTTAGAGTCAGTGGAGTTTAGAGTTTTTATGAGGGTTTTTGGAGTTATTTGTTAGTTTAGGGTTTGGGTTTAGGATTTGATTTAGGGTATTTTAATCAGTAAACCCCAGGTAGTTTATTTAGCATTTTATATGTTAGTTATTTATTTTTTATATTTTAGTCTAATTTTATTTAGATTAGTTTATTATTTAGTTTATTTATTTTTGTTTAGGTTTTTTATTTAGTTTTAGTAGGTTTATGAAGATTAAATTTTTAGCTGAGTTTTATTTTATTTTATCTTTATTTTGGTTTTATTTTGATCAGGTTTAGGTTTTATTTACATTATATTTTGGTTTTAGTTTAGTTTATTTTAGGTTTTATTTTTTAGTTTAATTTTATTTTTTTAGTGAGTTTTATTTTTTTTTTAATTTAGGTTTTATGTTTTATTTTTAGTTTTAGGTTTAGTTTATTTTATTTTATTATTTTAGCTTTAGTTTTAGGTTTTATTTTGTTTAGGTTTAGGTTACTTAGTTTAGGTTTAGGTTTATTTATTTTAGTTTTAGTTTATTTTAGTTTGTGCTTAGTTTATTTAGTTTTTTAGTTTCGTGCTTTATTTTAAGGTTATTTTATTTAGGTTTTAGTTTATTTAGTTTAGTTTATTTGGGTTTTATTTATTTAGTTTATTTAGTTTAGTTTAGGTTTATTTATTTATTTTATTTTCTTTTATTTTTAGTTTATATATTTTAGTTTTAGCTTGTTTTATTTATTTAGTTTATTTTAGTTTAGTTTTAGTTTTCTTTTTAGGTTTAGTTTAGTAAGTTTAAGTTTATTTATTTGTTTATTTTATTTATCTTTTAGGTTTATTTATTTAGTTTTAAGCTTTACATTTAGGTTTAATTAGTTTAGTTTTGGTATTTTAGTTTATTTTATTTAGTTTATTTTATTTAGTTGGTTTATTTACTTTTAGTTTAGGTTTATTTATTTTATTTTTATTTAGTTTAGTTTATTTTATTTTTGGTTTAGGTTTAGTTTTATTTAGTTTATTTTAGCTTTATTTAGGTTTATTTTAATTTAGTAGTTTATTTATTTATTTTAGTTTAAGCTTTATGTTTAGTTTATTTTATTTAGTTTTAGTTTCTACTGGGTTTAGGTTTATTTAGTTAGTTTATTTTGATTATTTAGTTTAGGTTGTAGTTCATTTTAGGTTTGCTTATTTTTTCTTTTAGGTTTAGCTCTTAGGTAGGTTTTTTATTTTAGCTTTATTTATTTATTTTAATTTGTTATGTATAGTCATTTTATTTAGGTTGTGTTTAGGTTTATTTTATTTAGTTTATTTAGTTTATTAGCTCATTTTAGTATTTATTAGTTTATTTAGCTCAGTTTGGCCTTAGTGTTTTTCAGTTTGTGCTTAGCCAGCTCAGCCTAGGTTGGCTCTGCTTCAGCCTAGGTTAAGAATAGCTTTATTTAGCCTAGGCTTCAGGCTTTAGGTTTATTTGGCCTAGGTTTAGTTTAGTTTCATTTTATTTTTATATAGTTATTCATTTATCTTGCTAGGTTTATTTAGCTTTTAGTTTACTTTATTAGTTTAGGTTTATTTATTCATTTAGCTTCTTTTATGTTTAGGTTTATTTTAAGTTTTAGTTTTATTTATTTTATTTTTAGTTTAGTTTAGTTTAGTTTAGTTTAGGTTTATTTTTAGTTTTGTTTATTTAGGTTTATGTTGTTTTGCCTAGGTTCATTTATTTCTTTTGTTTATTTTTTGTTTTTATCCTGCTTTTATTTTAGTTTATTTTGTTTAGATTTAGTTTAGATTTAGCCTGAGGTTTAGGTTTAGTTTTTTATTTGAGTTGATTTTAGTTTAGGTTTTTTATTTCAGTTTAGGTTTAATTTATTTATTTTAGGTTTAGCTTTAGATTTAGTTTAGTTTATTTAGTAGTTTAGTGTTTAGGTTTTAAGGTTTAAATTTAGGTTTATTTAGTTTAGTTTTTTTAGTTTTAGGTAGGTTTTTTTAGCTCAGTAGGTTTTAAGTTTATTTATTTTAGTTTATTTTTAGGTTTATTTTTTATAAGTTTAGTTTATTTTATTTATATTTAGGTTTAGTAGGTTTAGTTTAGATTTATTTACTCAGGTTTATTTTGGTTGTGTTTTATTTAGTTTAGATTTTAGTTTATTTAGGTTTAGGATTAGTTAGTTTTTATTTAGTGTTTTAGTTTGTTTAGCTAGTAAGCTTTACATTAGTTTATGTATTTAGATTATGATTTAATTGGTTTAGGTTTAGGTATTTAGGTTTAGGTATTTATTTTATTTTATGTTTAGTTTAGTTCATTTTAGTTTAGTTTATTTATTTTAAGTTTGTTTAGGTTTTAGTTTATTTAGGTTTAGTTTAGGTTTAGGTTTATTTTAGTTTAGGTTTTAGGTTTAGTTTTATGTTTATTTTAGGTTTTATTTAGTTTAGTTTAGTTTAGGTTTATTTTATTTATTTTATATTGTTTAGGTTTAGGTTTATTTTATTTAATTCATTTTAGTTTAGTTTAGTTTATGTTTAGGTTAGTTTTGGTTTTAGGTTTATTTAGTTTAGTTTATGTTATTTAGTTTAGTTTATTTTAGTTTATTTATTTTAGTTTATTTTAGTTTATGTTTACATTTATTTATTTTATTTTATTTTATTTTATTTATTTAGTTTAGTTTAGGTTTATTTATTTTATTTTTATTTTATTTTAGTTTACTTCTTTTAGTTTTGGTTTAGGTGAGGTTTTGGTTTATTTAGTTTTATTTATTTTTAGGTTTATTTAGTTTAGTTTAGTTTAGGTTTATTTTAATTATTTATTTAGTTAAGTTTTATTTTTATTTTTTTTAGTTTAGTTTAGGTTTAAGTTTATTTATTTAATTTTGTTTTGTTTAGTTTATTTTATAGTTTATTTTTTTATTTAGTTTAGTTTAGGTTTAGGCTTTATTTAGGTTATTATTTTATTTAGTTTAGTTTAGCCAGTTTAGGGCTTTAGTTTAGGTTTATTTTATTTTTTTAGGTTTATTTATTTAGTTTAATTTATTTAGTTTATTTTTTTAGTTTATTTATCTAGTTTAGGTTTAGGTTTTATTTATTTTAAGTTAGTTTATTTATTTAGTTTAGGTTTTAGTTTAGATCATTTATTAATTTTATTTATTTAGTATATTTTAAGTTTTAATTTAGTTTATTTTTTTTTAGTTCAATTTTATTTATTTATTTAGCTTTAGTTTAGTTTAGTTTATTTTAGGTTTATATATTTTATTTATTATTTAATTTATTATTTATTTAGTTTTGTTGGTTTAGTTAATTTAGTTTGTTTATTTGGTTTAATTTTTTATTTTAATTTATTTTTTAGTTTTTTTTGTTTAGTTTAGATATTTAGATTTAGTTTATTTTATTTTAGGTTTGTTTATTTTAAGTTTACATAGTTTTGTTTAGTTTTGGTTTTATTTAGTTTAGGTTTATTTTTTTATTTTATTTAGTTTTACGATTTATTTAGTTTATTTTATTTTATTATTTAGTTAGTTCATGTTTATTTTAGTTTAAGCTTTATTTTATTTTTTAGGTTTAGGTTTATTTTTAGTTTAGTTTATTTATTTTTATTATTGTTTATTTAGTTTAGTTTAGGTTTTAGTTTATTTTATTTTAGTTTTATTTAGTTTTATTTAGTTTAATTTTATTTTAATTTAGTTTATTTATTTTAATTTAGGTAGCTTTATATTTTAGGTTTAGGTTTATTTTATTTATTTAAGTATGAGTTTAAGTAGTTTATTTGTTTTTTAGTTTAGTTTAGTTTATTTAGTTTAGGTTTTCTTTTTTATTTAAGATTTCTTTTAGTTTAGTTTATTTTGAGGTTATTTATTTATTTATTTTATTTTAGCTTTATTTAGTTTTATTTAGTTTAGTTTATTTTAATCATTTAGTTTATTTTAGTTTATCATTTAGCTTTAGGATCAGATTTAGGCTATTACTAATTTAATAGCAGTCAGCTTTTCATATTATTTTAGACATTTATTTAGTCTTTATTTATAACATGTATTTTATTTATTTATTCATTGGCTAGCTGGTTTATTTATTTTAGTTTAGAGGCCCAGTGTGGCTTGTGGCCTAGGGCTTTTAGGCTCAGTGCTTCAATCCAGGTTGGCCTTGTGGGCCCAGGGTCATTTGATTTTATTTGTGGTTTGGTTTAGATTTTCGGGTTGTGGCCTGTGGCTCAGTGGCCTGGATCAGGATTTGGGCCCAGGATTGTGGTAGTGGGCCTAAGGCCAGTTGGGGTCAGGGCCTAGGTTTAGTTTAGGGTTTAGGTCAAGATTTTTTTTTATTTGGCTTTATTTCAGGCCCAGTTTAGAACTAGTCATCATTTGTCTTGGGCCTGGGTTGTGGCTTGTGGATCCGTGGCTTGGCCTAGTGTTTAGTTTTTTTTAAATTAAGTAAACCGATGTTTAGGTTCATTTAGTTTATCCATTTATTTTTTTATTTTATTTTATTTTTTTATTTTATTTAGGTTTATTTTACATAGTTTATTTTATTTTATTTTAGGATTTTTAGTTTGGTTTTTTATCTTAGATCTCAAGGTTTATGTAGTTTATGTTATTTTTTAGTAGTATTTTTTTTATTTATTTTAGGTTTTTATTAATTATTTTAGATTTAAGTGATTTTTTATTTTATTTTTAGTTTAGTTTTGGTTTTATTTTGGTTTATTTTAGTTTTATGTAGGTTTATTTTAGTTTATTTTAGTTTAGGGTTTTAGTATAAGTCAGTTTAGGTCATTTTATTTAGTTATCTAGTAGGTATTTTATTATTTAGGTAGTTTTCTTTTTAGGTTTATTTATATTTATTTAAGTATTTTATTTTAGTTTATTTTATTTTATTTTTTATCTTTAATTTAATTTTATATTTTTATATTTTATTTATTTTATCTTTCTTTAGTAGTTAGGTTTAATTTCTTGTTTTAATTTAGTTTTTTATTTATTTGCTCAGCCTAGGCTCAGTTTAGCTAGAGTTTATTCCATTTTATTATTAATTAGGTCAGTGTATTTATTTATAGGTCTTATAGTCAGCCCAGGTTAGTGTGTTTTGTGGCTAGTATTTTGGCTTTAGGGTTTAGGCCTGGGGTTTAGGAGGTTGGGGTGGTTTGTGGCTCAGGTGGATCAAGTGGGTTTGGGTTGGGGTCAGCTTTGTGGTTAATGGTTTTAGGGTTGGCCAAGGCTTAGGTTTTTAGTTTAGGGTTTTGGGGTTTGTTTATACTTTAGGTTAGGGTTTTATTTTATTATTTTTAAAAAAACAAGCAAACTTTTTATAGTTTATTTTTTATTTATTTTAGTTTATTTTATTTTTTATTTTACTTAGGTTTATTTTTATTCTTATGAGAATTTGACATATCATAAGAACCATGGAGGCGTAGGATTCATGTAGCCGAGCCCCACTTAGTGGGATAAAGGTTTATTGTGCTTGTTGTAGTTTTATTTTATTCTATTTATTTTAGTTTATTTATTTAGGTTTATTTATTTTAGTTTTTTGGTCTAGTTTATTTTTCAATTAGTTTGTTTAGTTTATTTTGTAGTTTATTTTATTTTATCTTTAAGTTTTGGTTTTATTTTGTTTTAGTTTGGTTTTATTTTAGTTTATTTTAGGTTTTATTTTAATTTAGTTTAGGTTTATTTTAATGCATTTTATTTTATTTTATTTTATTTGTGGCTAGTTTAGTTTATTTTATGTTTAGGTTTAGGTTTATTTATTTTATTAGTTTAGTTTTATTAGTTTAGCTCAGGTTTATTTTATTTTATTTTTTTTTTAGGTTCAGGTTTTTTTAGAGTTTAGTTTTTTTTATTATTTTTTTTATATTTTAGATTTATTTTTAGTGTTTTTATTTAGTTTTATTTCTTTTATTTTTTTGGTTTTATCCATATTTTATGTTTTATTTTGGTTTAGGCTATAGTGGCCTAGTGGCAGTTTAGGATTTGGGTAGATTTAGTATTTGTTCTAGTTGGGGTTTAGGCTTTGGGTTTGTATTTAGGGTTTGTGGGGATTAGAGTTTAGGTTTATGGTTTTGTTTAAAGGTTTAGGTTTAGGTTGAGTTTAGGGTTATTTAGGTTTGTGGGTTTAGTTTTAATAGAGAACAAATTTATTCAATATTTCTTCTTGGATTTTATCAACCATGTAGAGACAAAGTTTTCTAAGATACAAGTGATGACATAGATATGAGCACGATAAATCAAAACCCTAGATAACTAAACCATCTCTGAAAGACACATTTATATGTCAGTGGATCACCATGCTTCAGCCAAGTTCCCATAAGAGCCACCCTTGCCTCTGGAGTAGCGGGATTAGCCACCATATCCCTGATCTATCCATCTGCTATCACCATAGTTGTAACCTCTGTCGCACCTCTTGCCTCCATAACCACCACCTCCATATCCACCAGACCTCATCCATCAACATGGTCCCCCACCTCCATCCTACCTCCATAACCACCTCTATATACACCATCATATCCACCAACACCCTAGTAAGTGATGGTTTAGTTTAGCCCAAGGGTTTAGGGTTTAGGGTTTTGATAGCTTTAATGTTTGTGGCTATTTAGGGTTTAGGTTTGGTTGTGTTTAGGGATAGCTTAATGTTTAGCTTTTAGGTTTAAGGTTAGTGTTTAGGTTTGTTTAGGTGGCTTGGCTTAGTTTAGGCCTAGGGTTGTGGTTGGCATTGTGGTTTTAGTCTGGGGTTGGCTTTATTTAGTGGTTTAGCCAAGTTTGGATTTGTGTTTTAGTATGTGGTGAAGGATTAGTTTGTTTGGGTTTATTTATTTTTTTAAAATTAAGTAAATTAGGTTTATTTATTTAGTTTATCTTTATTTTTATTTTTTAAGTTTATTTTATTTTATTTATTTTAGTTTATTTATTTAGTATTTATCTTAGCTTTTTTATCTAATTTATTTTAAGGTTTAGGTTTAGTTTATTTTTTTGTTTATTTTTAGTTTATCTTTTCAGATGGTTTATTTATTTTTAGGTCAGTTTATTTTTCCATAGGTCTTAGTTTTTTAGGTTTATTTTGTATTATTATTTTAGATCATGTTTTGTTTTTATTAGTTTATTTTTATTTATCTTTTGTTTAGTTTTATTTTTATTTTAGGTTTAGTCAGGTTTAGGTTTTTATTGGTATTTTGTGTCTCTTTTAGTTTAGTTAGGTTTATTTTAGTTTATATACCAGTGCAGTAGTTTATTTTAGATTTTATTTAGCATAAGTAGTTTTATTTTGTTTAGGTTTTTTATTTTATTTTCTTTCTTTAGTTTTAGGTTTTTTTCCTTTATGGTTTAGGTTTTATTTTTTTATTTATTTTAGGTTTATTTTAGGTTTAGTTTTATCCAATTTTTTTTCTAGGTTTAATTAATGTTTATTTTAGGTCTCTTTTATTTTATTTATTCTTTTATTTTAGCCTTTATTTATATAGTTAGTTTAGGTTTTTTTTTACCTTTATCTTTAGTTTAGTCCATTTTATATTTTATTATTTTTAGTTTATGTTTAGTTTATAGTTTAGGTTTTAGTTTAGGTCTTATTTATATTTTCTTATCTTTGTTTTAGGTTTGTTTTTTATTTTATTTTCTTTTTAGGTTTTATTTAATCTCAGTTTAAGTTTTCAGGTTTTGTGGGTTTGCCCAGGCTTTTGGCCTAGTCTAGTGGGTTTAGGCCAGGAAGCCAGTGGCCTTGGCCTAGGCTCAGGCTCAGGGGCCTGGCCCCAGAGCTCGGGTTTGTGGGCTGTGCCTTATTTCAGGCTATTTAGGCCCAGGGTCAGTTGTGATTTGTGGCCCAGGTGGCCTGTGTGTGTGGGGGTTTAGGTTTAGGGTAGTGTTTAGGTTTTAGGGTTGCAAGTTTAGTTTTAAGTAGGTTGGGTTTATATTTAAGATTTAGGTTAAGGATTTAATTCAGAAATTTAGTGGGTTTAGGGTTTAGGTTTTTAAGGCTGGGTTTAGGGTTATATGTTTTAGGTTTGGGTTTTGTGGGTTTTAGTTTTAGGGTTTAGAGTTTAGGTTTTGTGGTGTTTATTTTCAGCTCATTTGTATGTGTATATGTGAGGGGACAACACATGATCTAAGATATTTCAAAGTGATCGAAGACATCAAAGAATAGTGCACTATCTCAAAGATAGAAATCATTACCCTACGATGGACCCAATCACCTAATAAGACTCCTAAGGCATGATGGGTCTCGAATATACCATAGATTTTTCCCATACTTTACATGGAAAAGTAAAGGTGGTTTATTTAAATGGGTTTGTTAAGTTCCCTATGAAGGCAAGCTCCATAGTTAATTACATCTTAAAAAAAAATGAATCCTTAAGAATACCACATTAAAGTAGGTGATTATTGTCTCCAAAGAATTCAAAGATAGACTATCAATAAATTGGTTGTATTTTAGAAGATCAAGTGGGATGGATCAAAAGGAAGAGTTATTATCTAAACCAAAGGAGATGAGTAGGAGTACTCATGATACTAGGAAACCAAGTGAGTAGTCCAATCTATCCTATGGTTGGGCATATTTGAAATTGAGAGATTTATTTATTTGATTTGAAATTTTATTAGAAATCTAGACTTATAATTCCACAATACAATATGTGGAAATCGAGGTGATGATTTATGCTTGTAAAGGGAAACAACAACCTCATCCTAAATCTAGGAACGGCGAGGGCCAAAGCATGACCTAAAGGGGAAAGTGGTTATATGGTTTACCTCCACAAGAGAGTAAACCACCACTTGACTTATTATCACTGAGTGGCAGCCAACTAACTCCACCTATGCTTTAAATCCATGTAAGTCATATGCTTTGCAGATGGTTAGTTGTTATTATTTAGAAAAAGACTAAGTCCTTAAACCCACTCCATCAAAGAGCATGAGGGTATGAATACCGAATTAAATCTAATGCAAATTCTTATCAAATTTTATTTAATTTATGACTCTTTGTTTTGACACAGGCTATAGGATTTTGTTTGCCTAAATGCATGAGAAGTTGATTATGGGCCAAATCAAAAGGGAAATAGGTGTTCTTCCATCATAGGCTCTCAAAGGTTAAGCCCATTCTATCTAGCAAAGATGGAAGCCCTCTTAACAAGAGAAACAAGATGATTATGCATGATATTAAACATATAATATCCAGCTAAGGGTAACTAAATATTTCACTATCTTGATTTAATGTCTATGTTTTTATATGAGATTATGAGTTATTTTAAAAGATTAGTTATGAGTTGTTAATGGAATAAAAGAATTATTTTTATCTTAAGAGCCTAACTGCATCCAGGCCATACAACAATCACCAATCATAAACAAACTATGAAAATACATGCTTTATCTAATGCACTAGCTAAACAAAACATCAAACAATTTTTATAAAGATATTACAAAAGAATAAAAGGCTGATACGATCGGGTACCACCGTACATCCCAAAAAGAAATGTGGGTTGTTGAGTTCTACCCTTATACAACCTAGATTACAAGAGAATAATTATAATTACAGATGATGAATGTTATGGGGGTCTTCATTCTTCATTCGTCCTTCTTCGTTTCTTCATCTTCCATTTCTTCATTTAATTTTCTCTATTTCTTACTTTTTTGGATTGATTTGGATATGCTTGCTCCAAAGGCATCACATGGTACATAAGACTTGGTCTTATAACCAATGCTCATCCTAATAATCTCTCATAATACTCATCCTAATCCTAATGCAAAATTACATTAAAAGAAGGAAAGTAAATCTACACCCGCAAAACAAATGTTAGCTAAACACACCATACAACCCAAGCAATTATATGAATAATTTGGACTTCAACCCACACATGGGTAACCAAGTCCACTGCCTTAACTTGGTTATGCTTAGGCTAAGCAACCTACATAGCAAAAAAACATTTATATTTTATTTATTTAAGCACAACCCCTATAGAAAGCATGATTAGCTAATATCGCCTAAAATCTAGGTATTACACATGCACCTAACATCTCCTACAATAATACATCACAAAATGAGCATGCATCAAGCCATACACCTCCCTAACATAAATCTATAAATGTTTACTTAGTCTAATGCGCATGAATTAAAGTTTTTGTGGTATCTCCTAACTAGGCTTTAGATTTATGATTTGCTAAGTGTGAGGGATTTAATTTATAAAGTGGTTGATTTTTCTTTAAGTTATTTGATTGATTTAAAGATTTTACTTAGTGTTTTCTTTCATTTCATATGGTCTACACTTAACAACTATGTTATAAAGAGAAGAAAGAGAGGGAACCTCTTTCATCCCTACCTTAAGTCACTTCTAAAGCAAGTTAATTAATCAATTTAGTGAATAGCATATTATATGTTTTAATTAGTCCAAAGTTTAGGTTCACTCTAAATAACCTTATTCAATAAGAATGACATCTTAAGATTAATTAGAATGAATTGCTATAACATAACACATGTTTATTCATTTCTTTCCATCATGTA
Organism: Cymbidium sinense; assembly: GCA_021442155.1. NCBI lineage: Eukaryota > Viridiplantae > Streptophyta > Magnoliopsida > Asparagales > Orchidaceae > Cymbidium > Cymbidium sinense. Next base: position 370,707,015 of record CM038214.1, on the reverse strand, counting down.
TATCATGCATATGATTAAATTATGCATGCAATTTATATTTTATATACATGAATGATGAATGCAAAGAAGTGTGTTTGAAATTTAAATATTTCATTTGATTGAATTATGAATGCATGCCTTTTAATAGAAAGAGGATTTTTCATCCATTAACTAGATACACATGTATAAAAGTTTTAAGTGAGTACATCATCATTATTCTGCACTGTGAGTGTAAGGTACAAGACTACTACTTACTACTTAAAGCCGCACTGGGTGTCTAGACTAATATACCACTTTTCTTATACATATATAAATATAAGTAACTACAAGGATAGAAAAACTCATGAAAAAATTGTATTTGATTTATATGACTTATGATTCTTATTCATTGGCCACATCACACATACACATGTATAAGAGTTTTAAGTGAGTATGATGCCATTATTCTGCATTCAGTATAAGGTATACTATAGGCTACTTAAAGCCTTGCAGCCTAGGGTGTCCAGACTAAAATACCACTTTTCTCGATATGAATGTATGAAAAGAACCACAAGAAGAAGAACTCATGCAAGAACTCATATTTGATTTTATTATATGATTTACATATGTGGTATGAAATTCTTCCTAAGTTTTAGCGTGGAAATGCATAGAAATAGATTTAGACAAATATTGTGTGCTTTTCAAATGAACTATACATTTGTAATTCCTATGTGAATACATGTAAGATAAGGAAAGAGAGCTTCATATTGCATATCTTATATTATCAACACATGCAAACCTATAGATATTTGTAATTACCATACCATTTATTATAATTTATTTATGAGCTTTTGAAAATAACTTTTGATTTAATAGTGATAATCCACACCTATTTTAATTTAAATCAACACATGCAATTTGACAAAAAGAAACCATTTCATTTAGTTAATTTTAAAAGGAATGAATGCATGATTACACATGGGAAGCAACATTTAACATGATTGGAAAAAATAAAGGAACATAAGAACATTATCACATACATTCCAATTAATTCCAAAGGACAATCATACAAAATAAAGCCACTTAAAATAAACCAAAGTCTTTTAATGAAATTTCTTAATTTTGAGTTTGATTTGATTTAGAAATGAAAGAGATTCGATCCTAATCCCATTCCTCATGTGTGAGTTAATTTGATTTAATGAAGAAGTATTTAAGTTGATTTTATGGTTTAATTAGGTTAGTGTATGAATTAAGCTAATTAATTAACCCTTACCTACATCACCTTAAGTTAATTTACTAATTAATAATGAGCCAATATGATATGCAACCACATGGAAAGTAAATTTGCAATGCTCCTAAGAAATGAAAGGGGCCTAATGCAATTGGCTCATGATTAATAGTTAATTGCTTAAGGATCTCACTTAACTACTTTTATAGTATTCTCACATGTGAGCTAATCATAATTTCATTACCTCCCTTTGGATTATTGAACGCCCAAAGAGCTACCCACGATTAAATTACAAAAATAGATTCAACTAAATTAATTAAATTTATTAATTAACTAATTAAATTTTAATTAACCTTAACCAATCAAAATGAGACGGGCTTAGAGAAAGAGACAAAGAAGAGAGCCTAAGTCTCAATCCCTAAATCCTTTCAATTAGTTGATTAAAGTTGAGGTATGATTTGGATTTTTGATTAATCTTGATAATTAATTAATTAAGGGGTGTTGATTAATTAATTATTTAAGAGGGATTAGAGAAGACTTAAAGAAAAGATTCAAAGGAGTCCCAATCCATTTCTCTAGACTTCATCGCTAATAGAGGTTAATAAGCTTAATTGATTGATTAATTTACATTTGCTTCATTATCATTAATTACATTGAGAAAGTTATTAAGGCTTAACCCATTTGTTTCGTTAATTAAGAAACCAATAAAATCCCAAAAAAATAGGTGAGGCAGAGATCATCCCCTAAACATGCACATAAAGTTTGAGATTAATTGGATGGTTAATTAGGGAGTAATTAGACTAATTACATTTCTAATTAAGCCTTAATTAAGCCAAATCCACTATTCAAAATTAATTAATAATAATTTTCTTGGATTCTACTCTAAAATATCTTTAAAATGAGCCTAAGTTTGTATTTTTTTATGGATTTTTCTAGAATTAGTTATGAATTTAGGAATTTTTAGGATTAAAAACTAGTTAATTAGCCCTAATTAGAGCCTTAATCCCATCGAGCCACATGGCGGCTGACATGGCACACTTTCCATTATGGTACGATGGGATTTGCTTTTTAAGTTATCACATCCAAGTGATGAATGAATGGCGGCACGCGTAACTCCATGGACCATCCATCTAAGATTTGAAGGATTAATCGAGGCTCTAAGCGTGATTAGATCAGACCATTCATCCCGATCATGGATGGACATCCATGATCTATCTCCTCCTAAGTGTCGAATAATGGCCACCATCCATCAATCGTCGCTCGATCCGAGCCCACCCGGGCTTGGATGGAGATGAAAATGATCCCACACCTTTGAGGAAGCACAATAAGAAGATCTAACAGAGGAAATCACATGACATGAAAATTTCTTTCATAAAGGACCAACCTATTTTCATTTAAGGATAGGTTTCAATGGCATACCTAATCGGAGCTTATGATCGGTTCCAATGATTGAGGAAGTTTTGTTTAGAAATAAAGCTCTATTGAGCCGCATAAGCTTTGATTTGAGTTTGCTCAAAAGACCAATCCATTGTAGTGGGGCTTGATTGAACTCTACCCTCGGCCATCAAGAAGCTTGGGAAATGATTCATTCTCACTCATTTGGCTCCAAGGAAGGGGTGCAAAGTTAATTGCACTTTGTGGAGGTTTAAGCAAATGAGAATCAAGGTGGCCTCCCTATTTTATAATAAACCAGAATGGATTTTGGAGCTGGGAAGGCTTGAAATTACTCTGGGAACTCTCTCCTGGATGCTAGAGATGAATCGAGTGTGAGTGTCTGAAGTTTGAGTGAGAATGAGGGGTATACCCCTCATTCCTGATCGATGGCACTTCTTGGATTTTTCTTGATCAATTGGCCAAATTAGAGGGTGGTGGAGGTCCTGGGTGCATGATGTGGCTCGCTTTGGTTGGGTGATGTGGAGGTGGCTCAAGGGAGTAATGGGTGTCTTATGGTTGTTTGAAAGCTCCATTGGGATGGGAGGTGATTTCACCTCCCATGGATCATGGCTGACCCAACCACCTTTTGGTCAAGTCACCATGGTCCTAGGTGCCTAAGTGGACCTATTGTGTGCCAAGTGGTTAGTAAATGACCAAATGAGCATGTGTCTTATCTCATGGGATGCCCTAAACCTAATGGCAAAATGGTTATTTTGCTATGGGTTTGGTTTCAGTAGATTTGGGATGGGTCAAAAGTGGGTTAGCCCAAATTTCAAGTAGTTTGGAGTTTATTTGATTTGATTTGGCTTGATTTGACCTATTTAGGTCAAGTTGACAAATTGGTCAGATTGGGTCAAACCAAGGTTTGGGTCAAGTTCAATTGGCTAATTGAAAATGATTGTAGGCTTTGGTTTGGTTTGGAATTAATTTGGATTTTGGCTAATTTGACCCTTTAGGTCAATTTGGGTAAGTTAGTCAAGTTGACCAATTGGTCAAATTGGGCTCAATCATGGTTTTGGTCAAGTTTAATAATTGATTTAGAATGAACTTGAGCCATTGGTTATAATCAATTTGGGTTGGATTATGATTTGACTTATTTTGGCTTTTATGCCAATTTGGGTCAACTTGGGTCAAATAGCCAATTGGGCTTTATTTGGCTCAAGTGAGGGTTTGGTCATGTTCAATCATTGGTTAGAATGGGTTTGAATCAATGGTTTCATCAATTTGGCATATGGTGGATTTTGGCTAATTTGGGTTTCATTTGGGTTAAATGTTGACTTGGTTAACAGCTAGGTTGACTTGGTTTGACCCAATTCATGATAAATTGATTAACCTAGAATAATTTTGATCATGTTGTGAGGTTTGATGGGCTTAGTTCAATCCAATTTGGGTTGAATTAGAACTTGACTTGAAAAGGTCTTTTAGGTCACTTTAGTTCAAGTGAACCTAAATGGGTTAATTGGCTTGATCATGGCTTGATTCAAGTTTAATTATATTGATAAATGGGTTTGAGATGAAAATACAAATTGAATTGCAAGTAATTTGGATCCATATGGATTTTGGTTCATATGACAATTTCAAGTAAAAAAGGGCTAACTTGGGTTTAATTTGGGTTGGCATGGATTTGGTTTGATAATTGTAGTTTGTATTTATATTTGGATCAATGATTGTAGGAATGTTTGAATCATGAGAAAATCCATGAGTTTTGAATTGATTTGGGTATTATTTAGCCAAGTTCAAGAATTTAGCTAAAATGGCTAAAATCAAGAATTTGATTTGATTTGGGTTTCAACCATTTGGAGTTTGGAATTGATTTATGAATTAGAATTTGATTTGAGATTGAATTTGATAATTGAGAAAATCAATTGAATTTGGGTTGATTTAAATTTGGTTAAGGCTAAGTCCATAAGATAAAATCAAAGGGCTTAGGAAGGGATTTGGAGTTTGAATTTGATCATGGGTTTCAATCATTTGATAGTTGGATTTGATTTTAGAATTCATATTTGAATTTGAGATTTGATTTCAAAGAATGAAGTAAGGATTTGGTTTGGGCCATAAGGTAGGCAAGTTCTCCTAAATCCTTAAGGCACAACCTACCCCTATGGCTAACTCTTCTAAGTCTCTAGGTTAGGTTAAATGTTCACCTAATGACTACAAGTTTTTCCAGACGAGGAACTCTTTGTGTCTATGAGAGTCTAGATCTGATAAGGAAGTTGAGAGCTCACTCCAAACGGGAGTTCAATAGGTTTATGGTTTAGGGTTTAGGGTTCTGTGTTTAGGGTTTAGGGTTTAGTGTTTAGTGTTTATCATTTTAGGGTTTAGAGTTTAGGTTTTCAAATTTTGGTTTAGGTTTTAGTTTAGGGTTTAGGTTTAGGGTTTTAACAAAGAACAAATTCATATTCAACATTTATTCTTTCACCAAAAAATGGCACCAAGATTTCTAAGACACAGCGATGACATATATAAAAATGAGCACACATAGAGTAAATCAAAACCCTAGATAACTTGTATTGTATCTATATAGACACAATTCCATAGCGGCATTCAGATCGATGTTCTTTAGTTTCTCTAGTTCCCATCAACCACCACCTCTTGAGAAGTGGATCATATTTGATCTATCCCTTCATGACCACCATTGCTATAACCTCCATCACTCCTTGCCTCCATAACCACTACACACCACCACCTCCATATTCACCTAACTCTAGATCCCCAACCACCACTCTGCATCCACATTGCAGATCTAGCTTAGTTGATGATGTTCCTATCAAGGTTATTAGTTTAGGTTTAGGTTTAAGTTTAGTTTAGGGTTTAGGTTTATTATTTATTTAGTTTCTTTAGGATTATTTAGTTTTGTTTAGGTTTAGGCTTTAGGGTTTAGGGTAGGGTTAAGGTTTAGGGGTTAGGGTTTAAGATTTAGGGTTTAGTTTTTATGATATAGGGTTTAGGGTTTTTAGGGTTTAGAGTTTAGGGTTATCTTATGGTTTAGATTAAATTTAGGGTTTAGGGTTTAGGGTTTTAGGTTTAGGGTTAAGGGCTTAGGTTTAGGGTTTATGGTTGTGGGTTTAGGGTTTGGGTTTCTAATTTAGGCTACAGGGATTAGGGTTTAAGGTTTAGGTTTAGTATTGAGGTTTATAGTTTTAGGGTTTAGGGTTTTATTTATTTATTTTAGTTTTTTTTTAAATAGGTTTAGGTTTATTTAGTTTATTTAGTTCATTTTTATTTATTTTAGTTTATTTTATTTTTTTTTATTTATATAGGATCAATTTTATTTAGTTTAGTTTATTTATTTTAGGTTTATCTATTTTAGTTTAGGTTTTTATTTAGTTTAATTTTTAAGTTTAGGTTTAGGTTTATGTTTATTTTTTAGTTTAGTTTTTTTTATTTTATTTTTTAGGTTTTGGGTTTATTTTTTATTTTTAAGTTTAGGTTGAGATTTTTTTTAAGTTGAGGTTTTATGTTTTTATTTTAGGTTTATTTTAAGGTTTTATTTTTTAGTCTAGGTATAGGTTTATTTTTGGTTTATTTTATTTAATTTAGTTTAAATTTTTGTTTAGGTTTAGTTTATTTTAAGTTTAGGAATTATTTCTTTTATTTTAGTTTATTTTAGTTTAGGTTTAGGTTTATTTTATTTTTATTTTAGGTTTATGTTTTTTTTTAGTTTAGGGTTTAAGTTTTATTTTTTTATTAAGTTTTAGGTTTTATTTCTAGGTTTACTTTTTTAGGTTTAGGTTTTTATTTAGTTTATTTTATTTTATTTTTATTTTAGGTATAGATTTTATTTTATTTAGGTTTTTTATTTTTTTAGTTTAGTTTAGGTTATTATTTATTTTATTTTATTTTTTTATTTTATTTTATTTTATTTTTAATTTTAGGTTTAGGTTTTAGTTTAGGCTTTTATTTTATTTTATCTTTTTATTTTATTTTGGTTTAGGTTTTTTTATATATTTTAATTTTAGGTTTTATTTAGTTTTGATTAAGTTTTTTAGCATTTTAGGGTTTAGGGTTTAGGGTTTAGGGTTTTACGGTTTATGGTTTATGGTTTTGGGTTTAGGGTTTAAGGTATTTACGGTTTAGGGTTTAGGGTTTAGGTTTAGGTGGGTTCAGGATTTAGTTTAGGGTTTAGGGTTTTTAGTTTTTTTTTAATTTTTCAAAGAGAATAAATTATGATTCAACATTTCTTCTTTTTGGTTTCATCAACTAGGTAATACTCCAAGTTTTCTAAGACACAAGTGATAACATAGGTAAAAATTAAGCATGCATAGAACAAATAAAAAACCACAGATAACTAGAACTGTCTCTATTATAAAGACATAGTTCCATAAGCAGCAAATCAGATCGGTCATTCTTCAGTTTCTCCAGTTCCCATTAGAACCACCGGCCTCTCGAGTAGTGGGATCCACCATCATATCCTCGAACTCTCCTTCCACCACCTGTAACCTCCATCTCCTCCTCTTCACAACATTACTCGACCACCCCTCCTTATCGACACCTCCAGGATCCCCATTACCACTATGATTACCATTACTGCGCCTTAGCCTCCATGTGATTTACTTAGCCTTTTTTGATGGTGATGTTCTTACCATGGTTGCCCATTCTTAGGGTTTAGATTTAGGTTGAGGTTTATTAGGTTTTAGGGTTTAGATTTATTTTTTAATTTATTTAGTTATTTTACTTTTAGGTTTAGGGTTTGGGGTTTATGGTTTAGGGTTTAGGGTTAGGGTTTAGTGATTATGGTTTAGGCTTTAGGGTTTTAGGATTTATGCTTTTAAGGTTTAGGTTTAAGGTTAGGGATAAGGGTTTAGGGGTAAGGATTTAGAGTATAGGTTTTAGGGTTTAGGGTTTTTATTATTTAGGGTTTAGAGTTTTGGGTTAGGTTTTTATGGGTTTAGTTTGATTTAGGGTTTAAAGTTTAGGATTAGGGTTTAGGTTTTGGTTTATGGTTTAATGTTTAGAGTTTTAGGTTTTAAGGTTTAAGTTTAGGTTTTGGTTTAGGTTTAGTTTAGTTTTAGTTTTAGGTTAGGTTTAGGGTTTATGGTTTAGGGTTAGTTTAAGGTTTAGGGTTTAGGGTTTAGGTTTGTGGTTTTTCAAGGATGAAGGTTTAGGATATAGGGTTTTAAGGTTTAGGGTTATTTAAGATTTAATGTTTATGGGTTAACGATTTAGGGTTTAGGGTTTAGGGTTAATGGTTCAGGGTTTAGGGTTCAGTGTTGTAGGTTTAGGGTTTATGGTTTAGAGTTTAGGGTTTAGTGTTTAGGATTTAGGGTTTAGTGGTTTATAGTTTAGGGTTTATTGGTTTTTTTTAAAAAAATTTTTAAGTAAATTGGTAAGTTTAGGTTTATTTAGTTTATTTTATTTATTTATTTTAGTTTATTTTATTTTTATTAGGTTTATTTTATTTTATTTGTTTAGTTTATTTATAGTTTATTTATTTTAGTTTAGGTTTTATTTTATTTTATTTTATTTTTTAGGTTTATGTTTATTTTTTGTTTTAATTTAATTTAATTTATTAGGTTTAGGTTTTATTTTTAATTATTAAGTTTAGGTTTAGGTTTTTATTTCATATTTTGAGGTTTAGGTTTAGTTTATTTTTAGGTTTATTTTTAGTTTATTTTATTTTATTTATTTTAGATTTTAGTTTAAGTTTTATTTATTTTAGTTTTGGTTTTGGTTTATTTAAATTTTTTTAGGTGTTGTTTTTTATTTATTTTTAGGTTCATCATTTAGGTTTAGGTTTTTATTTACTTTTCATTTAATTTTATCTTGGGTTCACTTTATTTTTATTTTAGGTTTATCTTTTATTAAATTTAATTTTTTGACTATTAGATTTATTTTTAATTTATTTTAGTTTGTATTTTCTATTTTAATTTATTTTGTTAAGTTTAGGATTTACTTATTTTATTTTAGTTTAGTTTTTATTTTATACTTTATTTTATTTTATTTTTAGGTTTAGGTTTGGGTTTAGGTTTAGGTTAATGTTTTAGTTTAGGTTTTTAGCTTATTTTATTTAATTTTATTATTTAGGTTTAAGTTTTAGGGTTTAGGATTTAGGGTTTAGTGTTTACGATTTAGGTTTTTAGGTTTAGGGTTTAGGTTTGTGTTTAGGGTTTTAGGTTTAAGGTTTTTTTTTAATGGAGTTTAGGGTTTAAGGTTTAGCATTTAGGGTCTAGGATTTAGGGCTTTAGGATTTAGGGTTTACGATTTAGGGTTTAGGGTTTATGGTTTAGGGTTTAAGGTTTTAGGATTTAGGATTTAGGTTTATGGGTTATAGGTTTAGGGTTTATGGCTTAGGGTTTAGGGTTAGTTTTCGCTTTGGGATTTTTTTATTTTTATTTTTAATTAAGTAAAATGGTTTAGGTTTATTTAGTTTATTTTAAATTTATATAGTATTTTTATGTTTTATTTAGGTTTATTTTATTTCTTTAGTTTAGGTTTTTTAGTTATTTTTTAGGTTTAGGTTTAAGTTTATTTTTTAGTTTACTTTTATTTTAATTTTATTTTCTAGTTTTAGGTTTTATGTTTTATTTTTAGGTTTTAGTTTAGGTTTTTAATTTATTTTTTGAGGTTTAGGTTTCAGTTTTAGGTTTTTATTTCATGTTTATTTTTAGGTTTTATTTCATAGTTTAGGGTTTAGGGTTTTTTTAACAAAAAATTAAGTAAACTAGTGGGTTTATGTTTATTTACTTTATTTTTTATTTATTTTAGTTTATTTTAGTTTTATTTTTTTTATTTTTTTTATTTTAGTTTAGTTTATTTATATTAAGTTTATTTATTTTAATTTATGTTTTTTTGTTTATTTTTTTTGTTTAGGTTCAAGTTTAGATTATTTTTTTAGTTAGTTTTATTTTTATTTTATTTTTTAGGTTTAACTTTTATTTTTTATGATTAGGATTGGGTTTAGGTTTTTATTTTATTTTCTTAGGTTTAGGTTTTAGGTTATTATTTTAAGTTTATTTTTAGGTTTTATTTTTTTAGTTTAGGCTTAGGTTTATTTTTAGTTTATTTTACTTTATTCAGTTTAGGTTTAGGTTTAGTTTATTTTAGGTTTAAGTTTAGGTTTTTTTTTTATTTTAGTTTAGTTTATTTTAGTTCGGGTTTAGATTTATTTTATTTTGCTTATTTTTTTTTTTTTTATAGGTTTTATTTTTGTTTTGGGTTTAGGTTTTATATTTTATTTATTTTGAGGTTTCATTGTTAAGTTTATTTTTAGGTTTAGGTTTTTTTATTTTATTTTAGTTTAGTTTAGTTTAGGTTTAAGTTTATTTTATTTTTATTTTAAGTTTAGGTTTCTTTTAGTTTAAGATTTAGATTTTATTTTTTATTTTTTTAGGATTATTTTTTATTTTTAGGCTTTTATTTAGTTTTTATTTTATTTTATTTTGGGTTTATTATATTTTTATTTTAGGTTTAGTTTTATTTTATTTAGGTTTTTATTTTAATTTAGTTTAGTTTTAATTATTTTATTTGTTTTCTTTTTGTTTTGTATTTTTTCTTTTAGGTTTAGATTTAGGTTTTAGTTTATATTTTTATTTTATTTTATTTATTTATTTATTTATTTTGGTTTTGGTATTTTTATTTATTTTTTTAGATTTTATTTAGTTTAGATTTTGGTTTTTAGCTTGTTAGGGTTTAGGGTTTATGGTTAGTAAAAGGTTTAGAGTTAAGCGTTTAGGGTTTCGGGCTTAGGGTTTATGGTTTAGGTGTTTTTTCTAGTTTAGGGTTTAGGGTTTAAGGTTTAGGGCTTAGGTTTTAGGGTTTAGGGTTTAGGGTTTAGGGTTTAGAGTTTAGGTTTTAGGTTTTAGGTTTTGGGTTCAGGTTTTAGTTTAGGGTTTACGGTTTATGGTTTTTTTTAACATATAACAAATTCAGATTCAACATTTCTTCATTTCGAATTCATTAACGAAGTAACACTCCTTATTTTCTAAAACACAAGCGATGACATAGATAAAATGAGAGGAAATTAAAACCTTAGATAACTAGAACCATCTCTAATGTAAAGACATAGTTTATAGATTTGATTGGGCTTTTGGTTCTCCAATTCCCATCAAAACCACCACGAGTGTGATCCACCATCATATCCCGATCTCTCTCTCACCACCACCACTACAACCTCCTCCGTTGCTCCTCCGTCACCATAACCATCATTGCCACCACCACTTCCATATCCACACCTCTAGATCCCCACCACCCAGTGATAACCGCCAACTGCCTTCACCTCCACTGCAAGATCTTGACTGAACCTAGTTGACGGTGATGTTCCTGCTGTCAAGGTTCTACCCATTCTTAGGGCTTTTTTTTAAAATCAAAAGTGGGAGAATCTTATTTCAAAAAAGAAAGGGATAAAAGGTCCTTAATGGGGATACATCTTGAAACTACTACTGAAAGAGCTATAATTAGCCTAAAGCGGTAAATCCCCCTAACTATTACAAGAAAACCAAAGCAAAAGAAAGAAAAAGATAAAAACTAAGATAGAAATATAATAAAATTCTAAGAAGGGCAGCCAAAGCCATCTATATCCATCTTGAGATGCACAAACCACTTATAGCCCCAACACAAACATGCAAAAGAACTTAAGATAGAGATAAGCATCTAGAAATAATGACAAGCTATGTACACAAAGGAACAAAATGATAAGAATCTTAGATAAGGCTCATGACATTCATCTCAAGAGCAACAGATATGTGAGCATCAAAGTTGAAGAAGGGTTACAATAAAATATGGTGCTACCGATAAAGGATAATAGGAAACATCCCATTACTTGAGTTAAACCAAATAGCCAACCACAAAGTTTAGGTTTATTTTAGGTTTTATTTATTTTAGTTTAGTTTGTTTTTGTTTAAGTTTAGGTTTATTTTATCTTGTTTATTTTATGTTTTGTTTTTTTTTGTTTATGGAATAGGTTTAGTTTTTAGGTTTATGTTTATAGGTTTAGGTTTTATTTACTTTTTATTCCATTTTATTTTAAGTATATTTTATTTTACATTTAGGTTTTATTTTATTTAGGTTTTATATTTTTAGGTTTAATTTATTTTTTAGTTTAGTTTATGTTTTTATTTATTTTATTTTAGATTAGTTTTTATTTTTAATAATTTTTTTTAGGTTTAGGTTTAGGTTTTAGTTTAGGTTTTTATTTTATTTTATTTTATTTATTTATGTTTAAGTTATTTCATTTATTTTATTATTAGGTTTTGGTTTTTAGGTTTTTTGGGTTTTGGGTTTAGGATTTATGGTTTGTGGTTTAGGGTTTAAGCTTTAGGATAGTAGGCTTTAGGGTTAGGGTTTTAGGGTTTAGGGTTTTCATTTTAGGGTTTATGGTTTAGGATTTTAGAGATTAGAGCTTAGGGTTTAGGGTTAATTTTAGGGTTTGGGGTTTTTTATTTTATTTTTTTAAGTAAGTAAACTAGTACGTTTATGTTTTTTTAGTTTATTTATTTATTTATTTATTTTAGTTTAATTTATTATTTATTTATTTTTGCTTAGGTTTTTTATTTTAGTTTATTTTAGTTTTATTTACTTTAGCTTATGTTTTTCATTTTAGTTTTTTTTTTTAGGTTTAGGTTTAGGTTTAGTTTTATTTTCTTAAATTTAATTTTTTTTTATTTTTTTATTTTTTAGGCTTAGGTTTTATTTTTAATTTCTAGGTTTAGGTTTAGGTTTTTATTTTATTTTTTAAAGTTTGTGTTTTAGGTTTTTATTTTAGGATTTATTTTTAAGTTTAGGTTTAGGTTTATTTTTAGTTTATTTTATTTTATTTTATTTAGTTTAGGTTTAGGTTTGCTTATTTTAGGTTTAGGGTTTTATTTAATTTAGTTTTTTATTTTAGTTTTGGTTTAGTTTTATTTTATTTTTATTTAGGTTTAGATTTTTTTTTTAGTTTAGGGTTTAGGAATTATTTTTTCTTTATTTTTAGGTTTTTTTTTTAAGGTTTAGGTTTGTATTTAGTTTTTATTTTTTTATTTTAGGTTTATATTATTTTTATTTTAGTTTTGGTTTTTATTTTATTTGGGTTTTTTATTTTTTAGTTTAGTTTAGGTTTTTATTTATTTTATTTTAGTTTAGTTTTTATTTTCTATTTTTTCATTTTAGGATTTGGTTTATGTGTAGGTTTAGGTTTAGGTTTTAGTTTATGTTTTTATTTTATTTTATTTTCTTATATTTTATTTTGTTTAGGTTTTCTTATTTATTTAATTTTAAGGTTTTATTTAGTTTAGGTTTAGGATAGCTTTTTGGGGTTTAGGGTTTCGGGTTAGATTAAAGTTTAGGGTTTTGGGTTTAGGGTTTAGGTTTAGGGCTTTTTTTGGTTTAGGGTTTAGGGTTTTGGGTTTTGGTTTTAGGGTTTAGGGTTTAAGGTTTATGATTTTAGGGTTTACGATTTAGGTTTTAGGGTTTAGCATTTACATATTAGGTTTATGTTTTTAGTTTAGGGTTTTGGGTTTTTGGGTTTTTTTTTTAACAGAGAACAAATTCAGATTCAACATTTCTTCTTTTGATTTGATCGAACAAATAACACACCAAGTTCTCTATGACCCAAGCGATGACATAGACCAAATATTAGCACTCATAGAAAATCAAAACCCTAGATAACTAGAACCGTCTCTATCAGAAGACACATTTCCATAAGCAAACAAATTGACCATTCTTCAATTTCCATAACACCTCTCGAGTGGATCCACCATCATATCGCGATCTCCTCCGCCACCACCACACCACTATAACCTCCATCCTCCTCCTCCCTAATCAATGCTTAACCACCACTTTCATGTCCACCAGACCTCTGCATCCCCACCTCACTATGATAATCACTATCTCGCCGCTTCCACCACATAAGATCTAGATTGAGCTCGTTGATGTTCCTACCAGGTTATGTTTCATTAAACCCTAAAAGCCTAAAAAAAACTAAACCTAAACCTAAACCCTAAACTTGAACCCTAAAGTCTAAAACCCTAAAACCTAATCCCTAACTCCTAAACTAAACTAATAAACCCTAAACCTACAACCTTAAACCCTAAACGCTAAACCTACAAGCCTAAACCCTAAACCCTAACACCCTAAACCTTAAACCTTAAACCCTAAACCCACCCCAAACCCTAAACCCTAAAAACCTAAAAGCCTAAATCCAAAAAAAATAACCTAAAAATAAAATAAAATAATAATATAAAATATAAACCTAAACTAAAATCTAAACCTAAACCTAAACCTAAAAATATAATAAAATAAAAATAAAAACTAAGCTAAAATAAAATAAATAAAAACTTAAACTAAACTAAAAAAATAAAATAAAGCTATAATGAAAAAACCTAAATAAAATAAAAACTAAATGTAAAATAAAAATAAAATAAACCTAAAATAAAATCAAATAAAAACTAAATAAAATCCTAAACCTAAAAAATAAACCTAAAAATAAATAAAAAATAAAACATAAACCCTAAACTAAAAAGAAAGCCTAAACCTCAAATAAACAAAATAAAATAAATCTAAACCTAAACTATAAAAAATTAAACCTAAACCTAAACCGAAAATAATTTAAACATAAACCCTAAACTAAATAACATAAAATCAACTAAAAATAAACCTAAACCTAAACTAAAAAATAAAACCTAAAAATAAATATAAAATAAAATCCTAAAACCTAAAACTAAACCAAAAATTAAAAAACAATACCTAAACCTAAAAAATAAGATAAGAATAAAATAAACTAAAAAAAAAACATAAAACTAAACCTAAATCTCAAAAATAAACTAAAATAAAAAACCTAAACAAAAATCAATAAATTAAAAGAAATAAACTATACTAAATAAAAATAAAAAATTAATCTAAATAAAAATAAAAAATAAAATAAACTGAATAAAACATAAACTAAATAAACCTAAACCTTAAATCCTAAACCCTAAACCCTAAATCCTAAATCCTAAACCATAATCCCTAACACTAACCCTAACTCTTAACCCTCAACCTTAAACTAACCCTAAACCATAAGCTAACACTAAACCCTAAACCCTAAACCCTAAACAGTAAACCTTTAAAACCCATAGCCTAAACACTAAACCCTAAACCATAAACCCTAAACCCTAATCGTAAACCCTAAACCCTCAAATTTGAAACCCTAAACCCTAATCCCTAAACCGTAAATCCTAAAATACTAAAAACCTAAACCTAAACTAAATAAAACTTAAAAATAAAATAAATAAATAAACTTAAACCTAAATAAAATTATAAAATAAAATAAAATAAAAACCTAAACTAAAACCTAAACCTAAACCTAAAAATAAAATAAAATCAAAAATAAAAATAAACTATACTAAAATACATAAAAAAATAAACTAAACTATGAAATATAAATAAACTTAAGATTGAAAAACCTAAATAAAATAAAAACTAAATGTAAAATAAAATAAAATAAAAAATAAATAAAAACCTAAACCTAAAAAATAAACTTAAAAATAAATAAAAACTTAATCATAAACCCTGAACTAAAATAAATTAAACCTAAAATAAAAATAAATTAAACAAAATAAAATAAATATAAACCTAAACTCAAATAAAATAAACTAAAATAATTAAAACTTAAACCTAAACCTAAGCTAAATAGAATAAAATAAACTAAAAATAAACCTAAACTTAAACTAAAAAATAAAACCTAAAAATAAACCTAAAATAGAAAGCTAAAACCTAAAGGTAAAAAAATAAAATAATAACCTAAACGTAAACCTAAAATTAAAAAATAAAATATAAACCTAAGAAATAAAATAAAAATAAAACTCAACTAAAATAAACCTAAACATAAAAAAAAATAAAACCTAAAAATAAACATAAAATAAAAACCTAAAATGTAAACCTAAAAAATTAAAATAAAAACGTGAACCTAAACCTAAAAATAAAAAATAAAACATAAACTTAAAAAATAAATCTAAACATAAATTAACTAAACTAAGTAAAAATAAAAAATAAACCAAAATAAAAAACAAAATAAATTAAAGTAAAATAAATAAGTAATAAACTAAATACTAAACTTACCAGTTTAATTAGTTAAAGAAAACCATTAACAAAAAAACTAACCCTAAACTTTTAACCCAAAAAAACCCTAAGCCATAAACCCTAAACTCTAAACCTTAAACTCTAAATCATAAAACATAAACCGTAAACCCTAAACCCTAAACCCTAAACCTTAAACCCTAACCCTAACCCTGAACCCTATATCCTAAAAGCATAAACCCTAAACCCTAAATCTAAATGCTAAACCCTAAACCCTAATCCCTAACCCTAAACCATTAACCCTAAACCCCAAACCTAAACCCAAAACCCTAAACCCCAAACCCTAAACCTAATCTTAAAGTATCTAAATAAATTAAAAAATAAACCTAAACCCTAAAATCTAATAAACTTAAACCTAAACCTAAACCCTAAGAATGGGTAGAACCTTGAAGGTAGGAACATCACTGCCAACTGCATCGGCCTAGATCTAAGGCTGGTGGTGGCGACAGTTATCACAGTGGTGGTGGGGGATTTAGAGGTGCTGCTGGATATGGAGGTGGTGGTCAGACCAGTCATGATTATAGAGGTAGGAGGAGCGATGGAGCTATAGCCGTGGTGGTGGCGGAGGCAGAGATTGTAGATATGATGGCGGATCCCACTACTCAAAAGGCCTGGGTGGTTTTCATGGGAACTAGAGAAATTGAATAACTGTCGATCTGATCTGCTGCTTATGGAACTGTGTCTTTATCGTAGACATGGTTCTAGTTTTCCAGGGATTTTGATTTACTTTATGTGTGCTCATTTTTTATCTATGTCATCGCTTGTGTCTTTCAGAACTTGGTGTATTACTTGAATGATGAAATCAAAAAGAAGAAATGTGGAATCTAAATTTGTTCTTTGTTAAAAAAACCAAAAACCCTAAAGTCCCAAAACTTGAACCCTAAACCTAAAGCTAAACCCTAAACCCTACCTTAAAAATAATAAAAAATAAAAAAATATAAAACCCTTACCCTAAATGCTAAACCCTAAATGCTAAACCCTAAAACTAACCATAATCCTTGAACCCTAAACCAAAAACCCTAAACCATAAACCCTAAACCCTAAATCCTAAACCCTAAACATTAATAAGAAACAAATAAAACACTAACCTAAACTAACTAAAACTAAAACTAATAAATAATAAAGTAAAACTAAATAAATAAATAAACTAAATAAGCCTAAAATGAAATAAATAAATAAAAATAAAAATAAAAATAAACCAAATAAACCTAAACTAAATTACATAAACTAAACAAAAAACCTAAACTAAATTAAACTAAATAAAACTTAAACCTTAATAAACCTAAACCTAAACAAATAAAATAAGCCAAACTAAAAAACTATGCCTAAACTAAATGAAAAACTTAAACTAAAATAAACCTAAACCAAAATGTAAACTGAAACTAAATAATCCTGAACCCGAAACCTAAACCTAAATAAAACTAAATAAAACCTAAACCTAAACCAAAATAAACCACAAACTAAATAAATAAACTAAATAAACCTAAATAAATAAAATAAAATAAACTAAACTAAATAGATATAAATAAAATAAAATAAAATAAAAACCTAAACCTAAACTTAAACCTAAAATAAAAACCTAAACTTAAACCTAGCTAAAAATAAAAAATGAACAAAAATAGATAAAATAATAAACTAAAATACAATAATCTAAATAAAAATAAATAAAAAATAAACTAAATAAGAAAATAAACCTAAATAAATAAAGATAAACCTAAACTAAACCTAAACCTAAACCTATACCATAAACCCAAAATAAACTAAAATAAAATAAAACCTAAACCTAAACCTAAATAAATAAACCTAAACCTAAATTTAAATAAATAAACTAAATAAAGAAATAAAAATAAACCTAGATTAAACCTATACTAAATTAACCTAAACTTAAACCCGAAACCCAAAATAAAATAAAACTAAATAAACTAAACTAAATAAAACATAATCCTAAACCTAAATAAATAAATAAACAAACTAAATAAATAAACCTAAACCTAAACCAAAAATAAATAAATAAACTAACTACAAATAAAATCTAAAATAAATATAAAAAGAAAAAACCTAAACTAAATAAACCTACATAAACCTAAACATAAACCTAAATTAACTAAACTACAAATAAAAATAAACCTAAACCTAAATGAAAATAAAATAAACCTAAACTAAACCTAAACTTTAAATAAAAACTAAATAAAATAAACTAAATAAAACCTAAACCTAAACCTAAACCTAAATAAAAATAAAACCTAAACTAAATAAACTAAACTAGGTAAACCTAAGTAAAAATAAAACAAAAACTAAATAAACTAAATAAAACCTAAACCAAAATAAAACCAAAACCTAAACCTAAATAAAACCTAAACCCCAAACCTAAACTAAACTAAATAAACCTAAACCTAACGTAAATAAACTAAAAACTAAATAAAATAAACTTAACCATAATAAAAAAACTAAAAATAAATAAACTAAACAAAAAATAAATAAAACCTAAACTTAAAATAAACCTGAACCTACAAACCTAAACCGAAATAAACATAAACTAAACTAAAATAAAACCTAAACTAAACTAAAATAAAAAAGAAACTAAAATTCAAAAATAAAACAAAAACCTAAACCAAAACCTAAACTGAAAAAAACCTAAATAAATAAATAACAAAATAAACCTAAATAAACCAATACCTAAAGTAAACTAAAAATAAAAACTTAAAAAAATAAATAAAACCTAAACTAAAAAAAAACTAAAAAATTAAACTAAGCTAAAAGTAAATAAACCTAAATCTATACCAAAACCAAAACCTTAACTACAAAAAAATTCAAAAACAACATAAACCTAAACCTAAACTGAATTTTTTTTAAAAAAATTCTATACCCTAAACCCAAAACAAAAAAACCCTAAATCCTAAACTTTAAACACTAAACCCTAAACCCTAAACCCCAAACCTTAAACTGTAAAACCCTAACCCTCAACCCTAAACCCTAAAACATAAACCCTAAAACCCTAAACCCTAAACCTTAAACCATAAATCCTAAACCTTAAACCTTAAAATAACCTTAAACCCTAAACCCTAAACCCTAACCCTAAATCGTAAACCCTAAACTCTAAACCCTAAAATCCTAAACTTAAACTCCAAACAAACCCTAAAATTTAAAAATCCTAAACCATAAACCCAACTAACTTTAAACTATAAAGACTTAAATCTGTAAACCCAAAACCTTAAACCCTAAAAACCCTAAATCTTAATCCCTAACCCTAAACCCTAAACCTAAAACCCTAAACCCTAAACCCTAAGCTTAAACCCTAATCCAGAAAACTAATCCTAAACCCTAAACCTACAACCATAAACCCTAAACCCTAAACCCTAAACCCTAAACAAACAATGATAAACGCTATACCCTAAACCCAAAACCCTAAATCCAAAACCCTAAATCCTAACTCCTAAGCCCCATACCATAAACCTTAAACTCTAAACCCTAAAGCATTAACCCTACACCCTAAACCCTAAACCCTAAAAACCTATAAGCCTAAACCCAAATTAAATAAAATCTAAAAATAAAATAATTACAAAACCTAAACCTAAATAAAATAAAATAAAATAAAATTAAACTAAAATAAAATAAATAAAAACATAAACTAAAATAAAATGTAAAATAAAGCTAAAATGAAAAGATAAATAAAATAAAAACTAAATGTAAAATAAAAATAAAATAAACTTAAAATAAAATAAAATAAAAACTAAATAAAAACCTAAACTTAAAAATAAAACTAAAAATTAATAAAAATAAAACCTAAATCATAAATTAAAAAAACCTAAACCTCAAATAAACAAAATAAAATAAACCTAAACCTAAACTAAGATAAATAAAACATAAACTTAAACCTAAAATAAACTAAACCTAAACCTTAAACTAAGTAAAATAAAATAAAATAAAATTAAAACTAAAACTAAACTAAAAAATAAAACTAAAAAATAAACCTAAAATAAAACCCTAAAATCTAAAATAAAGCCAAAATTTTAAAAATAATACCTAAACCTAAAAAATAAACTAAAAGTAAAGCTAAACTAAGAAAAACATAAATCGAAACCTAAACTTTAAAATAAAACTACAATAAATAAAATAAACTAAATAAGTATAAAAAATAAAATAAAATAAACTAAATAAAAAATAAATTAATTAAACCTAGGCTTAATGGTTTACTTAATTTAAAAAAATAACCATAAACTCTAAACCCTAAACCTTAAACCCTAAATCCTAAACCCTAAACCCTAAACCCCAAACACTATAACTAAACCTAAACCCTAAACTCTAAACTTACAACCCTAAACCAAAAACCCTAAACCCTAAACCCTAAATCCTAAACCCAAGCCATAACTCTAAACCCTAAACCCTAAACCCTAAACCCTAAACCCTAAAACCCTAAACCCTAAACCAACCCTAAACCTTCAGCTAACCCTAAACCCTAAACCCTAACACAAAACCTAAAATACCCTAAACCATAAATCCTAAACACTAAACCCTAAACACTAAACCCTAAACCCTAACCCTAAACTCTAAACCCTAAACCCTAAAACCCTAAACCTTAAACCCTAAAATCTTAAAAACCTAAACATAAAATAAATAAAACTTAAAAATAAATAAATAAATAAAGTTAAACATAAATAAAATAAACTCCTAAACTAAAACCTAAACCTAAATCTAAAAATAAAATAAAATATAAATAAAATAAATAAAAACATAAAATAAACTATGAAATAAACTAAACTTAAGTATTAAAAACCTAAATAAAATAAAAATTAAACTTAAAATAAAAATAAAATAAAACTAAAATAAAGTAAAAGAAAAATAAATAAAAACCTAAACCTAAAAAGTAAACTTAAAAATCAAACCTAAAAATAAATTAAAAATAAAATCTAAACCCAAAACTAAAAAAAAAATTAAACCAAAAATGAAAATAAAATAAACCTAAACTTACTGGTTTAATTAATTAAAAAATATCCTAAACCCTAAACCCTAAACCCTTATCCCAAAAAAACCCTAAGCCCTAAACCCTAAACTCTAAACTTAAACTCTAAACCCTAAACCATAAACCCTAAACCCTAAACCATAAACCCTAAACCTTAAACCCTTACCTAACCCTAAACCCTAAACCCTAAAAGCATAAACCCTAAAATGCTAAACCCTAAACCCCAAACCCTAAACTATAAACTCTAAACCCTAAACCCTAAACCCCTCCACGACCCTAAATCCCAAACCCTTAAACTCTAAATTAAAAAATAAAATAAAAAATAAAACTTAAACTAAACCTAAACCCTAAGAATGTGTAGAACCTTGAAGGCATGAACATCACTGTCAACTAGACTCAGTCTAGATCTAGCAATTGAGGCGAAAGTGGTGGTGGCAGTTTTCACAGTGGTGGTGGAAGATTTAGAGGTGCTGGTGGATATGGAGGTGGTGGTCAGACTTGTCATGGTTATGGAGGTAGGAGGAGCGATGAAGGCTATAGTCGTGGTTGTGGCGGAGGGAGAGATTGTAGATATGATGGCAGATCACACTACTTAAGAGGCCAGGGTGGTTCTGATGGGAACTAGAGAAACTAAATAACAGTCGATCTGATCTGCTGCTTATGGAAATGTGTCTTTATCATAGAGATGGATCCAATTTTTCAGGGCTTTTGATTTGCTCTATGCGTGCTCATTTTTTATCTATGTCATTGCTTGTGTCTTTGAGAACTTGGTGTGTTACTTGATTGATGAAATCAAAAAGAAGAAATGTGGAATCTAAATTTTTTCTTTGTTAAAAAAAACCAAAAACCCTAAAGCCTAAAAACTTGAACCCTAAACCTAAAACCTAAACCCTAAACCCTACACCCTAAAAATAATTAAAAATAAAAAAAATAAAAAACCCTAACCCTAAATGCTAAACCAAAAAGTAACCCTAATCTTGAACCTACAACCTAAACCTAAACCTAAACACTAAATCCTATCCTAACTGATAATGAAACACTAACTAATCTAAAACTAATAATAATAAGAAAAACTAATAAACTAATAATATAGCTAATAATAAACTAAAGAGGCTAAAACTAACTAAACTAAACTAACTAAATAACTAAAAAAACTAAGCAAATGAATAATAACAAAAGCTAATTTTAAACAAACTAAATTAACATAAATAAAACCCCACACTAATTAAAAAATAAACTAAACTAATAAAACTAAACTAAACTAAACTCATAAGCAAGGTTACTAATGATCAAGCTAAATTTAACCTAAATAACTACTAATAGACTGATCACTAAACTAACTAATAGGCTAACCCATTAACTAAACCACTAAACTTCCTAAATAAAAGTAAGTGATACTAATAACTAACTAAATTATTAATAATAACTAATAATAACTAACTAAGCTAAAACTAAACTATAAACTAATAATAACTAAATAATAATAACTAAGACTAATAATAAATAAAAAACTAATCAAAGCTAAAACTAAATAACTAATAATAACTAACGTTAAACTATTATACTAATAATGATTAAACAAAATAAATAACTAAACTAATAATAATAATAATAATAATAATAATAACAAACCCAAATAAATAAACTAAATAAATAAATAAACTTAAATAAATATAGTGTAATATAATAATATAAATTATAATAATAATAAAATAAATAAATAAACTAATAATAATAATAACTAATAAAGTAATTAAACTAAACTAATAATAAGAAATAATAATAATAACATAAAACTAATACTAAGGTAAAATAATAAACTAAACTAGGCCTAAGCTTAAACCTAAAGAAGCAAAATAAAACTTAAAAACTAAATAAAATAAAATAAAATAAAAATATAACTAAACTAAAATAATAAACTAAAATAAATAAAACTAAAATAAACCTAAAAATGAAGCCTAGGCTGAAAAACCTAAGCTACTAAAGCCTGAGATTAAATAAACCTAAAGAAAAAAATGGTCTGCTTAACCTAAACTAAACTTTTAAATATCTTTAAACTATATAAAATAAACTAAACAGCTTTAAATAAACCTAAAATAAAATATAAATAAACTAAACTAAAATAATAAAACCTAAAGCTGAGACCAAAGCTTAAACCTGACCTAAAACTAAAATGAAGCTTGGCTAAAAATAAATAAAATAATAAATAAAATAAATAAATAAATAAACTAAAAAACTAAGATAAATAAAGAAATAAAATAAAAATAAAATAAAGCTTAAACTAAATAAATAAACTAAACAAAACACAAACTAAAATAAACTAAATAAAACCTAGTAATAAACCTAAATTTAAACAAATAAAATAAACTAAATAAATATGCCTAAACTAAATAAAATTAAACTAAAATAAACCTAAAATGAAACCTAGCTAAAACTAAATGAAGCTTAAACCAGAAAATAAACTAACCTAACAAATAAAACTAAATACAACCTTAACCTAAAGATAAAATACCATAAACTAAATAAAATAAACTAAATAGCCTATATAAATAAAATAAAATAAACTAAACTAAACTAAATGGATATAGCTAAAATAAAATATAATAAAAACCCTAAACTAAACCTAAATAAAGCTAAATGAATAAAAAATAAACCTGGATTAAACTATCTAAATAAATAAACTTGAAACCCTAAACCCAAAATAAAATAAAACTAAATAAACTAAATAAACATAATCTGGCATAAATAAATGAAATAAACTAAATAAATAAACATAAAGCCCTAAACCAAAAAAATAAACTAAATGATAAACCTAAACTTAACTAAATAAACAAAACCTAAATAAAAAATAAAAAATAAACTAAATCTAAACTAAATAAATAAAACTAAATAAACCTAAAATAAATTATAGTAAAGCTAAACAAAAATAAATAAACCTAAACCTAAACTAAAATATGCCAAAATAAACCTAAATAAACCTAAATAAATTAACTAAATTAATAAAATACAAATAAAATCTAAAATAAAAAAAATGAACATAAACCTAAAAATAAACCGGAAACCCAAAATAAACCAAAAATAAAATCTAAACTAAATAAACCAAAATCTAAACTACAAATAAAATCTAAACTGAATAATCCTAAATAAACCTAAAAATAAAATCTAAACTAAATAATCCTAAATAAACCAAAACCTAAACCTAAATGACTACTACAAATAAAAATAAACCTAAACTAAACTGAGCTTTAAATAAAACTAAATAAAATAAATTAAATAAAACTAAAGCTAAACCTAAATAAAATTAAAACATAAACAAAATAAACCAACTAAGTAAACTAATTAAAAAAAAAGAAAACTAAATAAACTAAATAAACCTAAACCTAAATAAATAGGCCAACCTAAAGCAAATAAAGGCTAAATGCAATTAAAATACTAAATAAACTAAATAAATGAAACTAAGATAAACTAAAGAATGATAAAATAAAACCTACCATGCTGAAGATAAATGATAAACTAAACATGCACTGGGCTAAAATAAACTGAGCTAAGATATAAAGGCTAAGATCAAATAAAACATGAGCCCTAAGAGACCTGGAGTAATGGAGATAGCCTAAGATGAGCCTGGTATGCCTGGGCTAGGCCTATGAGCCTGGGCTAGGAAACTAAATAAGGCTAAAGGTGGAAATGGGCTGAGCATGCCAGAGAGCTTGATTGCATGAGGTTAAAAATGGCCTAACCTAGCCTGAAGATTTGGTTTGGAAAGAGATCTGTGCCACTAGCCCTGAGCAGTAAGACCCTAGATCCTGGGCTCTTGACCTGGGCCAGGCAGCGCTGGGCTGCTTTAAGATCCTGGGCCCTGGGCCCTAGCCCTGAGCACTGGGCCAGCCCTAGGCCACAGATGGCCCAGGCCTGAGTCCAGGCCTTGGATTGACGGCCAGGCCTGGGCCTGAGTATAGATACTGACTGGACCTGGGCCCTGGTACAGGCCAGCCCAGGCTGGGGAATAGACCCTGGGCTCTGGGCAGGCCCTGACTGACCACAGCCCAAAGGCTCAGCGTTGGGCTGAGGAGACCTGACTGACTGAGGCTGACAGATACAAGGCATGGGCCACATGACCTGGTGGGCTGTGAAGCCCAGGCCACTGGACCGAGACAGATCTTGGGCCCTGGGCAGGCCACTGCTGGTGGGCTGCAGTGATGGGCCCTGGGCCACAGGCAAGACCCTGGGCCCTACCACAGGCCCTGATGCTGCACAGACCCTGGGCCCAGGGCTGGCTGGGCTGACCCTGCATCCTGGGCCTTAGGCCAAAGACATAAAGCTGAGCCCAGGCTAGATAAGATCTAAAAGATGGTTTAAAACCTTAACCTAAATAAAATAAAATAAAAAACTAATTAAAGATAAGATAAATAAACATAAACTAAACTAAAAACTAAAATAAAGCTAAGAAAAACCTAAATAAAATAAAATAAAATAAAAGAAAGCTTAAAAAGGGCTAAGAATTAAAATAAAACCTAAAACCCTAAATAAAACACAGACCTCAGATAAACAAAATAAAATAAACCTAAACCTAAACTAAGATAAATAAAACATAAACTTAAACCTAAAATTAACTCATCCTAAACCTTAAACTAAATAAAATAAAATTAAAACTAAAACTAAACTAAAAAATAAAACCTAAAAATAAACATAAAATAAAACCCTAAAATCAAAAGCAAAACCAAAAATTTAAAAATAATACCTAAAACTAAAAAATCAATTAGAAATAAAATTAAACTAAAAAAAACATAAATCAAAACCTAAACCTTAAAAATAAACTAAAATAAAAGCCTATACTAAAATAAGTAAAATAAACTAAATAAAAAATAATAATAAACTAAACTAAATAAAAAATAAACTAAATAAACCTGGTTAATTTAAAAAAATAACCTTATACTACCCTAAACCCTAGTCAGGGACCCTACAGGCCCCTGAACTATGCAGCTAGGCTGAGCCACTGAGCTCTAGGCCTGGCCTGAGCCAAATCCTAGGCCATGACCCTGGAGTCCTGAGCCTGGCAGGCGGGCCTGGCACCCAGGCCTGAGCCACAGGAGCCGGCCCTGGGCCCAAGATGCTGGCCCAGGCCTGGTGACCTGGGCCAGACCCTGGGCCACACCCTGAACACTGCTTAAAAGGCCTAAACCATAGATCCAAACACTGAGCCCTAGGCACCATGAAGCAGTGACCTGGCCTGAGCCACTGAGCCTGAGCCTGAAGCAAAGGCCAAATAGACCTAAAATAAAAGATAAAATGAGCTTAAATGTAAATAAAATAAAGCTCATAAACTAAGGCCTAAACCTAAACCTAAAAATAAAATAAAATGAAATAAATTAAATAAAACATAAACTAAACTATGAAATAATCTAAACTTAAGATTTAAAAGCGGTATAAAAATAAACTAAGCGTTAAAATAAAAAATAAACCTAAAATAGTAAAATAAAACAAAATAAAAATTGAAACCTAAAAAATAAAATTAGAAATTAAACCTAAAAATTAATTAAAAATAAAATCTAAACCCTAAACTAAAAAAAAAAATTAAACCTAAAATGAAAATAAAATAAACAAAATAAAATAAACCTAAACCTAAACTCAAATATCATAAACTAAAATAATTAAAACCTAAACTTAAACCTAAGCTAAATAAAATAAAATAAACTAAAAATAAACTTAAACCTAAAATAAAAAAAACGTAAAAATAAACCTAAAATATAAATCTAAAACCTAAAGCAAGAAAAAATAAAATAAAAACCTAAACGTAAAACCAAAAATAAAAAATAAAACCTAAACTTAAAAAATAAAATAAAAATAAAACTCAACTAAAAATAAACCTAAACCTAAACAAAAAAATAAAACCTAAAAATAAACCTAAAAAAACTTAAAATGTAATCCTAAAAATAAAATAAAACACGGACCTAAACTATTAGAAATAAACCTAACTTAAAAAAAAATAAAATAAAAATAAAACTCAATTAAAAATAAGTTTAAACAATTAAAAACTTTAAAATAAACTAAAATAACAAAACCTAAAGTAAAATAAATAAATCTAAAATGAATAAAATAAACAAAATAAAAATAAAAAATAAACCTAAATAAAAATAAAAAATAAAATAAACTAAATAAACCTAAACCCACTAGTTTACTTAATTAAAAAAAACCAGCAAACCCACAAACCCTAAGCTAGACCTTAAACCATAAACCTTTAGCCCTAAACATTAGACCCTAACCATAGCCCTAAACCTAAAACCCTAAAAGCATAAACCCTAAAACCCTAAACCCTAAATCCAAAACCCTAAATACTAAACCCTAAACCCTAAACCCTAAACATAAACCCTAAACCCTAAACCCCAAACCTTAAACCTAAAGTGTTTAAATAATTAAAAAATAAACTTAAATCCTAAAATACAATAAACTTAAACCTAAACTAAACCACAGAATGGTGAGAACCTTGATGGTGGGAACATCATCATCAGCAGGCTCATTCTATATCTGGCCGAAGGAGGAGGCATTGTATCAGTGGTGGTGGGGATCTAGGTCTTTGGTGGATATGGAGGTGGTGGGCCGGAGCATGGTGATTTTGGAGGTTGGAGGAGGCGATGGAGGTTATAAGCTGTGGTGGTGGGCGGAGGGAAAGATTGTATGATGATGTGATCCAACTACTTGAGAGGCGGTGGTTGGTTACAAATTAGAAAGCGAAGAACAACAGATCCGATCTACTCCTTGTGGAACTGTGTCTTTATAGTAGAGATTGTTCTAGATTTCTAGGGCTTTTGATTTGCTCTGTGCGTGCTCATTTTTTATCTATGTTGTCGTTTGTGTCTTTGAGAACTTGGTGTGTAACTTGGTGATGAAATAAAAAAGTAATGTTGATTACAATTTGTTCTCTATTAAACAAAAATCCTAAAAACCAAACTAAAGCACAGAACCTAAACCTAAAACCTAAACCTAAACCACAAAACCTAAAAATAAAAAATAAATAAAAAATACAACCACAAATGCTAAGCCAACCTATTCCTTAAACTAAACCTATAACCCTTAACTTCTACAAACTAATCCCTACAAAACCACAAACCTAAACACAAATCTAAACCACTAAACCCTAATAAGAAATTAATAAAACACTAAACTAAACTAAAAAACTAAAACTAATAAACTAATAATGAATATAAATTAATAATAAACTAAAACAAAAAATCATAAAACTAATTTAAGCTAGAACTAAATATTATGGAAGCTAATAATGGTAAAACTAACTAAACTAATTAATAAAGTAATAACTAAATTAAACATAAAAAAACCCCACTAATAAACTAACTAGAAATAAACTAAACTAATAAAACTATTAAAAACTAAACTAAACCAAAACTATTAACTAAAATTAAACTAATAAACTAACTCAATTAAACCCTAATAACTAACTAATAAAGTACCACTGGCATAACTAATTAAAAACTAAATAACTACTAATAATAACTAACTAAACTAAAACTAAATAACTAAAACTAATAAACTAACTAAAT
The DNA here is from genome assembly GCA_021442155.1 of Cymbidium sinense. Lineage (NCBI taxonomy): Eukaryota > Viridiplantae > Streptophyta > Magnoliopsida > Asparagales > Orchidaceae > Cymbidium > Cymbidium sinense. Next base: position 370,678,850 of record CM038214.1, on the reverse strand, counting down.
AATTAATAAAAAACTAATAATAATAATAACTAACTAACTAAACTAACAACTAAACTAAACTAATAAACTAAAAACTAACTAAACTAATAATAAACTAACTAAACAATAATAAACTCAGTAATAATAAAATAAAACTAATAAACTAAAAATAACTAATGGCTCACTAAATAAACTAATAATAAATTAAATTAAATAAAACTAATAACTAAATAATAATAATAATATAAACTTAAAATATACTAAATATAATAAATAAAAAAAACTAACTAATAGTAATAAACTAATAAAACTAATTAAACTATTAAACTAATAAATAATAATAATAAATAAACTAAACATAAACTAATAACAAAATAATAAAATCTAATAAAACCTAAACATAAAATTGGGACCTAAAATAAAAAAATAAACCTAAACTAAACCTAAACCTAAACTAAACCTAAAATAAAAACTAAAAAATAAACTAAATAAAATAAATAAATAAAATAAACCTAAACTAAACTAAATAATAAACTAAACTAAAAATAAAACTAAACTTAAATCTAAACCCTAAACTAGACTAATCCTAAACCTAAACCTAAACCTAAACCTAAACCAAAACATAAACTTAAACCTAATCCTAAACTAAATAAATAAACTAAACTAAATAAAAATAAACTTAAACCTAAACTAAACCTAAATAAATAAACCTAAAATATAAAATAAATTTAATAAACTAGGCTGAAAAATAAAACCTAAACTAATCCTAAACCAAATCCTAAACCTAAAAAACTAAAAAATAAACTGGCTAAACCTAAATGTTAATTATATAAAAAATAAACTAAATAAACTAAATAAACCTAAAATAAAATAAATAAATAAAAAAATAAAATTAAAATAAACTAAATAAACCTAAAAAATAAACTACCTAAACTAAAACCCAAACTATAATAAACTAAATAAAACTAAACCTAAATAAACCTAAACCTAAATAAATAAAAATAAACTAAACTAAATAAATAAACAAAATAAAATAAAATTAAAGCGAAAAAACCTAAACCTACACTGGCTACAACTAAATAAACAGAACCTAGCTAAACCTAAAATAAACTACTAACCTAAATAAAACTAAATAAAACCTAAACCTAAAATAAAATAACAAAACTAAATAAATATATAAAAATAAACCTAAACTAAACCTAACTAAATAATCTAAACCCAAATAAAATAAAAATAAAATAAAACTAAATAAACTAAACTAAATAAAACCTAAAACCTAAATAAACTAAATAAATAAACTTAAACTTAAACCTAAATAAATAAATAAACTTAATAACTAATAAATTAAAACTAATAAACTAACTAAATAATTAATAAATAACTAATAATAATACTAACTAATAACTAAACTAAATTAAGAAATTAAGAAACTAACTAAACTTAATAATAAACTAACTAAATAATAATAACTAAAAATAATAAAACTAAAAATACTAATCAACTAGAACTAAATAACCAATAACAACTAATAATAAACTAATAAACTAATAATAAATTAAACTAAATAAAATTAATAGCTAAACTAATAATAAATTAAACTAAATAAAACTAATAACTAAACTAATAATAAAAATAATAATAAACTAAACAAAAAATAAACTTAATAATAAATAAAACATAATTAAATATACTAAAAATAATAATAATAAACAAACCTAAAAAACTAACAAATAATAATAAACTAATAAAACTAACTATACCAATAAATTAATAAATAATAATAATAATAAATAAACAAAACTAAAAACTAATAAAATATATAAACACACAAAATAATAATAAAACCTAATAAAATAAAAACTAAAACCTAAACTAAATAAATAAACCTAAACCTAAACCTAAACCTAAACCTAAAAGCTAAAATAAAACCCAAAAATAAACTAAATAAAATAAATAAATAAAATAAACCTAAACCTAAACTAAATTAAACTAAAAATAAACCTAAAATAAGCCTAATGTTAAACCTAAAGCCTAAACTAAACTAAACCTACCCTAACCTAAACAAAATAAAGCTAAAACTAAATAAACTAAACTAAATAAAATAAACTGAACCTTAACCTAAACTTAAATATAAACCTAAACCTAAACCTAAACCTAAACTAAAATCTAAACTAAATAAAATAAACTAAAAATAAAAAATAAACCTAAACATAAACTTAATAAACCAAAACCTAAATAAATAAACCTAAAATAAAAAATAAATTAAATAAAATAAACTAAATAATAAAACCTAAACTGAACCTAAACTTAAACCTAAGCCTAAAAACTAAAAATAAACTTAAGCCTAAACCTCAACCTTAAATAAATAATAAATAAACTAAAAATAATAATAAACTAAATAAACTTAAACTAAAATAAATAAAAAAAATAAAAATAAAATTAAATAAAATAAACCTAAATGTAACTAAAAAAACTAAAAAAAACCTAAACTAAAATAAACTAAATAAAAACTAAACCTAGATAAACCTAAACCTGAGCAAATAAAATAAACTAAACTAAATAAATAAACCTAAACTAAATAAAATAATCTAAAAAAAAATAAACCTAAACCAAAACCTAAACAAAAACAAAATAAACATAAACACTAAACCTAAACCTAAGAATAAACTAAACCTAACCTAAATAAAACTAAATAAAACCTAAACCTAAAATAAAATAAGCGATCCTAAATAAATAAATTAAATAATAAACTAAATAAAGCTAAATAAAATAAAATAAAATAAAATAAACTAAAGAAAATGGATATTAATAAAATAAAATAAAATAAAATAAAATAAAAACCTAAACCTAAACCTAAACCTAAACCTAAACCTAACTAAAAATAAAAATAAAAATGAACTAAAATAAATAAAACAATAAACTTAAATAAAATAATTTAAATAAAAATAAATAAAAAATATACTAAATAAAGAAATAAACCTAAACTAAACCTAAACCTAAAACCTAAACCCAAAAATAAATTAAAACTAAATAAAACCTAAAACTAAACCAAAATAAATTAAAACTAAATAAAACCTAAACCTAAACCAAAATAAATAAATAAACTAATTAAATAAACTTGAACCTAAACCTAAATAAATATACTAAATAAAGAAATAAAAATAAACCTAGATTAAACCTATACTAAGTAAACCTAAACTTATAGCCTAAACCCAAAATAAAATAAAACTCAATAAACTAAACTAAATAAAAAATAATCCTAAACCTAAATAAATAAAAAAACTAAATAAATAAACAAACTAAAAAAATAAACCTAAATTAAACCAAAATAAATAAATAAACTAAATAAATAAAACTAAACTAAACTAAATAAACTAAAACTTAAATAAATAAATAAAAATAAACCTAAACTTAAACCTAAACTAAATAAAACTAAAACTTAAATCAACCTAAAATAAAAATACACTAGATTAAATAAAAATAGATAAACCTAAAACTAAACTAAAGATAAACCAAAAAATAAACATAAAAATCTAAATAAATAAACTAAACTAATAAAATAAAAATTAAAACTAAAATAAAAATAAATGAACCTAAACTTAATAATAAAAACAATAAACTAAATAAACCTAAATAAACCTAAACCCAATTCTAAACTAAAATAAACTAAAAACCTACACCTAGACTGAAACCTAAACCTGAATAAACTACACTAGAAATAAAAATAAACCTAAAACTAAATAAAAATAAAATAAACCTATGCTAAACCTAAACCTAAAATATAATCTAAATAAAATAGACTAAATAAAACCTTAACTGAAACCAAAACCTAAATTAAAATGAAACCAAAACTAAATAAACTTAAACAAATATAAATAAATAAACTAAATAAAACAAAAACTTAAACCTAAATAAAACAAAAACCTAAACCTAAATAAAACCTAAACCCCAAACCTAAACTAAATAAACCTAAACTTAAACTAAATAAACTAAAAACTAAATAAAATAAACTAAACTATATTAAAAAAACTAAAAATAAATAAAATAAATAAAAAATAAATAAAACCTAAACCTAAAGTAAACCTAAACCTAAAAAGCTAAACCAAAATAAACATGAACTAAACTAAAATAAAACCTAAACTAAACTAAAATAAAAAATAAACTAAAATCAAAAATAAAACATAAAAATAACCTAAACCAAAACTAAAAAAACGTAAATAAATAAATAAATAATAAAATAAACCTAAATAAACCAATACCTAAACTAAACTAAAAATAAAACCTAAAATAAATAAAACCTAAACTAAAATAACTAAAGATAAGCTAAACTAAAATAAATAAGCCTGAGCTAAACCAAAAACCCTAAACTACATGATAAAAGAAAACCTAAACTTAAAACTAACTTTAAAACCCATCGTGACCCTAAACCATAAGACCCTAAACCCTAAACTCTAAACCCTAAAGGCCACCCAGGCGTGAGACCCTGGGCTCTCACTGAGCCACAAACCCTAAATATTAAACACTAGGGTGTAAACTGACCATAAAATTTAAACCACATTAAAACTTAAATTGACACCCTAAACCTAAATCCTGGCCCTGACCTCTAGGCCCTGGGCTACCTCTAAACCCCAGGGCTTTAAACTAAACCCTAAACATATAAACCTGATCCCAACCCCAAAGAACCAGACCTGGGCCACAGAACAGCCCTAAACCCCAAAGCCCTAACTAAAAGCCTGAGCCAAACTAAGTAAAACCTACAAATAAAATAATTAAAAACCTAAACCCAAATAAAATAAAATAAAATTAAAAATAATAAAGAAAATAAATAAAAACCTAAACTAAACTAAAAACTAAAATAAAGCTAAAATTAAAACCTAAATAAAATAAAAATAAAATAAAATAAAATTAAAATAAACTTAAAATAAATTAATATAAAAACTAAATAGAAATGTAAACTTAAAAATAAATAAAAAATAAAACCTAAACCCTAAACCAAAAAAAAACCCAAACCTCAAATAAACAAAATAAAATAACCAAAACCTAAAATAAAAATAAATAAAACCTAAACCTAAACCTAAAAAAAAAAAAACTAAACCTAAACCCAAAAACTAAAATTAAACCTAAACCTAAACTAAAAAGTAAAACCTAAAAATAAACCTAAAATATAACAGTAAATCCAAAAACTAAACCAAAAATTAAAAAATAATACCTAAGCCTAAAAAAATAAAATAAAAAATAAAACTAAACTTAAAAATCAACATTAACTGAAACCTAAACCTAAAAAATAAACTAAAATTAAAAACCTAAACTAAAATTAATAAAACTAAGATAAATAAAATAAATTAAATAAAAAAATAAATCTATATAAAATAAAAAATAAACTAAAATAATGGTGGACTTGACCTGGTTTTAAATAATGACCAAAACCTACCCTAGGCTTTAAACCCTAAATCCTAAACCCTGACCCTGGGCCCCAGACCACATAACTGTCCTGAGCTCTAAGGCCTGACCCTAGGCCCAAACCTAAATCTGATGACCATGACCAAAGTGGGTCCCAGGCCAAAACCACAAACCCTGGGCCACTACCACCTACCACTGACCTGACCTTCTAGCTAACCCTAGGCCCTGCCACATTAGGCTTAAACCGCTTGCACTGAGGCCCTACACTGGGCCCTGGGCCTAACACTAAACCCTTGAAACCTGGGCCACAAGATCAGACCTAAACTAAACTAAATAAGACCTAAAAGATAAATAAATAAACTTAAACTTATGTAAAGATTAACACCAAAACTAAAACTTAAACTAAACCTAAAAGTAAATTAAAGATAAAATTAAAATAAACTAAAATAAAAAAATAAACTAAACTATGAAATAAAATAAGCCTAGATTAAAACCTAAATAAAATAAAACTAAACATAACACAAAATAAAAGAAACCTAAAAATAAAGTAAAATAAAAAACTAGATAAAAACATAAACCTAAATAAATAAAAAAAAAAATAAAATAAAATCTAAACCATAAACTAAAAACATTAAACCTAAAATGAAAATAAAATAAACAAAATAAAATAAACCTAAACTGGCTCAAATAAAATAAACTAAAATAATTAAAACCTATATATAAACCTAGCTAAATAAAATAAAATAAACTAAAAAATAAACCTAAACCTAAACTAAAATAAAACCCAAAATAAACTTAAAATAAAATCTAAAGCCTAAAGCTAAAGAAAGAAAATAAAAACCTAAGCGTAAACCTAAAAATAAAAAATAAAACCTAAACCTAAAAATAAAATAAAATAAACTGAACTAAAATAAACCTAAACCTAAACAAAAATAAAACCTAAAAATAAACCTGAAAAAACCTAAAATATAAACCTAAAAAAAATAAATAAAACCTAAACCTAAACCTAAAATAAAAATAAAACCTAAACTTAAAGAAAAAATAAAATAAAACTCAATTAAAAAAATAAACCCTAAACCTAAATAAAAATATAAAATAAAATAAACAAAAATAAATAAAAAATAAACAAAATAAACCTAAACTAACCAGTTTGCTAAAAAAAAAAACCCTAAACCCTAAATACTAAACCCTAAACCCTAATCCTAAAAAACCCTAAACCCTAAACTCGAAACCATAAACCTGAACCTAAACCTGAACCTAAACCAAAACGTAAAAGTAAAATAAAATAAAATAAAAAACCAAAACTAAACTAAAGTAAAATAAATAAAAGCCTAAACTAAACTAAAAAATAAAATAAACCTAAAAATAAGAAACCTAAATAAAATAAAACCTAAATAAAAAAAAATGAAATAAAAACCTAAACCTAAAAAAAAAACCTAAAAATAAAACCTAAAATAAATAAAAATTAAAACCTAATCGCTAAACTAAAAAAAAACTAAACCTAAAATAAACAAAATAAAATAAACCTAAACTTAAAATAAAATAAACTAAACTAAATTAAATAAAACATAAAATAAACTTAAGAATAAAAAATCTAAATAAAATAATAACTATATGAAAAAAATAAACTAAAAATAAACCTAAAATAAAATAAAATCCTAAACCTAAAAAATAAAACCTAAAAAAAACCTAAGAATAAAATAAAAATAAAACTCAACTAAAAAATAAACCTAAACCTAAACTAAACATAAAAATAAACTAAAATAAAAAACCTAGACTAAAATAAAAAAACTAAACAAAATAAAAAAATAAAATAATCTTAAATAAAGAAAATAAATTAAACTAAAATAAATAAAAATAAACAAAATAAACCTAAACTGTCGGTTTGTAATTTTAAAAACCCTAAACCCTGAGCCCTAAACCCTAACTCTAAAACCACAAACCACAAACCTGAGCCTGACCCTAAACCCTAAACCCTAAACCCTAGGCCATGACCTGAGCTCTGACCCCTAAAACTCCTAAAACCAAACCTAGCCCACCTGACCCTAAACTAAAGGCTTAAATCTAAATTAAATGACCTAAAATAAAATGTTTAAGAAAACCTGAGCCTAAAATAACTAAAATAAAATAAAATGAAAACACTAAAGGACATAAAATTAAAATAAGAAAATAAACTAATAAAATAAACTAAAAATAAAACTAAACTAAAAAAACATAAACCCTAAAATAAACTAAGATAAACCTAAACTAAAATAAATAAACATAAAATTAAATAAACTAAACTAAATAAACTAAAAATTAAAAAATAAAAAATAAACTAAATATACTAAATAAAACTAAACCCACCTATTTACTTAATTTAAAAAAAAAATTAAAACCTAAATCCTAAACCGTAAACCATAAACCCTAAAAATTAAACCCTAAACCTGACCCTGACATACAACTACCAACCAAAGCATAAAGCATAAACCCTGAAACCCTAAATTTTAAACCCTAAACATTAATCCTTATACCCTAAACCCTAAGCCTAAACCCTAAACCCTAAACCCCAAACCCTAAACCTAAACCTAAAGAAACTAAATAAATTTAAAAATAAACATAAACCCTAAAAGCTAATAAACCTAATCCTAAACCTAAACCTTAAGAATGGCGAGAACCTTGATGGTAGGAACATCACCATCAACCAAGTTAGTCTAGATGTAGCGGTGGCGGCGAAGGCGGGGGCGGCAGTTTTTGTAGTGATGGTGGAATATTTGGAGGTGGTGGTCAGAATAGTGGTGCTTATGAATGCAGGAGAAGCGACGGAGGTTACAACCATGGTGGTGGCCGAGGGTGAGATCGATGATATGATGGTGTATCCCGCTACTCGATAGGCTAGAGTGGTTCTGATGGGAATTGGAGAAACTGAAGAACAGTCGATCCAATCTACTGCCAATAGAATTGTGTCTTTATAGTATAGATGGTTCTAATTATCTATGGTTTTGATTTGCTCTATGCATGCTCATTTTTTATCTATATCGTCACTTGTGTCTTAGAAAACTTGGTTTGTTACTTGGTTGATGAAATGTTGAATCTTAATTTGTTCTTTATTAAAAAAAGTAAAAACCAAAAAACCTAAACCTAAACCCCAAACCCTAAAAACCCAAAACCCTAAACCCTAAACCCTAAACCATAAAACCCTAAACAATAAACCCTAACCCTAAACCTAAACCCTAAACCCTAAACCCTAAACCCTAAATACTAAACCCCAACCCTTAACCCTAAACTTGAAACCCTAAAAAAAGCTAAAAACCAAAACCTAAACTAAATAAAACCTAAGAATATAATAAATTAAAAAACCTAAACCAAAATATACTAAAAACATAAATTAAAACCAAAACCTAAACCTAAACATATAATAAAATAAAATAAAATAAAACTAAACTAAAATATAATATATAAAAACTAAACTAAAAAAATAAAATAAAAAACTATACTTAAAATAAAAATAAAATAAACCTAAAATAAAATAAAATAAAAACTTAAATAAAAATAAACCAGAATAAAAAATTAAATAAAATAAACTAAAATAAATAAAAATAAACTGAATAAACCTAAACATAAGAGTTTACAAAATTTTAAATAAACCTAACCCTAAACCCTAAACCCCAAACCCTAAATATACAACCCTAAACCCTAAACCTTAAACCCTAAACCCCATACACTAAACCTTAAACCATAAAATCCTAAACCCGAAACCCTAAACCCTAAAAATATAAAAAGCTAAGCCTAAACTACATAAATCCTAAAAATAAAATAAATAAAAATACCTAAACCTAACTAAAATAAAAAATACAATAAAATATAAACCTAAACCTAAACTTAAAAAAATATAATTAAAAAATAAGAAGTAAACTAAAATAAAATATATAAAAATGTAAACTAAACTAAAAATAATAAAATCCTAAAAATAAAAAACCTAAAGAAAATAAAAACTAAAAGGAAAATAAAAATAAAATAAACCTAAAATAAAACATTTCTTTTAGGGATATGATGGTGGATCCCGAGGCGGGTGGTTCTAATGGGCTGAGAAAGCGAAGAAGCGATCAATCCGATTCTTATGGAATTGTGTCTTTTCAGTAGAGACAATTCTAGTTATCTAAGGTTTTTGATTTGCTCTATGTGTCATTTTTGATTTGTGTCATTTTTTATCTATGTCATCACTTGTGTCTTAAAAAACATGGTGTGTTACTTGGTTGATGAAATCAAAAAGAAGAAATGTTGAATCTGAATTTATTCTCAATTAAAAATAATAAAATAATAATCCTAAAACCTAAACCCTAAATCCTAAACCCTAAAAACCTTAAACCTTAAAACCCTAAACCCTAAACCCTAAACCTTAAACCCTAAAAACTAAACCCTAAACATTAAACCTAAAACCCTAAACCCTAATCCCTAAACTTTAAACTCCAAACCTAAACCTAAACCTAACCTAACCCAAACCTAAACCATAAACCCTAAACCTAAACCATAAACTAACTTAAACCCTAACTTAAACCTTACAAACCTCCAAACTGAGCCACCTGGCTCAAACCTAAACTGTAAACCCTAAGCCATAAATCCAAACCACAGAACCCCTGACCCATAGCTAAAACTAAACCTAATCTCTAAAATGAAACCCAAACCCTAACTCTAAACCCTAAACCCTAAAACCCTAAACCCTAAAATCCTGACCTTAACCCTAAACCCTAAACCTAAACCTAAAACCTAAATCTAAATTAAATAAACCTAAAATAAAGAAATAAAAAAAATAAACTAAACCTAAAAATAAAATAAAATAAACTAATAAAATAATTTAAAATAAAATAAATAAAAACCTAAACTAAACTAAAAAAATAAAATAAACCTAAGAATAAAAAACCTAGATAAAATAAAACTAAATCTAAAATAAAAGTAAAATAAACATAAGATAAATCTAAAATAAAATAAAATAAAAACTAAATGAAAACCTAAACCTAAAAAATAAACCTAAAAATAAAACCTAAAATAAATAAAATAAAACAAAATCCTACTAAAAAAACTAAACCTAAAATAAAATAAAATAAATAAAATAAAATAAACTTAAACCTAAACTAAAATAAACTACACCAAAATTAATAAAACTTAAACATAAACATAAAATAAACTAAATGTAAACCCTAAACTAAAAATAAACCTAAAAGTATACTAAATAAAACTTTAAAAAAAAACCTAAACATAAATAAAATAAAAAAAGTAAAGTAAATAAAACATAAACTACAACCTAAACCTAAACCTAAACCAAAAAAGAAAAGAAAATAAAATAAAGAATATTAACTAAACTAAAATAAAATAAATAAACACCAAAACTAAAATAAAAAATATAAAAACCTAAATAAAATAAAAACTAAACTAAAAATAAAAATGAATAAAACCCAGCATAAAATAAACTAAAAACTAAATAAAAACCTAAACCTATAAAATAAAACCTAAAAAAATAAAAAATAAAACCTAAACATAAAAAATAAAATAAAAATAAAACTAAAGTAAAAAAATAAACATAAACCTAAACCACAAAATTAAACTAAAATAAAAAAACAATACTAAAATAAATAAACCTAAATTAAATAAACTAAACTAAATAAAAATAAAAATAAACCAAAATCAAAATAAATAAATAAAAATAAACTAAAATAAATAAAAAATTAATTAAATAAACCTAAACTATGAGTTTCTTAATTTTAAAAAATAAAAATAATAAAAGAATAAATAAAACCCCTAAACCTAAACCTAAACTAACTAAAACCTAAACCTAAACCTAAAACAACTAACAAACCTAGGTTACAATAGTAAATCAAAACCTAAACCCTAAACTAACCCACATCAAACATTAAACCCAAAATAAAAAAAAAAATTTAAATTAATAAAACATTAACCCTAAACCCTAAATTCTTAAACTATAACCCCAAACTCTAAAACACTAAACCCTAATCCCTAAATCCTAAACCCTAAACACTAAACCCTAAACCCTAAACCCTAAACCCTAAACTTTAAACCCTAAACCATAAACTTTAAAAACTTAAACTTAAACTAAATAAAACCTTAAAGAAAATATAACCTAAATAAAATATTAAAAAATTAAATTAAACAAAACCTGGCGTCGACTAAACCTAAACCTAAACCTAAAATTAAAATAAAATAAATAATAAAAATTAAATAAAAAATAATTAAATACAAAATAAATTAACCTAAATAAACTTAAAATAAATAAACCTAAATAAAATATAAACTAAATATAAGATAAAATTAAATAAACCTAAAATATAAACTAATTAAAACATAAACCTAAAAATAAACACGAGAAAAGAAAACCAAAAAATAAATAAAAAAAAACCTTAGCCATAAACTAAAATAAACAAAATAAAATAAACCTAAACCTAAACTAAAATAAACTAAACTAAAATAAATAAAACATAAACATAAACCTAAATAAAACTAAACCTAAACCCAAAACTAAATAAAATAAAATAAGCTAAAATAAACCTAAACTCGAACTAAAAGTAAAACCTAAAATAAACCTAAAATAAAACCTAAAACCTAAACCTAAAATTAAATAAAACCTATACCTATACCTAAAATAAAAAATAAAACCAACAAAGAAAAACTAAACTAAAAGTAAACAAAAACTTAAACCTAAACCTAAAAATAAATAAATAAAAGTGTACTAAAATAAATAAACCTAAAAATATAAACTAAACTAAATAAAAATAAAAACTTAACCTAAATAAAAAAATAAAAAAATAAAAAGAAATAAATAATAAACTTAATAAACCTAAAGCAATCAATTTTTTTAATTAAAAAAGTAAACCCTAAAACCAAAACACTAAATCATCTAAACCTAAACCCTAAAACTAACCCTCAAGGTTAAACCATAAACTTCAAACCCTAAACCCTAAACTAACCCAAAACCCTAAGTAAAAAAATTTTTAAAAAATCCCCAACCTTAAACCCTAAACCATAAACCACTAAACCTAAACCCAGATCACGGATACCTAAACCCTAAACCCTAAACCTGACCTTGGACCCCAAACCCTAAACCCTAAACCCTAAACTAACCCTAAATCCTAAACACTAAAATTCTATAAAGCTAAACCCTAAACTAAATAAAACATAAAAATAAAATAAATAAAATAACCTAAACCAAAATATAATTAAAAATAAAATATAATAAAAACATAAATTAAAGCCTAAACCTAAACCAAAAGAGAAAAAAACTAAACTAAAATAAAATAAATAAAAACCTAAACTAAATTAAAAAAAATTAAAAAACCTAAATAAAATAAAAACTAAACCTCAAATAAAAATTAAATAAACATAAAATAAATTAAATTAAAAAGCTAAACCTAAAAAAAAGCTAAAAATAAATATAAAATAAAACCTAAACCTTAAATGAAAACAACATATCCTTAAACCTAAACTAGAATAAATAAAACCTAAACCCAAACCAAAAATAAACTAAACCTAAACCTAAAAACAAACTAAATAATATAAAATAAACTAAAAATAAACCTAAACCTGAACTAAAAAATAAAACCTAAAAAGAAACCTAAAGTAAAAACCTAAAACCTAAACCTAAAAAAAATAAAATTAAAACCTAAACCTAAAAATATAAAATAAAACCTAAACATAAAAAAATAAACTAAAAATTAAACTAAACTAAAAAATTAACCTAAATGAAAAACATAAATTAAAATAAATAAACCTAAAATAAATAATCTAAACTAAATAAAAATAAAACTAAATAAAATAAATAAGAAAAAAAACTGAAATAAATAAAAAATGAACTACATAAACTAAATAAACCTCTACTTTTAGTTTGGTTAAAAGACCATAAACCCTATCCTAAACCCTAAACCCTAAACTCAAAATCAGAAACCTACTCCACGGATCCTGAATCCTTAAACCCTAAACCTTAAGCCCTAAACCCCAAACCCTAAACCCTAAACCCAAAACCCTAAACTAATCATAAACCCTAAACCATAAAAAGCTAAAAACCTAAACCTAAATAAAATAAAACTTAAAATAAAATAAATAAAAATAATTGAACCAAAATAAAATAAAAAAGAAATAAAAACTTATACTAAAACCTAAACCTAAACCTAACCCTAAAAAGAAAAAAAAAGATAAACTAAACCAAAATAAACAAAAACCTAAACTAAACTAAAAAATAAAGTACATAAATAAAATAAAAAACTAAACCTAAAATAAAGATAAAATAAACCTAAAAAAAAAAAATTAAGTACCTAAATAAAAATAAAAATAAAAATAAACCCAAATAAAAAGAAAAAAAAATAAACTAAAATAAATAAAAAATAAACTAAATAAACCTTAACCTAGAAGTTTACTTACTTTTTTTAAAACCCAAACACTAAATAGTAAACCCCCCAGACCCCAGTGACCTAAACCTTAAATCCTAAATCCTAAACCCTAAACCCTACAACCTAAACTCTAAACCCTAAACCCTAAAACTAAACCCTAAACTCTAAAAACTAAAAATCTAAACCTAAACTAAATAAAACAAAAAAACTAAATAAATAAAAAAATCTTAAACCTAAATAAAATAAAATAAAAAAATTAATGTAAAAGCTAAACCTAAATCTAAACCTAAAAATAAAATAATAAAAGATAGAAACTATACTAAAATAAAATAAATAAAAATCTAAAATAAACTTAAAAATAAAAAAAAACTAAATAAAAATAAAGTAATCCTAAAAGTAAATAAAATAAAAACAAAATAAAAACATAAACCTAAAGATAAACTTAAAAATAAAACTTAAAAATAAATTAAACATTAAAAATCAATCGAGAAACCAAAAAAACTTAAACCTAAAATACACAAAATATAATAAACCTAAACCTAAACAAAAATAAACTCTACTAAAATAAATAAAACATAAACCTAAACCTAAAATAAACTAAACCTAAACCCCATACTAAATGAATTAAAATAAACTAAAAATAAACCTAAACTTAAACTAAAAAATAAAACCTAAAAATAAACCTAAATTAAAAACCTAAAACCTATACCTAAATAAAAAAAATAAAACCTAAACTTAAACCTAAAAATAAAAAATAAACCTTAAACCTAAAAAATAAAATAAAAATTAAACTAAACTAAAAAAATAAACATGAATCTAAAATATTAACTAAAATAAAAACCTAAACTAAAATAAATAAAACTAAAATAAATAAACTAAACTAAATAAAAACAAAAAATAAACCTAAATAAAAATTAATAATAAAATGAACTAAGACAAATAAAAAATAAAGTAAAAAAAAATCTAAGCCTACCAGTTTTCTTAATTTAAAAAAAACCCCTAAACCCTAAACCTAACCTAAAGTAACTAAATAAATTAAAAAAAGAATCCTAAACCGTAAAACCTAATAAACCTAAACCTAAACCCTAAGAATGGGCATAACTTTGACGGCAAGAACATCATCGTCAACCAGGCTTAGTCCAGATTTGGCGATGGAGGCAAAGGCGAAGGAGGCAGTTATCACAGTGCTGGTGGGCAATTTGGAGGTGTTGGTGGATATGGTGGTGGTGGTCAGAGTAGTGATGGTTATGGAGGTACGAGTATCGAAGAAGGTTACAACTGTGGTGGTGGAAGAGGGGAGAGAACGGGGATATGATGGTGGATCTTTCTACTTGAGAGGCTAGAGTAGTTTTGATGGGAACTAGAGAAATTGAAGAACGGACGATCCGATCTGCTGCTTATGGAACTTTGTCTTTATAATAGAGACAACTCTAATTATCTAGGGGTTTGATTTGCTCCATGCATGCTCATTTTTTATCTATGTCGTAACTTGTGTCTTAGAGAATTCAGTGCGTTGGTTGGTGAAATCAAAAAGAAGAAATGTTGAATATGAATTTATTCTCTATTAAAAAAAAATAAAAACCCTAAACCCTAAAAACTCTAAACCCTAAACCCTAAACCCAAAGCCCTAAAACCTTAAACCCTAAACCCTAAGCCCTAAATCTTAAAACATAAACCCTAAACCCAA
Source organism: Cymbidium sinense (assembly GCA_021442155.1). Taxonomy (NCBI): domain Eukaryota; kingdom Viridiplantae; phylum Streptophyta; class Magnoliopsida; order Asparagales; family Orchidaceae; genus Cymbidium; species Cymbidium sinense. Next base: position 370,663,409 of record CM038214.1, on the reverse strand, counting down.
AACCCAAAACCAAAAACCCTAAACCCTAGCCCTAACCCTAACCCTAAACTTTAAACCCTAAACCCTAAACCCTAAAACCCTAAAACCTAAACCTTAAATGAACCCTAAATCCTAAATACAAAACCCTAAAAACTCAAAACCTTGATGAACTAAACCTTAAACCCTAAACCTTAAACTAACCTTAAACACTGTTTAACCCACAAACCATAAACCCTAAAACCCAAACCCTAAAGCTGACATTAAACCCTAAACCCTAAACCTAAACCTAAAACTAAGGCCCTAACCCTAAAACCTAAAACCTAAACCTAAACAAAATAAAACCTAAAAATAAAAATAAATAAAAAAAACCAAAACCTAAACCTAAAATTAAAATAAAATAAAATAATAAAAATAAATTAAAATAAAAGAAATAATAACCTAAACTAAATAATAAAAAATAAAATAAACTTAAGAATAAAAAGCCTAAATAAATAAAAACTAAACATAAAATAAAAATAAAATAAACCTATAATAAGCCTAAAAGAAAATAAAATAAAAACTAAATAAAAACCTAAACCTAAAAATAATCAAAAAAATAAATAAAACCTAAACCCTAGTCTAAAAAAAACCTAACCTAAAATAAAAATAAAATAAATAATATAAAATAAACTAAACCTAAACATTAAACTAAATAAAAGAGAATAAACTAAAAATAAACCTAAACCTAAAAAAAACCTAAAAATAATAAATAAATAAAAACCTAAAACCTAAACTAAATAAAACTTAAAAATAAAATAAATAAATAAACTTAATCCTAAATATGATAAAACATAAAATAAAATGAAAACATAAACTACAACCTTAACCTAAACCTAAACCCAAAAAGAAAAGAAAATAAAAAACAAAAACTAAACTAAAATATAATAAATAAAAACCTAAGCTAAACAAAAAATAAAAACCTAAATAAAATAAATACTAAAACTAAAATAAAAATGAAATAAACCTAAAATAAAATAAAATAAAAACTAAATAAAAAACTAAAACCCTAAAAACTAAAACCTTTAAATAAATAAAAAATAAAACCTAAACCCTAAACTTAAAAATCCTTAAATCTAAAATAGAAATAAAATAAACCAAAACCTAAACTAAAATAAACTAAACTAAAATAAGTAAAACCTAAATCTAAACCTTACCCTAAAGAAAAAATAAATAAAATAAACCAAAAAAAAACCTAAACTAAAAGTTAGAACCTAAAAATAAACCAAAAATAAATACATAAAAGCTAAACTTAAGAAAATATAATAAAAACCTATAACTAAACATAAAAATAAAAATAAAACCTAAACCTAAAAAATAAAATAAAAATAAAACTAAAGTAAAAAAATAATAATTAAACAAAAACCTAAACCTAAAAAATAAACTAAGATAAAAAACCAAAACTATAATAAATAACCTTAAATTAGATAAACTAAACTAAATAAAAATAAAACTAAACTAAAATCAAAATTAAAAAAAAACTAAAATATATAAAAAAATAAACTAAATAAAGCTAAACCTTTGAGTTTATTTAATTAAATAAAATTAAAATTAAAAAAATAAAAAACCCTACACCTAAACCCTAAACCTTAAAAGTAACCCTAAACTTACAACTCTAAACCTTAAAGCCTAAACCTTGAAACCCAAAACTAACCCTAAACCCTAAACCCTAAACTTGCAACCTTAAACTTATAACACTAAACCCTAAACCCTAAATTAAAAAAGATAAAAATAATTGAAAAAAACTTGACTAAATAAAATAAAAAATAAAAAATAAAAAATAAAACTAAACTAAAATAAAATAAATAAAATCTTAAACTAAACAACAAAATAAAAAACCTAAATAAAATTAAACTTAAACCTAAAAGTAAAATAAAATTAAGGTAAAATTTAAATAAAATAAAATAAAATAAAAACTAAATAAAAACCTAAACCTCGATAATAAACCTATTAATTTTAAAAAATAAATAATAAACCCTAAACTAAAATAAAAATAAAATAAACCTAAACCTAAACTAAAGTAAATAAAATGTAAACCTAAACTTAAAATAAACTAAACCTAAACCTAAACCTAAAATAATAAAATATAATAAAATAAACCTAAACCTAAACAAGTTAAACCTAAAATAAAACCTAAAATCTAAACCTAAAATAAAATAAAACCTAAAAGCTAAAATAAAAATAAACCATAACAGAATATATAATAAAATAAAACTAAACTAAACAATAAACCTAAACCTAAAGAATGAACTATAATAAACAACCTAAACTAAAATAAATAAACCTAAAATAAAATATAAAATAAAATAAATATAAAAATAAACCTAAATAAAAATTAAAATAAAATAAGCTAAAATAAATAAAAAATAAACTAAAAAACATAAACCTACTAGTTTACTTAATTTTAAAAAACATAAACCTAAACCCTAAACCCTAAACCCTAAAACCTACAACCCTAAACTTACAACCATACACCATAAACCTTAAACCCTAACCCTTAAGCCCTTAACCCTAAACACTAAACCCTAAATCATAAAAATGTAAAAACCCAAACCTAAAAATAAAATAAATAATAAACATAAAAATAAATAAAATAAAATAAATAAAATAAAATAAAACCTAAATCTAAACCTAAAAATAAAATAAACAAAAAATTTAAAACTAAATTAAAATAAAATAAATAAAAGCCTAAACTAAACTAAAAAATAAATTAAACCTAACAATAAAAAACCTAATTAAAATAAAACCTAAATATAAAATAAAACTAAAAAAAACCTAAAATAAAAAGTAAATAATAACCTAAACCAAAAAAATAAAACTAAAAATAAAACATAAAAAATAAATTAAAATAAATAAAACCTAAACCGTAAATTAAAAAAAGACCTAAACCAAAAATAAACAAAATAAACCTAAACCTAAACCTACACTAAAATAAATAAAACCTAAAGTAAACCTAAAAAAACCTAAAATAAACTGAAGAATTAAAAATTTAAACAAAATAAAAACTTAATGTAAATCAAAAATAAAATAAACCTAAAATAAACCAAAAATAAAATAAAATAAAATCTTAAACCTAAAAAATAAAATAGAAAAATAAATAAAAATAAAATATACACCCTTAACTAAAAACAAAACTAAACCTAAAATAAAAATGAAATAACAAAATAAAATAAAATAAACCTAAACCTAAACTAAAATAAACTAAACTATAAATAAAACCTAAACCTAAACATAAACCTAAACCTAAACTAATTAAAATAAATTAAATTAAAATAAACCAAAATCTAAACTAAAATAATAAATTGTAAAAATAAACCTAAAATAAAAATTTAAAACAAAAGCCTAAAAAAATAAAATAAAAATGTAAACCTAAACATAAACCAAAACCTAAAAATATAAAGTAAAACCTAAATATAAAAATAAAATAAAAATAAAACTCAACTAAAAAATAAACCTAAACCTGAACCTAAACCTAAAAATCAAACTAAAATAAAAAACCTAAACTAAAATAAATAAACTAAACTAAATAAAATTAAAAATAAAAATAAATAAAAATAAAAAATAAAATAATTTAAAATAAATATAAAGAAGTTAAATAAACTAAATAAACTTAAAACTATTAGTTTACTTAATTTTTTTTAAAAAAAACCCCAATACCCTAAGCTAACTCTAAACCCTAAACTCAAATCCTAACCCAATCCAACCCAAAAAACCTAAAACCCACTAAACCTTATAAACCCAAAACCTAAAAGCCTAAACTAAAGTAAATAAAAGCTAAAAATAATAAATAAATAAACCTAAACCTAAATAAAATAATAAAATAAAATAAAATAAAATTTTAAACTAAAACCTAAACCTAAACCTAAAATTTAAAAAAACTAATGAAAATAAACTAAAATAAAAAAAAACTTAAACTAAACTTAAATTAAAAATAAACCTAAGAACAAAAACATAAATAAAGTAAAAACTAAACGTAATATAAAAACAAAAAAAAATAAAATAAAATAAAAACTAAATAAAAGCCTAAACCTAAAAATAAATAAAAATAAAACCTAAACCCTAAACTAAAAAAAATGTAAACCTAAAATGAAAATAAAATTAATAAGATAAAATAAACCTATAATTAAACTAAAATAAATAAAGCCTATACCTAAACTTTAAATAAACTAAACCTAAACCATAAACTAAATAAAATAAAATAAACTTAAAATAAACCTAAACCTAAACTAAAACATAAAACCTACAAATAAACAAAATAAGAACCTAAAAACTAAACCTAAAAAAATAAAATAAAAATCTAAACCTAAACCTAAAAATAAAAATAAACCTAAACCTAAAAAAATAAATAAACATAAACCTAAAACCTAAAATAAACTAAAATAAAAAAGCTAAACTAAAATAAATAAGATAAAATAAATAAACTAAACTAAATAAAATAAAAATAAGTAAAATAAATACAATAAAATAAACTAAATAAACTAAATAAAGCTAAACCTGGGTTTAATTAATTTTAAAATAAAAAACCCTAAATGCTAAACCCTAAACCTAAATGATAAATCCTAAAAACCTAAACCTAAACTGGGCCCTAAACTAAATCTAACCCTATTGATCCTAAATCTAAACTAAACAAACTCTACTTCTTTACTGAAACCTACCCCAAAACCCCAAACTAGGCCCTAAACCTGGCCCTGGCCTGGGCCCTGGGCCTCCCTAAAACCCTACCACTCTGACTGACCACTGACCTAACTGAGGCACCTCTTATCCAGGCCCTGATCTGGCTCCTCCCTTGACCTCAAGATCACTCCCAAACACTGGGCCCTCCACTCACCCTGACCTGACCTAAACCAAGATGAGCCACTGGGACCACTGGGCCCTAACATGATCCTAGATCCAACACCCCCTCCCTACACTAAACCTACCTAAACCTAAATTAAATAAACTAAAATAAATAAAATACCTAAACCTAAATAAAATAAAAAAATAAAATAAAATAAAAACCTAAACTAAAACCTAAAACTAAACATAAAAATTAAATAAAATTATAAAATAAACTAAAATAAAACAACAAAAATCCAAAACTAACATAAAAAAAATAAACCTAAGAATAAAAAGCACAAATCAAATTAAAGTTAAACCTAAAATATAAATAAAATAAACTTAAAGTAAAATAAATTAAAAACTAAATAAAAACATAAACCTAAAAAATAAACATAAAAATAAAGCCTAAAAATAAATAAAATATAAAACCTAAAAACTTAAATAAAACTTAAATCAAAAATAAAAATAAAATAAACAAAATAGAATAAACCTAAACTAAACATAAACCTAATCTAAATAAAATAAAATAAACAAAAAATAAACCTAAACCTAAACTAAAAATAAAACCAAAACATAAACCTAAATAAATCCTAAAACCTAATCCTAAAAAATTAAATAAAATCCTAAACTTAAACATAAAAATAAAAAATAGAACTAAAACCTAAAAAAGAAGATAAAATTAAAACAAACTAAAATGTAAAATAAACCTAAACATAAAATATAAATTAAAGTAAACTAAATAAGAAAACTAAACTAAATAAAATACAAAATAAACCTAAATAAAAATAAAAATAAAGTTAACTAAAATAAATAATAAATAAACTAAATATACTAAATAAACCTAAACCTGATTTGCTTAATTAAGAAAACCTAAGCCCTAAACCCTAAACCTGCAATCTAAACCCTAAACCCTAAACCCTCAAACCCTAAACCCTAATCACTAAACCTAAATCTAAACCTAAAACCATAAAATCCTAAACCCTACATGAAACCCTAATCCTAAATAATAAACAATGGCATAAAGCATCCAAACCCTAAACCCACCAACCCTAACCCTAACTCCTAAACCCTAAACCTAAACTCTAAACCTAAACCCTAAACCCCAAAACATAAACCTAAACCTAGTAACTAAATAAATTAAAAAAAATAACCTAAACCCTAAACATAAACATAAACCTAAAACCTTGGTATGGGTAGAACAGACGTAGGAACATCACCGCAACAGTCTAGATCAGTGTGGTGGAGGCAAAGGCAGAGGCGATGATTATCATAGTGGTTGTGTTGGATCTGGAGGTGCAAGTGGATACAAAGGTGGTGGTCTGAGTAGTGGTGGTTATGGAGGTGTGAGGAGCGACGGAGGTTATAGTCATGGTGGTGGTGGAGGGAGAGATCGGGGATATTATGGTGGATCCTGCTACTCGAGAGCTCAGGTTTTTTCTAATGGGAATTGGAGAAACTAAGAATGACCAATTTGATCTGCTGCTTATGGAACTGTGTTTTTATAGTAGAGACAATTATAGTTATCTAGGATTTTTGATTTGCTCTATGTGTGCTCATTTTTGATCTATGCCACCACTTGTGTCTTAGAAAACTTGTTGTGTTACTTGGTTGATGTTACCAAAAAAAGTAAATGTTGAATCTGAATTTGTTCTCTATTAAAAAAAACCTAAACCCTAAACTAAAATTTGAAACTAAATCCTAAAACCTAAACCCAACAATTTTCTAAAGCCTTTTACTGTGCTAGGTAAACCTTTGTTGATCATTTTGGATTGAGCTTTTTGGTTTTTGTTGGTTGGTGGCTGCCTTTGGCCCTCCTTTGTGTGATTGTTTATCTTCTGGTGATTTACAGCATATGTTTCCTTAGTTGATGGTTTCATTTACTATTTAGTCATTTATGGTTGTTCACCTTGGTTTGGCTTGGTGACTGCTTATTGTTGGGACTTTCTCTTGAGGGATCCTATCTTGGTTTTGTATTGGCTATTTCTCAATTAATTAGTATTGGTATGGTGGTTGCTGATGGATGGTACTAGTTTTCCTTGGTTTGGAGCTTGGATGGGAATTTGGTTAATGGTTGTTGTTGGTATTTAGACTTTATTCTAGCCTCTCTCTGGGTTATTGTGAATAGTCTATTATGGTTTTTATTTGGTGGTTTGGCTACTAGCTAGTTGTTGGTTGGTTGCTTTTTGTTTAGTGGTGATGGATCTGGAACTCTATGTACTACTGGCCTTTGATGTTTACTTGTATGAGGTATGTTAACTATGATGGCTTTGATGTTACTCACATCTTCTCTCTGGTTGGTAGCATTACATATGATTGTAACCCTTCTTTATGAAGTTTGGATGCTCATATGTATTGTTGCCCCTTAAGATGATCCTAACTAATCTTGAGCCTTCTCTTTCTAGCTCTCTCCTTTTCCTTTCTTTATCCTTATCATTTTTAGGTATGACTTTTGCCTTTATAGTGTTTTGCAGATTTGTTTTACAAGTTGGAACTATACAGAGGGTATGGTCATTGCTCAGTCAACCCAAGTGATGTTGTTGTGGATCTTGCTTATCTTGTTTTTTCAAAGGAATCCTGAATTGTTGCTAACTCAACCTTTTACTATTTTCAAGATTTGTTTGTCTTACTCTATGCCTTTTTCTCTTATGCCTTTTAGGCACTGTATTTGCTCTATTATTTTCTTTTCTTTTTATAATGTACTTAGATGGGGGTTTAGCTCTTTAGGTTTCTTGTAGCTCTGAGAGCAGTTGAATTATAGAGCTTTACCCCTTTTAAGGACATTGTCTCTTTTCCTTTAAGGTAATAAAATTCTAACTTTCCCAGAAAAAAAATACCTTAAACACTAAACCTTAAGCAACCCTAAACCCTAAAACTCTAAACCCTAAACCCTAAACCCTAAATCCTAAACCCTAAACACTCTAACATAAACCTAAACTCTAAATCCATAAACTAACCCTAAACCTAAAAAAAACCTAAACCTAAATGCAAACCCATGCTAACCTAAACTTAAACCCCAACATAAAACCTAAAATCCTAAACCCTAAACAAAAAAGCTAAACTCTAAACCTAACCTAACCCCAAACCTTAAACCTAAACATAAAGTAACTAAATAAATTAAAAAATAAACTTAAACCCTAAAATCTAATAAACCTAAACCAAAACATAAACATTAAGAATGGGCAAAATCTTAATGGTAGGGACATCACCGTCAACCAGGTTTATTCTAGATCTGGCGGTGGAGGCAAACGCGGAGGCTATGATTATCGTAGTGGTGGTTTGGGATTTGGACGTGTTAGTGGTTATGGTTGCTGGAGGAGCGACGAAGGTTATAGTCGTGGTAGTGGCAGAGAGAGGGATTGAGGATATGTTGGTGGATCTCGCTACTCGAGAGGTCGGGGTGGTTCTAATGGGAACTGGAGAAACTGAAGAATGGTAGATCCGATCCGTTACTTATGGAACTATATCTTTATAGTAGAGATAGTTCAAGTTATCTAGGGTTTTTGATTTGCTCTATGCGTGCTCATTTTTTATCTAAGTCATCGCTTGTGTCTTAGAAAACTTATTGTGTTACTTCATTGATGAAATCAAAAAGAAGAAATGTTGAATCTAAATTTGTTCTCTATTAAAAGAAAACCAAAAACCCTAAACGCTAAACTAAACCTAACCACACCATAAACTAAAAAACCCTAAACCCTAAACCTAAACCCCTAACTACCAAATGGTAAACCCAAACCCTAAACCTACAACCCTAAACCCTAAACCCTAAACAAAGCTAAACCTCCAAAACCCTAAACTCTAAACCCTAAACCCTAAATCCTAAACCTAAACTTAATCTAATAAATAAAACATAAAATAAAATAAATAAAACCTAAATCTAAATAAATGAAACCTAAACTAAAATCCCTAAACCTAAACCTAAAATAAAATAAAATAACTAAATTAATATAATAAATAAAATCTTAAGCTAAACTAAAATAAAAGCCTAAGAATAAAGCCTAAAATAAAAATAAAATTAAATGTAAAATAATTCTAAAATAAAATAAAATGAAAACCTAAACCTAAGAAATAAACCTTAAAATAATACCTAAACTCTAACTAAAAAACCTAAACAAAAATAAAAATAAAATAATAAAATAAAATAAACTTAAACCTAGTAAATAAACTAAACTAAAATAAAAAAAACCTAAACCTAAAACTAAACTAAATAAAAAAAAAATAAACTAAAATAAACCTAAACCTAAAATAAAAAATGAAACCTAAAATAAACCTAAAATAAAACCTAAAATCTAAACTCTAAAAATAAAATAAAACATCAACCTAAACCTAAAATAAATAAATAAAACCTAAACCTAAAAATAAAATAAAATAATACTCATGAAAAAATAAAAGACTTCAAAATAAACTAAAATATAAAAAAACTAAAATAAAGAAACTAAACTAAATAAAATAAAAATAAACTAAAGTAAAATAAAAAAATAAAATAATAAAAGAAAAACTAAATAAGCCTAAACCTATTGGATTACTTAATATTTTTAAAAAAAAACAATAAACCATAAATCCTAAACCCCAAAGCATAAACCTTAAACCAACAACCCTAAACCCTAAACCCTAAAATCTTATGCCGAAAACCCTAAACCCAAAACCTAAAACTCTAAACCCTAACCCTAAACCCTAAACCCCAAACCCTAAACCTAAACTTAAAGTAACTAAAAAATTATAAAATAAACCCAAACCCTAAAACCTAATAAACCTAAACCTAAACCTAAACCCTAAGAATGATATCTTTTTTTGATGGAGGTTGAGATTATTTCTGGTTGGTACTGTTGAGATTTACTTGCCCTCTAGTTTTGGTGGCTCTCCTCTTGTTGGTCTCCTATTGTGTTGGTTTTAGGATGGCATGGTGATTGGCAGGCTTCAGAGCTTGCTTATTTGCCTTTTTTCCTAGCCTCTTTTTTTCTATGAGGGTTTATTGGTTGGTGGTTGCTTGATGGCTGTGGTTTTTTCTAGCCTTTTGTTTTTGGTTTTTTTTATCTAGCGTCATGATTATTAGTTGGGCCTGGTTGTGGGCTTTGTTCCTTCCTAGGCTGAGTTTACTCTCTCTGGAGCTATTACCTTCCATCTAGTTCTTGTTCCCTTTTTTTGGTGGTTTTTTTGAAGTTTTTTTATGGTGTTTTCCAGTTGGCTGGATGGCCCATTGGCTTTTCATTTCTTTCTATTGTGGGATGAAACTATATGTGGCTTTGGTTAATCTTATCTCTATTACTATTTTTGATTATTCCTACTTATGGCTAGTTGGGTGGCCATGATGGCTTCTTTGTCTTTGTTGGTTAGTGGATCTACATAATTTTTAGTTCTTCACCTTTGGTCTTTATTTGTTTTTGGTGGCTTTGATGGTGGTTATTTCTTGGTTGTTATCTTGTTTGGTTGGTTTCTTAGCTTTGGTCGGTAAGTTCCTATTTAATCTTGATGATAGATCGGAACATGGACTCTTGGTTTGTTAGCTATTTGGTTTAATTGAGCTAAGTTGGTTATGAAGGGTGGGACAATTCCTCTATTATCCTTTTGTCTGATAGCACCATATGTGATTGTAACCCTTCTTCTAAAGTTTGGATACTCACATATCCTATTTCACCTTAAGATGTATGTGACTGAGCCTGAGCCATATATAAGATTTTTATCATTTTGTTCCTTTTGTGTACTTAGCTTATCCTTATTTCAAGATGTTTATCTCTGTATTAAGTTCTTTGCAGCTTTGTGGCAGGTTTTGGGGTTGTAGGTGGTTTGTGCATCTCTTAGAAGATTTTGGGATATAGATGGCTTTGGTTGGCCTTCTTGGAATTTGGTGTTGTTTCTTTCTTAATTTTTGTCATTTCTTTATTTTGATTTGTTTTTTTTTTTGTAGTAGGTAGGAAATTTATCTCTTTAGGTGTAATCTCTTTAGTTAAGCTCTTTGAATAGTTTAGAGATTTATCCCCTTTAAGTACCTTCTATCCCATTCTTTTTGGCAATAAAATTCTCCCACTTTTGATTTTTTAAAAAAACCCTAAGAATGGGTGGAACCTTGATGGCTGGAACATCACCATTAACTTGGCTTAGTCTTGGTCTGGCAGTGGAGGCAAAAGCAGAGGCAGCAGTTATCACAGTGGTGGTGGGGGATCTAGAGGCGCTGGTGGATATGAAGGTGGTGGTCGGAGCAATGGTGGTTATGGAGGTTGGAGGAGCGCGGAGGTTACAACCATGGTGGTGACTAAGGGAGAGATTGGGGATATGATGTTGGATCCTACTACTCGAGAGGCCGTGGGTGAGTGAAGAAACTAAAAATAATCAATCGATCTGCTTTTATGGTCTTTCTGGTATGATTCAAGTGATCTAGAGTTTTTGATCTGTCTATGTGTGCTCATATTTTTTCTCTGTCGGCACTTGTGTCTTAGAAAACTTAGTTTGTTACTTGGTTAATGAATTCATAAAGTAGAAAAGTTGAATCTAAATTTGTTCTCTATTAAAAAAAATAACCAAAAACCCTAAACCCTACATTAAAACTTGAACCCAAAACCTAAAAAACCTTTCCCAAAATACTAAACACTAAACCTTAAAAACCATACACCCTAAACCATAAACTTTAAACCTTAAACCCTAAAACCCTAAACCCTAAACCACTAAACTTAAACCCCAAACCTAAAAAAAAATTTAAAACCCTTCACCCATACACCACCCCACACCCACCAAACCCTACCCAAACTACCCTAAAAGCCAAAACTAAAACCTAAACTAAATAAATAAAATAAAATAAATAAAACTAAACAAAATAGAATAAAATTAAAATAAAATTAAAACATAAAACTAAACCAAACATAAAAAATAAATAAATAAAACTAAATAAAAAATAAATAAAATCTTAAAATAAAAATAAAACCTAAATAAAATAAACTAAACCTAAAAAGAAAATAAAACAACCTAAATATAATAAAATAAAACTAAATAAAACCTAAACAAAATAAACTTAAAATAAATAAAATAAAACCTAAATAAACTAAAAAAAACTAAACCTAAAATAAAAATAAAATAAACCTAAACCTAAAGTAAAATTAACTAAACTAAAATAAATAAAAGCTAACCTAAACCTAAAATAAACTAAACCATCACCAAAACCTAAACTAAACTAAATAAAATAAACTAAAAATAAACCTAAACTAAACTTAAAAAAAAACCTAAAATAAACTGTAACTAAACCTAAAAAAGTAAAACTTAAACCTAAAATAAAATAAAAATAAAAGCTAAACCAAAAAATAAAATAAAAATAAACTAAATAAATAAACTAAACCTAAAATGTAAACCTAAAAAATAAACTAAAATAAATAAACTACATAAAAATAAAAAATAAAATAAACCTAAATATAAATAAAAAAAGATAAACTAAATAAATAAAAATAAACTAAATGGCTAAACTGCCGTTTTTGCTTAATTTAACAAAATAAAATAAGAAAATAAAGAATAAAACCCTGGCCTAGGCCTAGGCCCTGAGCTATACTACCTACCACCAAACTCAACCCTACCCTGATCCATAAACCAAACTTGATCCACACAAACCTAAACCCTGGGCTGAGCCACTAAACCTATCACAGATCCTAAACTACTAAAAAGCCACTGAGCCTAAACATAGGCCACACCCAAGGCCAAGACCCTAAACCTAAAGCACTGGAGCCCAAAACCATAGACCCTAAAAACCATACCCATGCCTAAACCACAAAACTGACCAAATAAGATAAAATAAAATAAAGATAAAATCTAAACTAAAACCTAAACTATAAAATAAAATAAAAGAAAATAAAATAAATTAAGATAAAATAAATAAAACTTAAACTAAATAAAATAAAATAAACCTAAAATAAAATAAATTAAACATAAATAAAATAAAACTAAATAAAACTTAAACCTAAAATAAATTAAAACACTAAACCCAACTAAAAATAAATACCTAAATTAAAAATAAAAAAATAAACAAAATAAAATAAACTTAAACCTAAAGTAAAATGATTAAACTAAAATAACTAAAACCTAAACCTAAACGTGAATAAACAAACTAAACTAAATAAAATAAAATAAACTAAAATAAACCTACTAAAATAAAAATTTAATCCTAAAACCTCATAATAACAACCTAAACTAAAATAATAATAACCTAAACTAAACCAAAACAAAATAAAAGTTAAACTAAAAAAACCTAAACATAAACTTAAACCTAAAAAATAAACTAAAATAAGAAAACTTAAACTAAAATAAATAAACTAAACTAATAAAAAAATACTAAATAAAAATTAAAAATAAAATACACTAAAGTAAATAAAAAATAAACTAAATAAAGTAAATGCACCTAAACATGCAAATTTACTTAAATTATTATTTTTTAAAAAAGTTCCCTAAACCATAAACTAAAAAAAAAAAAACCCAAAAATAAACCTAGGAATAAAAAACCTAAATAAAATAAAAACTAAACATAAAATAAAAATAAAATAAACTTAAAATAAACCTAAAATAAAATAAAATAAAACCTAAATAAAATCCTAAGCATAAAAATAAAACTTTAAAATAAATAAATAAATAAAACCTAAAACTGAAACCTAATAAAAATGCAATAATCAATTTAAAATAAACCTAAACCTAAACTAAAATAAACTAAATTAAAATAAATAAAACCTAAAATAAACCTCAATAAACCTAAACTAATTAAAATAAATAAAATAAAATAAAAATTTAAATAAAAAAATAAAACTAAAAATAAACTAAAATAAAAACCTAAAACATAAACCTAAGAAAATAAAATAAAAAGTAAACCTAAACCTATAAAATAAAAATAAAACATAAACCTAAAATAAAATAAAATAAAACTCAACTAAAATAAACTTAAACTAAACCTAAATGTAGAAAATAATTTAAAATAAAACTAAACTAAAATAAAATAAACTAAACTAAATAAAAATTAAAATAAACATAAATAAAATATATCTAAAATAAATAAACCTAAACTTATTGGTTTACTAATTTTTTTTAAAAAACTCTAAACTTAAGATAACCTAAAATCAAAACCCTGAAACCCTATATCCAAAGCTAAACTAAACCCCAAAGTCCTAACCCAAACCAACTCTAAAACCTAAACCCAAACTAAATCTTAAACCACAAAACCTAAAAATCAAACTTAAATTAAATAAACCTAAAAAAAATAAAATAAAAAGCAAGCCCAAATAAACTAAACCTAACCATAAAACTAAATAAAATAAATAAATAAATAAACCTATAAAATAAAATAAAACCTAAAATAAACCTAAAATAAAAAAACCTAAATAAACCTAAAAAATATAAAATAAAACTTAAACATACATCAAAATTAAAGTATACCTAAACCTAAAATAAAATAAAATTAAAAATAAACATAAACCTAAGCTAAAAAAGATAAAATAAAAACCATAAATAAAAATAAATTAATTAAACTAAATAAAAGATTAAATTAAATAAAATATAAAATAAACTAAATAAACCTAAACCTGTTGGTTTGCTTAATTTAAGAAAACCTAAAATGCTAAACCCTAAACAAAATAAAAGTGACCTTGCACACACACACTAAAACTGAGCCTAAATAAATAAGGCAGCATCACTAACCCTAAACCATGAGCCCTGGGCCCTAATCCCATGATCCAAACCCTGACCCTAAACACTGGCCTGAGTCTCCTTATGAGGCCCAGGCCTGGGCCTGAGCCTGATCTCACAAATGACCTGGCCCCTGGCTGACCTGAGCCCTAAAACTAAATACTGAGCACTGGCCTGACCCCTGGTAGATGATAACCCTCCTAGGCCCAAAACTAACTGGGCCAGAGCTATGAGCTGAGCTCACAGGCCTGAGCCCTGAGGCTGAGCCTAAACCTAGGAACCTAAACTAAACCTGGGCCTAAACCTAAACCTAAACCCTAAACCTAAACTAGGCCTAAACCCTGGTAAAACTGACTAAACCTGACCTAAACTAAACCTAAACCTAAACACAAACTGACAGCCACTAAACCTAAACTCTCCTAAACTCAACCTGCACCTACTCACTAAACTCACAAATCTGGTTGTCCTCTTCTTTGTGGTGGGTTTCATTTTCCCTTCATCGGTGCATCCACATCTCACATTTTTGGTGGATCCTTCATCATTATCGACCATTTTATGATGTATATTGAATATCTAGCCGCTCATGTGATGCGTCTCTTCAGAATATGGTTGCGGTGACCTCGAACCCACGGATTACATCTTCTAATTTGGATGATCTGACTAGGCCATTCAATTTTTTGGGGATTCCTGAACCAAATGCCATGCCTGCTATTAAATCCTTTAAGGATGCACTTTCTGGTAAGTGCTCTATCATATCTGACTCGATGAATATGATTTTGACTTCTTTTCAAGGTATGTCTTTGATCATGTGTTTCGATCATGATGTCAAAAAGCTTACAAAACCTTTTGAATTTACTTTGGTTGGAAAATTTGTGTTGCACTGGCCGAATTTGGAAAAGATCTGATCCTTACTTTCAAGTGCTTTCTTTATTGGCTTCATAAATCCAAGACATATTTCGATTCAACTTATGAACGATTTGGATTATTCAAGGGTTTTCTAGCATCGATCTTATTTTATCTTTAACTGTCAAATGCATTTATTGAAGTGGTCTCCCCTTTTGATATAAAGGATGAATCACTTATTATTTCTATCTGGTTAGCTCTTCCAAATATAAGAATCCATTATGTTACTTGCCAAATTTTATTTGTTGTCAGAGCTCTTTTTGGTCAGCCACTCCAAATTGATCAGGCAATCGCTGTGAGATCTTGTCTCTCTATTGCTCATATATTTGTTGAACTTGACATATCCAAAAAACATACTAAGGAGGTTTGGATTGGATCTAAAAAGTTTGGCTATTTACAAAAGATTAAATTTGAAAATTTTTTGGTTTTCTATTCCCATTGCAAGATACATGGTCATGATAATCTAGATTGTTTTGTTCTTCAGCCGCATCTTAAAAAGAAAATTTTGAAAGATCATAACTCAAAATTAGCTCCTAATAAAGTTAATAAAACTATTTCTTCGCCTAAAATAACTTAAATGTTGATATTAGGTCAGACTCTTTGGAATCTTCTGATGTTCCCAAAATTGTTGATTCTGCTTCTCATTCTGACCATGACAAAGGTACTAATAATCTTGAAAAAGATGATTTGCCCAACAACCTTTCTTTACATGAGAATATGCCTATTTTGGCTAATTTCAAATTCAAAGAGGCTGAAAAAAATGATGATTCATTTTCTAATGAGTCTATTCCTTCTTCTTTGTTGGCATTAATTGATGAGAATTAGGATTTAAATTATAACCTGAATGTGGCTATAATTTTTGAGCAAAATACTAATTTTGACATTGGTAATTGTGCTTTGAATGGTATAATATCTTCTCCTTCCTCTAATCCCACTTTTCAATAAACTACTAATTTGGAAGAGGGAAGTTGTGATTAGAGATGTTCTTGCTGAATCCTTATCCTATTAATAATATTTCTAATCAATCTCTATCCAATGTTGACACTTTGAATAAAAAGAAAAAAATTCTAAACTATCCTTAAAAAAAAACTAAAAACTCTAAGATGCAACCTCCTATTTTTGTCAGATCTACTATATCTAGATCCTCTTCACATAAATAATATGTTGTTTCAATTTTTTTCTTAGAAGAGGATTTGTTATTCTGTCTCTCTCTCTATTTATTATTATCCTTTAATTTCCTTTTACAATTTTCTTTATGTTTAATTATTTTATTTGGAATGATAGAGGGATTGGTACCCTCACTATTCATAATCATATTAGAAATCTCTATAAAATTAACAATATCTCTTTACTTATTGTTATTGAACCTTATATACATGCTGATAAAATCAATAATGTTACGAGAATGCTTGGCTTTAGTAATTTTTTTTCTAACATTAGTAATAAAATTTGGTGCTTTTGGAATATCTTCTTAAATGTTTTAATTTTAGATGATCTACAACAAGTTGTCAATGCTCAAATTTCTTTTGGGACTCTTGTGTGCTAGGCTCTTTTATTTATGCTTCTTTCAATAGAGCTGGTCGAAATGTTCTTTGGGAGAATTTGAGAAGTTTTGCTCTTTCTGTTAACAAACCTTGGTTGGTTGGGGGTGATTTCAACACTATTATGTATTCTTCAGAAAGAAGCAGTGGTTGCTCGCCTAATATTCATTATATAGAAGAACTTTTTAATATGATTCTTGATTGCAATCTTTTTACATTGGTTTTAAAGGCTCTAATTATACTTGGCAAAACTCTAAGCTTTGGCAACATTTAGAAGAATTCTTTTCAACTCTCATTGGATTAATTAATGGCCTCTTACCTCTATTGACCATTTTAGTAAAACTTTATCTGATCATGCCTCACTTTTGGTTTATGTTAAAAAAATTGTAAAATATTAAACATCTCACCCTCTTTTAGATTTTAAAATATGTATATTCACCATCTTGATTTTCTTAAAGTCATGGCCATTAATTGGATTGCCCCTTTACACCCTGATGATTCGATTAGGGGTATGAATAGATTATGGTTTAAGCTTAAAAAGCTTAAACAAAATTTGGTTTGGTGGAATAAACATTTTTTTTAAAATCTTTTTGCTAATATAAAAAACATGGAATTTTTGGTTTGTGAACTTGAAAATGCTATTTTTACTGACTCTTTTAAGATTAAAGATTTGAATGAAGCTAAAGATAAACTTGTTAATTATCAGAATATGGAAGAACCTATTGGAAGAAAAAAGATGCTAGTAAACATATTACTGATGGGGACAGAAATACGAGGTATTTTTATGCTTTATCTAATAAAAATTGAGTTTTAAATTATATCCAAAAAAAAAAAATGATATTGGAGATTGGATTACTGATATTAATGTTATTAAAGATTATGTTATTAACCACTTTGGAAATATGCTTAATAAAAGCCACTCTTATGAAGCTTTTTCTAATTTGCATTTGATCCCTCTATTATAACCAATGATGATAATCATTAGCTTACTAGGTTGCCTACTAAAGATGAGATTGGTAAAGTTCTCAATAGCATGAACATTGATTATGTTACTGGTCTGGAGGGTTATACTATTCATTTTTTTCAAAATTGTTGGTCTATTATTAAGCATGACTTAATTGATGCTATTGTTGATTTTTTATTTGTAATCCTCTCCTTAAATAGTTTTCAAGCACTTCCATTGTTCTCATACCTAAAAAAGATAATCCAGATTCTTGGAGAGATTTTAGACCTATTAGTCTTTACACTTTCTTTAATAAATTGATTTCTAAAATTCTTACTAATAGACTTAGTCCTTTACTTCAAAAAATTATCTCTCTCAACCAAACTAGTTTTGTTAGAGGGAGATCTATATCTGATAACATTCTCTTTCTCAAGAGCTTATTCAAGATATTGATGTTCCAACTAGAGGTGGTAACATCCTTTTTAAATTAGATATTTCTAAAGCATTTGATAATATCTCTTAGGATTTCCTTTTAAATATCCTACATTTATTTAGTTTCTCTGATAATTTAATTAACCTTATTAAAAATAAAATTAATAATGCCTGGTTTTCAATTCTAAGTAATGGTGAAGCTTTAGGCTTCTTTCCTTTTTTTCATGGATTGAGACAAGGAGATCGTTTGTCCACTTTTTGTTTATTATTACTATGGAATACCTTTCTAGGAGTTTAAATGATTTATTTAATAATAACCCTAGCATGTACTTTAGAACCCTTGGTGGTATCTCTGTTTCTCATCTTACCTTTGTTGATGATTTCATTATCTTTTGTAATGGTGGTATCTCTATTTCTCATCTTAGCTTTGTTGATGATTTTATTATCTTTTGTAATGCTTTATTTCATCATATCAAAAGACTTGAGAAATTTTTAAATAATTTTGGTAGATAAAGTAGTATTTCTATTAATGAAAGAAAGAGCTACTTGATTACCTCCTCTAAAATTTCTAATAATAAAATCAATCAAATCTTGAGAATCACTAACTTTAAACACCAGCATCTCCCTATTAAATATATGGATGGTCCTCCTCTCAAAAGTCAAAAAAGATCCCAGCTTTTTGATGAGCTTATCCAAAAAATTTCAAATAAAATTTTGGTGTCTGAATTTCACTTACATTCTTTTGGTGGCAGGCTTACTTTGATTAGGAGTAATCTTAATTCGATGCCTTTATATCTAATTCAAACCATTATCCCTACTAATTCTATCTTAAATAGAATTGATCAACTCCTTAATAAATTTATTTGGGGCTCTAATAATTCAATTAAAAGGATGCATTAGACCTCTTGGCATAAATGTTGTGGTCCTCTGGGTGAAAGTACACTTGGTTGCTAACATATTCATGAAGCTATTACTGCCTTCTCCAATGAATGCTGGTGGAATTTTTGAAAAAAAAGATATCCTCTAGGCTAATTTTATGACATAGGT
This sequence comes from Cymbidium sinense, assembly GCA_021442155.1. Classification (NCBI taxonomy): domain Eukaryota; kingdom Viridiplantae; phylum Streptophyta; class Magnoliopsida; order Asparagales; family Orchidaceae; genus Cymbidium; species Cymbidium sinense. The sequence continues at coordinate 370,644,068 of CM038214.1, read as the reverse complement.
AAGCACCCTCTAATATGTACTTATAAAGTTGGTGACTCGCTTTGGAAAAGGCTTTGCTCCATTAAATGGGAGGCTGAATCCTTGATATCTTGGGGTATAAATTTGAGATGTTCTTTCTTTTGGCAAGACAACTAAATTGGTGGTGGTTCTATTGATTCTTTTTTATTTACCCATTCTACTACAGCTTCTAAAGTTAACTCATTTTGTCTTAATAACAAGTGGAATGATAGTAAACTTAGCCAATTTATTCATATCTCTCTTTCTGATAAATTTAGTGATATTCCTATCTTTTCAAACAAGCCTGATCAAATCCTTTTTAAGCTATCTTATAATGGTTATTTTATTCTTAAAGAGGCTTGGAATTATATTAGAGATGCTCATATTTCTTCAAATGTATTTATCAAACTTTGGAATAATGTCATCCCTATCTCTTATTCTGTCTTTACTTGGAGAATAATAAAAAACTTCATTCATGTTGATTCCTTCCTCTCAGATAAAGGATATCATTTGCCTTCCAAATGATATTATTGTTTTCATATTGAAAAGGTTAATCATGTTTTTTTAAATGGTTCTATTGCTTCTAAATTATGTGTTTGGTATGATCTTTTTAATACTAACCATTTCCATGGCTTTCTTTATTTATATCAAATTCTTGAAGCTTGTTTCCACAAAACTATGAAAGTTCATATCAAAGTTTTAATTGCCATTACCCTTATTTAGTTCATATGGATAGATAGAAATGATGTTAAATATTATGGTATTCCTATGAATCATAAAAGGAATATTTCTAGAACCAAAGAAAAAATCATGCATTAATTAATGCTAATTTAATTAATAACACACATTTTAGAGGTTGCAAATTTGTGGCCAAAAAATTGAGTCTTTACTTGCCTGAGATCACCTTCTATAAGGAAGATAAGATTATATATTGGATAAAACCTCATAATAATATTATTAAAATTAATACTGTTGGCTCAGTCTCTCATAATACATTTGATTGTGGTGGTATTTTTAGGGATTTTGAAGGTAATGTCATTTTTGTTTTTGCTTATCCTCTTAAAGGTTATTTTGTTATCTATGCTGAATTAATGGTTGTAAACAAAGCTATTGACATTTGTTTGCAAAAAGGTTTCTTCAATATTTCAATTTAAGTTGATGCTCTTTTACTCATTGACATGCTAACTTCCACTAAGATGGGGAATGCAGATTTATTCTATCTTCTTAATCATGCTAGAACACTCCTCTCTCAAGTATGCTTTAAAATTTCTCACATTTGCTGTGAATGAAATGTCTGTGTAGATTTTTTGGCTAATCTAGGTGCTAAATTAAATGATCTCACTCATTATGATAATATTAATTTACCTAGACAATTGAGAGGGTTGGATAATCTGGATAACACCAGATTACCTTATCTCAGAAATTTAATTTGCTTTGTTTTTTTGGTTTTCTATGTTTTTGTCTATGTGCATTTTTATTTTTTTGCATTCCTCTTGGTTCACTCTCATGTCTAGTTTGTGATATAATATTTGGGAGATCTCTTCGAGGTGGTGGCCTGCTGCTAGCCTCTCTTGTTGGAGAGGTGTTCTCTTTGGCTGACTATTTTATTTAGGGATCTGAATGTCAACAATTTCTTCAAGTGCTTCCTTGAACTTGTGGTGGCCTCCTTTTATGTTATGCCTCTACCTGCTTTCAACTTTTCCCTTTTCTTAATTAGTACTGGTTTTGCCTCTAGGTTTGGATGGCTATTTTCTTACTTGAGAAGGTTTTTCTGCTACTATTTTGGGCCTTGGGAGTGCTGTTATTTTCTACTACCCGTTACTTGGCTATCTTGGGTGGCTATTATTTGATGGCTATTATTGATCATTTCACTCCTAAGTTTGTGCTAGGTCTTTGGGTGGTTTTTGTTTCTTCATCCTTTTTAGGCTTGGTGGCTTTTGTTTGTTGGTTTCTCCCTTTACCGTGTGGCTAGAAGGGTGTTGATTGGTGGTTGTTAGTATCTTATTTTTTGTTTGGTATTTTTTCGTTTTATCCCTGGTGTCTAGAAGGGGTCTTTGTCTATTTTCCTATCCACTCTAGTTGGTTGTTGGAGGTTGGGTGGTCCTCCTTTGCTGCGGCTTTTTATCTAGTTGGGTGATTACCATTTATTTCTTTGTTGTTTTTGATGGCTTCCTGTTGGTTTGTCACTATGCCTATCTTTCTCTGTGTTGGGATTTCCTCCCCTTTGGACTGGCTGCTTCCTTATTAGAGTTGGCTCATCTGCTGCTTTATTAATTTGTTGGGTGGCATTGTGGGTCACTGGTTTTATTGTGTCGGTTTGGTTGGTTTCTTTTGGTTTTCTTCCTGAACTCTATTTGGTAGGGTTGCCTTTGGTGGTTTTTCTTTATTTTATTTTTGGCTTTATGGTGGAAATTTGTTAGTTGTTGATACTAGCTATTTGCTCAGTTGGCTAGCTACTATTTTTACCTTTTTGTGTTGTTGTCTTGGTCTATTATTTTGGCTGAGGATTTGGACTTCTTTTGGTTTCTTTGGCTCCCTTTTTTCCAAACTCTTGCCTCTTGGTTGGTAGGGTGGGCTTGGCTATTTTCCCTGCTACTCTTGCTGGTGATTTTCTAGTGTTTTCTAGATGCCCATTTGGTCTCCTCAAGGGTTCTTTTTCCTCTCCCTAGTGCTGTTATTTCCTATGGCTATCTTCTTATCTCTGAATGAGGTATTTTGCCTGCCTTTTATTTCTTGCCTCTATTGTCTAGGTTGGATTGGTGGCTATTGTTAGTGTTTGCCTTGTTCTCTGATCAATTTTGGAATTATTTGTTTCTTAGTGCTAGTTTTTGGTTGCTATTTTGGTTTTGGGTTGTTTCTTGTGGTTGTCTGGTGAAACTAGTGGGTTTGGTTCCTATACTTGGTGGCTTTGCTTTATGGGTGAAAACAAGGTAGGAGCTCTTTCATTTCTATTATGGTCTTTTTGTTGATGCTACTTCCTTTCGGGCTTGGTGGCCTTTAGTCGACTGGGTGATTTGTTGGCCAGCTATTTTTGTTGCTTGGGTAGTAGGTAAGAATTGTTGACTTTCACTCTTTCGCGGATTGCCTTCATGAAGTTAAATTGGCAATGATGGTTGGGATGATTTCCCTATTATCTTTTGGATGGTAGCAACATATGTGACTGTAACCCTTCTATTGAAGTTTGGATGCTCACATTTGTGGTTGCCACTTAAGATGATGGAGACTAAGCCTAAGCCTTATTTGAAATTTTCTCTTATATTGCTCTTTATTATGTGCTTAAGCTTGATTTCCTCTAGCTGTGCTAATTACATCTTGTAGTAGCTTGCAGGATTCTTTTATAGATTCTTTGCAAGTTTCAAATCTGGATGAGGATTGTGCAACTCTCAAAAGACTTTTGATTCTAATAGTAGGCTTTGACTAATCCTCCTATTTACTATGTTGTTGCTTAGTTATTTTTTGGTCTTTTGTTTCTTTTGCTTAGGTTTTTATTTCCTTGATTTTGTTGTATTAGATAGGGGACTTTTCTCTCTGGGCTGTATGTAGTTCTTTGAGCGGTAATTTAAAAAATTTTCCCCTCTTAAGGAACTAGTACTCTTTAATTTGTGGCAATAAAATTCTCCCCTCTATGGGTTTTCTTTAAAAAAAAACCTTAAACCCTAAACAAAAGACCTAAACCCTAAATCCTAAACCTTAAAAACCTAGAAACCTAAACCTAAACTAAATAAAACCTAAAAATCAAATAAATAAAAAAACTAAAACCTAAATAAAATAAAAAACTAAAATAAAATAAAAACCTAAACTAAAACCTAAACCTAAACAAAAAATAAAATAAAGCAAAATAATAAAATAAAATAAAAAATAAAAATAAAATCTTAAACTAAATTATAAAATAAAATAACCTAAGAATAAAAAAACCTAAATAAAATATATAACTAAACCTAAAACATAAATAAAATATACTTAAAATAAAATATAATAAAAACTAAATAAAAACCTAAACTTAAAAAATAAACCTAAAAATAAAACCTAAAATTAAATACAAAAAACCTAAACCTAAAAAAATAAACTAAACCTAAATTAAAATAAAATAAAATAAAATAAAAAAAATAAAAATAAACCTAAACATAAACTAAAATAAACTAAACTAAAATAAATAAAACCTAAACCTACAATAAACTAAACCAAAACATAAACCAAATCTAAATAAAATAAAATAAACTAAAAATAAACCTAAACCTAAACTAAAAAACAAAAAAATAAACCAAAAATAAATCCTAAAACCTGAACCTAAAAAAATAAAATAAAATCCTAAACCTAAATCTAAAAAATAAAATAAAAATAAAACTCAACTAAAAAATAAAAAAAAACTAAACTAAAATAAAAAACCTAAATTATAATAAAATAACTAAACTAAATAAAATTAAAAATAAGAACTAAATAAAGCTAAAAATAAAGTAAACTAAAATAAATAATAAATAAACTAAATATACCAAGTAAACCTAAACCTATCGGTTTACTTATTTAAAAAAAAACTTAAACACTAAATCCTAAACATTTAACCCTAAACCCCATAAAACACTAAGCCCTAAACCCTAAACCCTAAAAGCATAATACCTAAAACCCTAAACCTTAAACTCTAAACCATAAACCCTAAACCCTAACCCTTAAACCCTAAACCCTAAACCCTAAAGCTTAAACTTAAACCTAAACCTAATGTAACTAAATAAATTAAAAAATAAACATAAATCGTAAAACTTAATAAACTTAAACCTAAACCTAAACCCTAAGAATGAGCAGAACCTTCACAATAGGAACATCACCGTTAACCAGGCTCATAATGCTGGGAGTGAAGGCGGTGGTTATGCAAGTGGGTGGTGGGGGATCTAGAGTTGATGGTGGATATGAAGGTGGTGGTCAGAGTAGTGGTGGTTATGGAGGTGGGAGGAGCGACGGAGGTTACAGCCATGGTGATGGTGGAGGGAGAGATCGAGGATATGATGGTGGATCCCCCTACTCAAGAGGCCAAGGTGGTTCTGATGGGAACTAGAGAAATTGAAGAATGGATGATCTGATTTACTGCTTATGAAACTGTGCCTTTATAGTAGAGATAATTCTAATTATCTGAGGTTTTTGATTTGATCTATGCATGCTCATTTTTATCTATGTCACCACTTGTGCCTTAGAAAACTTAGTGTGTTACTTGGTAGATCAAATCAAAAAGATGAAATGTTGAATCTGAATTTGTTCTCTATTAAAAAAAATAGCAACCAAAAACACTAAACCTTAAACTAAAACCTAAACCCTAAAACTAAAAGCTCAACCAAACAATTTGCTGGAGCCTTTTGCAATGCTGGTTGAACCTTTGTTGATCCTTTTGGATTGGACATTTTAGTTTTGGGTGGTTGGTAGCTAACTTTGGCCCCCTTTTGTGTGGTTATTTTGTCTTCTAGTGATTTGCACTATATGCAACTAATTTTTCCTTCAATTGATGGTTTCATTTCTGAGCTATTTAGTCATTTATGGTTGCTCACCCTGGTTTGGCTTGGTGACTTCTTATTGGGACTTTGGCTTGAGGGCTCCTATCTTAATTTTGTTGGTTGTTTCTCTATTAATTAGCATTGGTCCAGTGCATGTTGATGGATGGTTCTAGTTTTCACTGGTTTGGAGCTTGGATGGGTATCTGGTTAATCACTGTTGTTCATGTACTGACTTTGTTCTTGCCTCTTTCTAGGTTATTGTGATTCATTTGTTGTGTTTTTTATTTGGTGGTTTGGCTGCTAGCTGGTTGCTGCTTAGTTGCTTTTTGTTTAATGGTGTTAGATCTAGAACTTTATGGACTGTTGGCCTTAGATGTTTGCTTGTATCTGGTATTCTGGCCAAGATGGCTTTGATGTTACTCACCTCTTCTCTCTGGTTGGTATCATTACATATGATTGTAACACTACTTTATGATGTCTGGATGCTCATATTTATTATTGCCCCTTGAGATGCTCCTAATTGAGCCTGTGCCTTCTCTTTCTAAGCTCTCTCTTTTTTCTCTATTTATCCTTATCCTTTTTAGCTATGACTTTTGCCTTTGTAGTGTTTTTTGATTTCTTTTCTGAGGTTAGAACTTTAGAGGGAATGGTCTTCTCAGTCAACCCAAGGGATGTTGTTGTGGATCTTGCTTATCTTACATTCTCAAAGGAATCATGAACTACTGCTGACTCATCCATTTACTATTTTCAGGATTTGTTTTAGTCTTACTTAGTTTCTTTTTCTCTTATGCTTTGTAGGTACTATATTTTCTGCTTTATCCTTATCTTTTTCTAATGCACTTAGATGGGGGTTTGGCTCTCTAAGTTTCTTATAGGTATGAGAGCAATATAATTTTAGAGCTTTACCTCTTTTAAGGATATTATATCTTTTCCTTTTATGGTAATAAAATTCTAACTTTCCCTAAAATAAAAACCCTAAACCCTAAACCCTAAACAACCTTAAACCATAAAACCTAAATCCTAAACCCAAACCCTAAACCCTAAACATTTAACCCTAAACCCTAAACCCTAAACTCTAAAAGCTTAAACCCTAAACTAACCTTAAACCCTTAAGCCTAAAGACTAAAATCTAAACCCTAAACCCCAACCCTAAAACCCTAAAAGCATAAAACCTATAATCCTAAATCCTAAATCCTAAACCCTAACCCTAAACCATATACCCTAAACCCCAAAACATTAAACTAAACATAAAGTAACTAAATAAATTAAAAAATAAACCTAAACCACAAAACCTAATAAACCTAAACCTTTAGAATAGGCATAACCTTGACGATGAGAACATCATGTCAACCAGGCTCAGTCCAGATCTAGCGATGGAGCGAAAGGCAGAGACGGTGATTATGGCAGTGGTGGTGGTGGATCTAGAGGTGCTAGCGAATATGGAGGTGGTGGTCGGAGTAGTGGTGTTTATGGAGGCAGGAGTAGTGATGGAAGTTACTGCCGTGGTGGTGGCAGAGGGAGAGATCGAGGATGTGATGGTTCATCCCACTACTAGAGAGGTCGAGGTGGTTCTGATGGAACTAGAGAAACTGAAGAACGGTTGATCTGATCTAGTGCTTATGAACCGTGTCTTTATCGTAGAGATGGTTCTAGTTAATTAGGGTTATTGATTTTCCCTCTGCGATCACATTTTTTATCCATGTCATTACTTCTGTCTTAGATAACTTGGCATAATACTTGGTTAATGAAATAAAAAGAAGAAATGTTGAATCTAAATTTGTTCTTTGTTAAAAAAAAACTAAAAACCCTAAACCCTAAACCCTAAACCCTAAAACCCTAAACCCTAAACCCTAAACCTTAAACCCTAAAACCCTAAACCCTAACCCCCAATCCCTAATTTGTAAACCCTAAACCTGACCCTAAACCACAAACAAAACCTAAACCTAAACTAAACTAAACCCAACCCTAAACCCTAAACAAAACCTAAATCTAAATAAATAAAACTTAAATCTAAGTAAAATAAAACCTAAACTAAAACCTAAACCTAAAATAAAATAAAATAAAACTAAAACTAAAATAAAATAAAATAAAACCTAAACTAAACTAAATAAAATAAAATAAACCTATGAATAAATAACCAAATTAAAATAAAAATTAGATGAAAATAAAAAAATCTAAACATAAAATAAAATAAAATTAAAACTAAACCTAAAAAATAAACCTTAAAAATAAAATCTAAACCCTAAACTAAAATAAAAAAATAAAAAATAAAGAAAATAAAATAAGCATAAACCTAAACTAAAATAAACTAAACTAAAATAAATAAAACCTAAACCTAAACCTAAATTAAATAAAATAAAATAAACTAAAATAAACCTAAACTGCTAAAAAAATAAAAAAATAAATCTAAAATAAAATCTTAAATTTAAACCAAAATAAAATAAAAAAACCTAAACCTAAAAAAATAAAATAAAATAAAACTCAACTAAAATAAACCTAAACCTAAACTTAAACTTATAAATTAAACTAAAATAAAAAACATAAACTAAAACTAAACTATATAAAAATAAAAAATAAACCTAAATAAAAATAAAGAGTAAAATAAACTAAAATAATCTATAAATAAAATAAATAAACCATAACCTACCGGTTTACATAATTTAAAAAAAAAACCCATAAACCCTAAACCCTAATCCCTAAACCCTAAACCGTAATCCCTAAACCCTAAACCTATAACTTTATACCCTAAACCCTAAATCCTATACTCTAACCCTAAACCCTCAACCCTAAACCGTAAAAGCATAAAACCTAAAACCCTAAATAATAAACCTTAAACTAAAAACCCTAAACCCTAAACCCAAAAACCTAAACCCTAACCCTACGCCCTAGACCCTAAACCCTAAACCCTAAACCTAAACCTAAAGTTAATAAATAAATTAAAAAATAAACTTAAACCCTAAAACCTAATAAACCTAAACCTAAACCTAACCCAAAGAATGGTATCTCCTTCTGATGGTGCTCGGGATTGTTTCTAGTTGGTATTGTTGAGTTTTGGTTGCCCTCTGGTTTTGGTGGCACTCTCCTCTTGTTGGTCTCTTGTTGTGTTGGTTTTATGATGTCCTGGTGATTGGCAGGCTTTGGAGCTTACTTGTTTGCCTTTTCCCCTAACCTTCTTTATTTCTTGTGAGGGTTTATTGGCTGGTGGTTGCTTGATGGCTTTTATTTTTTCCAGCCTTTTGCTTTTTGGTTTTGGCTATCTAGCATCATGATTATTGGTTGAGCCTGTCCATGGTCTTTCTTCATTCCTAGGCTGAGTTACACTCTATTGGAGCTTTTACAAGCCATTTAGTTTTTGTTCCCTTTTTCTGGTGGTCTCTTTGAAGTTTTTTTATGGTGTTTACCTATTGACTGGATAGCCCATTGGCTTTCCATTTCTTTCTATTTTGGGTTGAACGTGTATGTGGCTTTGGTTATTATTAGCTCTATTGCTATTTCTAATGATTACTGCTGCTATGTTTTTCTCGGTGTCCTTGATGGCTGGCTGTAGTTGTGATGTTGGTTAGTGGATCAGGAGAATTTTTGGTTCTTTAGCTTTTGTCTTTGTTTGTTTTGGGTGGCTTTGATGGTGGTTATTTCTTGGCTGCTGTCTTGTTTGGTCGGTTCCTTTGCTTTGGTTTGGCTGGTTGTTTTGCTGGTTAGTTACCTATTTAATCTTGATGATAAATACTAGAACTTGGCTAGCACTTGGTTGTTGGCTATTTAGTTTAATCGAGGTAAGTTGGGCTATGATGGTAGGATGTTTCCTATTATCTTTTTTGGCTAAATTCTTGAGATGAATGTGATCTAAGCCTATGAATCTATCATTTTATTTCATGTTGTCCTTATTTCTAGATTATCTATTAGTTCTTTTATGGTTATCTAAATAGAAATTTTATATGTTTCTTAGTTTTGTCTTTTCTTGTCTTTTTTTCTTTGCTTAGGTTTTCTTTATAATAGGTTAGAGATTTATCTCTTTAGGATAATTGTAGCTCTTTGAGCAATAGTTTAAAAAATTATCCCTTTTAAGGACCTTGTATCCCTTTCTTTTTATCAATAAAATTCTCCACATTTCATTTAAATAAAACCCTAAGAATTGGCAAAACCTTGATGGCAGGAACATCACCATCAACCAGGCTCAGTCTAGATCTTGCGGTGGAGGCAAAGGCAGAGGCGACAATTATCACAGTGGTGGTGGGTGATCTAGAGGTGCCGGTGGATATGGAGGTGGTGGTCAGAGCAGTGGTTGGTATGGAGGCGGGAGGAGCAATGAAGGTTAAAGTAGTGGTGGTGGTAGAGGGAGAGATCAGGGATATGATGGTGGATCCTGCTACTCGAGAGGTCAGGGTTGTTTTGATGGGAACTAGAGAAATTGAAAAACGGCTGATCCAATCTGCTGCTTATGGAACTGTGTCTTTACAGTAGAGACAGTTCTAGTTATTTAATCTTTTTGATTTGCTTTATGTGTGCTCATTTTTTATCAATGTCATTGCTTTTGTCTTAGAAAACATAGTGTGTTACTTGGTTGACGAATTCAAAAAGATGAAATGTTGAATCTGAATTTGTTCTCAGTTAAAAATAATTAACCAGAAATTGTAAGTCCTAAACAAAAACTTAAATCCTAAATCTAAAACCTAAACCCTAAACCTTAAACCCAAAACCCTAAAACCACCCACCCCCAAACACTAAACCTAAAACCCTAAACCCTAAACCATAAACCCTAAAACTTAAACCCTCAACCTTAAACCTAAAACCCAAGAAAAAAACCCTAAATCCTAAACCCTAAACCATAACAACATAAAAAACTTAAACCAACTAAATAAAACTTAAAAATAAAATAAATAAAAAAACCTAAACCAAAATAAAATAAAATAAAAACCTAAACTAAAACATAAACTTAAACCTAAACCTAAACCTAAACCTAAAAGATAATATAATAAAAAAGTAAACTAAAATAAAATAAATAAAACCTAAACTAAACCAAAAGAAAATACTTAAATAAAATAAAAACTATACCTATAAAAATGAAATAAGTAAAATAAAATAAAATAAAACAAAATAAAACCTAATCCTAAAATAAACCTAAAAAAATCTAAAAGTAATAAAAAATGAAACATAAACCTAAACTAAAACATAAACCTAAAATAAAATAAGTTAAACTAAACCTAAACTAAAATAAATAAAACTAAAATAAATAAAACCTAAATCTAAACCTAAACCTAAACTAAATAAAATAAAATAAACTAAAAATAAACCTAAACCTAAAATAAACCAAAAATAAAAACCTAAAACATCAACTTAAAAAAAATAAAATAAAAATGTAAACATAAAATTAAAAATAAAAAATAAAACCAAAAACAAAATAATAAAATAAAAATAAAACTAAACTAAAAAATAAACTTAAGCCTAAACCTAAACCTAAGAAATAAACTAAATAAAACCTAAACTAAAATAAGTAAACCTAAAATAAATAAAATAAACTAAATAAAATAAAGTTGGGCTAAATAAATAAAAAAAAATAAATAATTACTAAATGACCCAAATCAGCCAAATCATAAACCTACAACCTTAAACCCTAAACCCTAAATCCTAAACCCTAAACCCTACACCCTAAACCCTAAACTTGAACCCTAAACCCTAAAACACCTATCCCTAAACCTTAAACCCTAAACTAATCCAAAACGCTAAACTAACCCTAAACACTAAAAACCCTAAACCATAAAGCCAAAACACTAAACCCTAAACTCTAAAACCTAATCTCTAATCCCTAAACCATAACCCTAAAACCTTAACCCTAAAACCCTAAACCCAAAACACTAAACCCTAATCCATAAACCCTAACCCTAAACCCTCAAAATCTAAACCCTTAACCCTAAATGCTAAACCTAAACCTAAAGAAACTAAATAAATAAAAAAATAAATCTAAACCCCAAAACATAATAATCCATAACCAAAACCTAAACCTAAACCTTAATAATGGGCGGAACCTTCTGAAACTTGTGTCAGTAGGCTCGATCTAGATCTAGCGTTAGGAAAGATGGAGGCGGATTATCATTATGGTGGTGGGAGATTTGGGTGTTGATGGATATGGAGGTGGTGGTCGGGCGGTGGTTTATAAGGAGCGATGGGAGGGATGGAGTTACGTGGTGGTCGCAAAGGGATAGATTGAGGATATGATGGCGAATCCTGTCGCTCGAGAGGTGGTGGTGGTGGTTCTGATGGGAATTGGAGAAAGCGAGAACGTCGATCCGATCTGCGCTTATGGGTGTCTTTAAAGATAGTTTTAGTTATCTATGGTTTTGATTTGCTCTATGTGATCATTTTTTATCTATGTCATCGCTTGTGTCTTAGAAAACTTGGTGTGCTACTTGGTTGGTGAAATCAAAATAAGAAAAGTTGAATATTAGTTAATTCTCTATAAAAAAAACTTTAAACCCTAAACCCTAAACTAAAACACAAATCCTAAACCTAAAACCTAAACCCTAAAATCAAAACCCTATAAACCTACATTAAAAAACCCAACCACCTTAAACCATATACTAAACACCTAAATCTTAAAATGCTAAACCCCCTCCTGCTTCCCAAACCTAAACCTAAACCTATCCAAAACCTCTCTAAATTAAACCTAAACCTCTAAACTACACCAGATCCACTAATTAAACCTAAACCTAAATGCTAAACTAAACCTAAACTAAACCACTTCCTCCCTAACCCTAAACCTAAACTAAACTCTAAACTACCCTAAACCTAACTTGATACTCCCTGATCACTTTAAAAAACCCCAACTAGGCCCTAAACTAACTGGGCTAAACCTAAACTGAGCCCTAACCTAAACTGAGCCTAAACTGACTAGGCTAAACCAAATCCTAAACTGAAACTCTGAGCCCAGGCTTAAACAGGCTGAGCTAATCATGACTCTGGCCAAACCACTAGGCCTAAACTCTGACTAAACTAACTGACTTCAGCTGACTTAAATCTTAAACTGGCCTGAGCCCAAACTTAAAACTAAACAAACCCTAAAATAAACTCTACCTGAGCTAAATGACAAACCCTAACCTAAAATAAAACTAACCTAAACTAAACCTAAAACCTAAACCTAAACCCTAAACTAAATCCTAAACCTAAACCCTAAAACCTCTAACCCTACTGACCCTAAACTCTAACCCCAGATAAAACTAACCAACCACAAACCTAAAAACCTAAACCTAAACTACATAAAACCTAAGAAAAAAATAAATAAATAAGCCTAAACCTAAATAAAATAAAAACCTAAACTAAAACCTAAACCTAAAACTAAACTAAACCAAAATAATATAATAAAAAATGAAAACTAGATTAAAATAAAATAAATAAAAACCTAAACTAAACTAAAAATTAAAATAAACCTAAAAATAAAAAGAGCTAAATAAAATAAGAACTAAACATAAAATAAATATTAATAAAACCTAGAATAAAATAAAATGAAATCTGAAATAAAACATAAATGTAAAACATAAGCTGCACTAAAAAAAACCTAAACCAAAAAATAAAATAAAATAAACAAAATAATATAAACAAAAACTAAAATAAACTAAACTAAAATAAATAAACCCTAAACATAAACCTAAACTAAAATATACTAAATAAATAAAATTAAAAACCTAAACCTAAACTAAAATAAAACATAAAATAAACCTAAAATAAAAACATAAAACCTAAACCTAAAAAAATAAAATAAAAGCCTAAACCTAAGCCTAAAAATAATAAATAAAACTTTAACCTAAAAAATAAAATAAAAATAAAACTAAACAAAAAAATAAACATAAACCTAAACTTTAAAAATAAACTAAAACAAAAATACTAAACTAAAATAAATAAACTTAAAATAAATAAACTAAACTAAGAAGAAACAAAAATGAACTTAAATAAAAATAAAAAAAAAAAAAAAGCTAAAATAATGAAAAAATAAACTAAATAAACCTAAACCTACTGATTTACTTAATTTAAAAAAAATTTAAAAAATAACAAATAAAAACCCTAAACCCTAAACCTTAAACTCTAAACCTTAAACCCTAAATAACCCCAAACCATAAAACCCTAAACCCTAAACCTAAACCCTAAATGCTAAACCCTAAACCCTAAACCTAAACACTAATCCCAAACTCTAAACCCCCAACCAACTAACCCTAAACCCTAAGCTATCCGTAAACCCTAAAACCTAAAAACTCTAAATCCTAATGGCTAAAAACTATACTTTAAACCCTAAACCATAAACCCTAATCCTAAAACTTAAAACCTAACCCTATTGAAAGTGCTGGTGGATATGTTGGTGGATATGGGGTAAGATGTGGAGGTTGAGGATCAGAGGTGATGGATCTAGAGGTGCTAATGGATATGGAGATGGTAGTTATGGAGGCAGGAGGAGCGACATAGGTTAAAATCACAGTGGTGGCGGAGGGATAGATCAGGGATATGATGGAGGATCCACCACTCATGAGGAGAGGGTGGTCTGATGGGAACTAAAGAAATTGAATAATGGTCAATCCGATCTGCTGCTTATGGAACTATGTCTTTACATTAGAGATGATTCTAATTATCTAGGGTATTTGATCTACTCTGTGCGTGGTTAGTTTTTATGTATGTCATCGGTTGTATCTTAAAAAACTTGGTCTTCTACTTAGTTAATGAAATCGAAAAGAAGAAATGTTGAATATGAATTTCTTCATTATTAAAAAAAAATCTTAAACCCTAAATGAAAACCTAAACTCAAAACCTTAAGCCCAAAAAACCCTAAAAACACTAAAACCCTATACCCTAAACCTAATCCTTAAACCCTAAACCGTAAATCCTAAACTAACATAAATTGTAAACCCTAAACCCTAAACAAACTAAATCCTAAACCATAAACCATAAACTAAAAAAACTTAAACCCTAAAATAATACCCAAACATAATAATAAAAACATAAAAATAAAATAAAACTAGATAAAAACCTAAACTTAAAAACAGATCTAAAAATATTAAAAAATAAAACCTAAACCTAAAATAAATAAAAGAAAATAAACCTAAACCTAAGATGAAATAAATTAAACTAAAATAAGAAAAACCTAAACCTAAACCTAAAATAAACTAAACCTAAACCCTAAATTAAATAAAATAAAATAAACTAAAATAAACCTAAAACTAAAATAAAATAAAAAATAAACCTAAAATAAAATAAAGCTAAAGCCTAAAAATAAGCATAAACATACAAATAAACCTATAAAATAAACTATATGAAAACCTAAATTAAAATAAATAACCTAAATAAAATAAAATAAACCAAAATAAAATAATAAAATAAAGAATGATAAAAATAAATTAAAATAAATTCTAAACTGCTACTTTTTAAAAAAAACCTAAAATCTACCCAACTCTAAATCCTCATGACCCTAATTGACTACCATAACTACTGACCTAACCACACTGCCTACCAACCAACCCAAACCCTAAACTCAAAACCTACCACAGGCCCTAAACCCTAATTCTAAACCCTAAAGCCTAAAAATAAACCAGAATCCTAAACCCTGACTAAAACCTGACAACTATATAAACCTTAACACTAAACCTAAATCAACCTTAAATCTTAAAACCCTAAACCTTAAAGCCTGATCATACCAGAGCCCTAAACCTAAACTAACCCAAACTGGCTTAAACTCTAAAGGCCTAAAAATCCTTGGCCAAAAATAAACCTAAAATAATGAAATAATCAAATTAAAATAAACCTAAACCTAAACTAAAATAAACTAAACTAAATAAAACTAAACCTAAACCTAAACTAAATAAACTAAAATAAACTAAATGAATTTAAACATAAAAAACTAAATATAAACCTAAAATAACCTAAACATAAACCTAAGAAATAAAATAAACCCTAAACATAAACCTAAACCTAAAATAAAATAAACATAAACCTAAGAAATAAAATAAAATAAACTCAACTAAATAAACCTAAACCCTAAACTAAATAAACTAAATAAATAAAATAAATTAACTAAACTAAATAAAATTAAAATAAACATAAATAAAAATAAAATGTAAAATATACTAATAAATAAACTTAAACCTATTAGTTTACTTAATTTTTTTTTTTAAAAAAACTCTAAACCTTAAGATATCCTAAATCTAAAACCTTAAAAAACCTAATTCCTAAAGCCTAAACATTAAACCCTAAACCCTAAACCCAGTCTAACCTAAACACTAAACCCAAAACCCTAAACCCAAACCTTATTAAACCCTAAAACTTAAAATCTAAACCTAAATTAAATAAAACCTAAAAAAGTAAATATATAAAAAAAAACCAAAATAAAATAAAATAATGAAATAAAATAAAATAAAACTTAAACAAACCTAAACCTAAACCTAAAATAAAAAAAAATAAATAAAATAAAAAATAATGACCTAAACTAAACTTAAAAATAAAATTAACCTAAGAATAAAAAACCTAAATAAAATAAAAACCAAATAAACAAAATATAACATAAAATAATAATTAATTAAAAACCTAAACCTAAAAAATAAACCAAAAAATAAATAAAAAATAAAACTTAAACCCTAAACTAAAAAAAACCTAAACCTAAAATAAAAAAAAAACAAATTAAAATAAACCTAAACTAAAATAAACTAAACTAAAATAAATAAAACCTTAGCCTTAAATAAACTAAGCCTAAACCATAAACTAAATAATATTAAATAAATTAAAAACAAGCCTATACCTAAACTAAAAAAATAAAACCTAAAAAGAAAATAAAATAAAATAAAAATAAAACTAAACTAAAAAATTAAAATAAACCAAAAACTAGACCTAAACCTAAAAGATAAAGTAAAATAAAAAACCTAAATTAAAATAAATAAACTAAACTAAATAATAATAAAAAATAAAATTAAATAATTATATAAAATAAACTAAATAAACCTAAACCCTCTGGTTTGCTTAATTTAAAAATAGCTACCAACCCTAAACATAAATCATAAACCCTAAGCCTAAACTAAACCTACCCTCCAAACCTAAACCCTAAAAAAAAAACATTACCTAAAAACCCAAAACTGCCCCATAACCCTACCCTAAACCCTAAATCTTAAACCTAAAACTAACCTACCCTAAACCCTACCTAATCTCTGATCTAAACCCCTGACACTGACCCTATGCTAACCCAACCATGAACTCTACCTCCTCCTAATCCTACTTCCTAATAATACCTAAACCCTACCCAAACTAAACTAAAACCCAAACCATAAACTTTCTGACTTTCACCCACTCTAAACTAAACCTAAACCTAAACCCTAAACCTAAACCTAAAGTTAAACCTAAAACTAAACCTAAAGCTAAACATAAAACCTATACCTAAACCCTAAACCCTAAACCCTAAACCCTAAACCTAAACCTAAAAGTAAACCTGAACCTAAACCATAAACCCTAAACTTAAACTAAAACCTAAACTCTAAACCCTACACCCTAAACTCTAGAAACCTAAACCTAGTAATCCTAGTCCTTCTTTGTAGTGCTACAAAAATTTCATTTTTCCCTTCATCGGTGCATCCCCGTCTCAGATTTTTGGTGGAACCTTCATCAATATCAAACATTTTATGGAGCCTTTAGAATATCTGGCAGCTCACTTGATGTGTCTCTTCTGAATATGGTTGTGGTGACCTCAAACCCATAGATTACATCTCCCAATTTGGATGGTACAACTAGGGCATTCAATTTTTTGGGGATTTTTGAACCTAATGCCATGCTATTAAATCCTTTAAGGATGCACTTTCTAGTAAGAGCTCTGCCATATTTAACTTGGTGAATATGATTTTGACTTCTTTTCAAAGTATGTATGTGATCATGTGTTTGGATCATGATGTCAAAAAGCTTACAAAACCTTTTGAATTTACTTTGGTTGGAAAATTTGCGTTGCACTGGCCAAATTTGGAAAAGATCTAATCCTTTCTTCATAACCTTAAACTTTCAAGTGTTTTCTCGATTGGATTGATCGATCCAAGACATATTCCATTCAACTTATGAATGATTTGGATTATTTAAGGGTTTTTTGGCATCGATCTTATTTTGTTTTTGACTATCAAATGTATTTGTTGAAGTGGTCTCCCCTTTTTGATAAAAAGGATGAATCACCTATTATTCTTGTCTAGTTAGCTCTTCCAAATATAAGAATCCATTAGGTTACTCACCAAATTTTATTTATTGTCGGGGCTCTTTTTTATCGGCCACTCCAAATCGATCAGGTGATCGCTGTGAGATCATGTCCCTCTATTGCTCATATATTGGTTGAACTTGACATATCTAAAAAACATACTGCATTTCTTTAGTTTTTGTGATAATTTCATTAACCTTATTAAAAACTAAATTAATAATGCCTGGTTTTCAATTCTTATTAATGGTGAAGCTTTAGGCTTCTTCCCTTTATTTTCATGGATTGAGATAAGGAGATCGTTTGTCCCATTCTTTGTTTATTATTATTGTGGAATACCTTTCTAGGAGTTTAAATGATTTATTGAATAATAACCCTAGAATATAATTTAGAACTCTTGGTGGTATCCCTGTTTCTCATCTTAGTTTTGTTGATGATTTCATTATCTTTTATAATGCTTCTTTTCATCATATCAAAAAACTTAAGAAGTTTTTAAATAATTTTGGTAGAGAAAGTGGTATTTCTATTAATGAAGAAAGAGCTTCTTTATCACCTCCTCTAAAATTTCTAATAATAAAATCAATCATATCTTGAGAATCACTAACTTTAAACACCAACAACTCCCTATTAGATATATCGATGCTCCTCTCTCAAAAGTAAAAAATGATCCCATCTTTTTGATCAGCTTATCCAAAAAAATTCTAATAAAATTTTGGTGTGGGAATTTCACTTACTTTCTTTTGGTGGCAAGCTTACTTTGCTTAGGAGTACTCTTAATTTGATTCCTTTATATCTTATTCAAACCATTATCCAAACTAATTCTATCTTAAATAGAATTGATCAACTCCATAATAAATTTTTATGGGGCTCTAATAATTCAGTTAAAGGATGCATTATACTTCTTGGCATAAATGTTGTGGTCCTCGGGTGAAATTGCACTTGCAAACCTATTGTGAAGCTATTCGCCTTCTCCAATGAACGTTGGTGGAATTTTCAAAAAAATGATAGCCTCTGGGCTAATTTTATGATAGCTAAATACTGCCAAGGTAAGCACCCTCTAATATGTACTTAAAAGTTGGTGACTCCCTAGTTTGGAAAAGGCTTTGGTCCATTAAATGGGAGGCTAAAACCTTGATATCTTGGGGTATAAATTCGAGATCTTCTTTCTTTTGGCAAGACAACAAGATTCGTGGTGGTTCTGTTGATTCTTTTTTATCTACCCATTCTACTGCTACTACTAAAGTTAACTCATTTTGGCTTAATAACAAGTGGAATCATAGTAAACTTAGCTAATTTAATCATATCTCTCTTTTTGATAAATTTAGTGATATTCCTATCTTTTCCAACAGGCCTAATCATATTCTTTTTAAGCTATCTTATAATGCTGATTTTATTCTTAAAGAGGCTTGGAATTATATTAGAGATGCTCATATTTCTTCAAATGTATTTATTGAACTTTTGAATAATATCATTCCTATCTCTTATTCTGTCCTTACTTGGAGTATAATAAAAAACTTCGTTCATGTTGATTCCTTGCTCTATGATAAAGGATTTCATTTGCCTTCCAAATGTTATTGTTGTTTTCATATTGAAAATGTTAATCATGGTTTTATCAATGGTGCTATTGCCTCTAAATAATGGGTTTGGTTTGATCTTTCTAATACTAACCATTTCCATGGATTTTTTTCTTTATATCAACTTCTTGAAGCTTGTTTCCACAAAACTATGAAAGATCATATCAAAGTTTTAATTTCCATTACCCTTATTTAGTTCATATGGATGGATAGAAATGATGCTTAATATCATGGTATTCCTATGAATCATAAAATGATTATTACTAGAACCAAAGAAAATAAATCATGCATTATTTAATGCTAATTTAATTAGTAACACACATTTTAGAGGTTGCAAATTTTTGGCCAAAAAATCAGGTCTTTACCTACCTAAGATCACCTTCTATAAAGAAGATAAGATTATATGTTGGATAAAATATAATAATAATATTATTAAAATTAATACTTATGCTCTGGCTCTCAGAATACATTTGATTGTGGTGGTATTTTTAGGGATTTTGAAGATAATGTCATTTTTGTTTTTGCTTATCCTTTTAAAGCTTGTTCTGTTATCTATGCTGAATTAATGGTTGTAAAAAAAGCTATTGACATTTGTTTGCAAAAATGTTTCTTCAATATTTGTATTGAAGTTCATGCTCTTTTACTCATTGACATTCTGAATTCCACTAAGATGGGGAATGCAGATTTATTCTATCTTTTTAATCATACTAGAACACTCCTCTCTCAAGTATGCTTTAAAATTTCTCACATTTGGCATCAAGGAAATGTCTGTGTAGATTTTTTTGCTAATCTAGGTGCTAAATTAAATGATCTCACTCATTATGATAATCTTAATTTACTTAGATAATTGAGATGGTTGGTTAATCCTGATAACATCAGATTACCTTATCTCAGAAATTAAATTTGCTTTGTGTTTTTTTGGTTTTCTATGTTTCTGTCTATGTGCATTTTCATTTTGTTACATTCCTTTGGCTGGCTCACTCTCTTGTCTCATTAGTGCTGTAATATTTGGGAGATCTCTTTGAGGTGGTGGCTGGCTGTTTAGCCTCTCTTGTTGGAGAGGTGTTCTCATTGGCTGACTCCTTTATTTAGGGATCTGAATGTCAACAGTTTCTTTGAGTGCTTCCTTGAACTTGTGGTGGCCTCCTTTTAGGTTACTTAAGAAGGTTTTTCTGCTACTATTTTTGGGTCTGGTGGGTGCTACTATTTGCTACTTCCCTCTACCTGGCTATCTTGGGTGGCTATTATTTGATGGCTATTGTTGATCATTTCACTCTTGAGTTTGTGCTAGGCCTTTTGGTGGTTTTTATCTCTTCATCCTCTTTAGGCTTGGTGGCTTTTGTTTGTTAGTTTCTCCCTTTTCCTTGTGGCTAGAAGGGTGCTAATTGGTGGTCGTTAGTATCCTATTTTCTCTTTGGTACTAGTTTTTTTATCCCTGGTGTCTAGAAGGGGCCTTGATCTATTTTCCTGTCCACTCTAGTTGGCTATTGGAGGTTGGATGGTCTGCCCAGGCTGCAGCTTTTTAACTGGTTGGGTGATTACAATTTCTTTCTTTGTTGTTTTTGGTGGATTCTTGTTGATTTGTCACTATGCATGTCTTTCCTTGTGTTGGGATTGTCTCCCCTTTGGACTGGATGCTTCCATATTTTAGTTGGCTCATCTGCTGCTTTGTTAATTAGTTGGGTGGCTTTGTGGTTGGATTGGTTGGTTGTCTTTGGTTGGTCCGGTTAGTTTCCTTTTAGTTTTCTTTCTACTGCTATTAGCTTATAGGGTTGCCTTTTTGGTGATTTTTTTTTATTTTATTTTTGGCTTAATGGTGGTTATTTGTTAGTTATTGGGGTTGTTTGCTTAGTTGGCTAGCTGCAATTTCTTCCTTGTGTGTTGTTGGCTTGGTCTATTATTTTGGCTATGGATTAGGACTACTTTTGGTTTATTTGGCTCCCTTTGTTTCCTATGTCTTGCTTCTTAGTTCGTAGAGTGGGCTTGGCTATTTTCCTTGCTGCTCTTGGTGATGATTTTCTTGTGTTTTCTGGATGCCCCTTTGGTCCCCTCATGGGTTCTTTTTCCTCTCTCTAGTGCTATTGTTTTCCTATGGCTGTCTTCCTTCCTAAACCTAAACCTAAAAAATAAACCTAAAAATAAATAAAAAATAAAACCTAAACCTAAATTAAAATAAAAAAATTAAATTAAACAAAATAAAATAAACCTAAGCTAAATAAATAAAACCTAAACCTAAAATAGTAAACCGAAACCTAAACCAAATATAAATAAAATAAAATAAACTAAAAATAAACCAAAACCTAAACTAAAAAATAAAACAAAAAAATAAACCCAAAATAAAATCTTAAAACATGAACCTAAAAAAATAAAATAAAATCCTAAACTTAAACCTAAAAAATAAAATAAAAATAAAACTCAACTCAAAAATAGACCAAAACCTAAACCAAAAAAATAAATTAAAATAAAAAATCTAAATTATAATAAAAATAACTAAACTAAATAAAAATAAAAAATAAAACTAAATAAAGAAAAAAAAATAAAGTAAACTAAAATAAATAATAAATAAATTAAATATACTAAGTGGACCTAAACCTATTTGTTTACTTAATTTAAAAAAAAACCAAACCCTAAATCCTTTAACCATAAAAAACCCTAAACCACATAAAACCCTAAGACCTAAGCCCTAAACCCTAACCCTAAACCTAAACCTTTATAACATAAACCCTAAAACCCTAAACCTTAAACCCTAAACCCTAAACCCTAAATCCTAACTCTAAACCCTAAACCCTAAACCCCAAAGTCTAGACTTAAACCTAAACCTAATGTAACTAAATAAATTATAAAATAAACATAAACCCTAAAACTTAATAAACCTAAAACTAAACCTAAACCCTAAGAATGAGAAAAACCTTGATGGCAGGAACATCACCGTTAACCAAGCTCATTCTATATCTGATAGTGGAGACAAAGGCAGAGACGGTGGTTATCGCAGTGGTGGTGGGGGATCTAGAGTTTCTGGTGGATATGAAGGTGGTGGTCAGAGTAGTGGTCATTATGGAGGCGGGAGGAGCGACGAGGTTACAACCATGGTGATGGCAGAGGGAGAGATAAAGGATATGATGGTGGATCCCTCTACTCGAGAGGCTAGGGTGGTTCTGATGGGAACTAGAGAAACTAAAGAATGATTGATCTGATCTAATACTTATGAAACTGTGTCTTTACAATAGAGACAATTATAGTTATCCGAGGTTTTTAATTTGATCTATGCATGCTCATTTTTATCTATGTCACCACTTGTGTTTTAGAAAACTTACTGTGTTACTTAGTTGATGAAATTGAAAAGATGAAATGTTGAATCTGAATTTGTTCTCTGTTTAAAAAAAAATATCAACCAAAAACCCTAAACCCTAAACTAAAACCTAAACCCTAAAACTAAAAGCTCAACCCAACAATTTGTTAGAGCCTTTGGTTGGGACTTTTAGGTTTGTCTTAGATTACCTTTGCGGCTTATTTTCCTTGAGTTGATGGTTTCATTTTGAGTTATTTAGTCATTTATGGTTACTCATCGTGGTTTGGCTTGGTGGGCTTCTTGGGTCTTTGGCTTGAGGGCTCCTATCTTGGTTTTGTTGGTTGTTTCTCTATTAATTAGCATTGTTCAAGTGCTAGCTAATGGCTAGTTTTAGTTTTCCTTAGTTTGGAGCTTGGATGGGTATCTGGTTAGTGGCTTTTTTGTTCTAAATTTTTCTAGCCTCTTTCTAGGTTATTGTGATTAATCTATTGTGTTTTTTTGGTTGTTTGGTTTGTTCTTTCTTTCGGTTGCTTTTGTTTAATGGTGCTAGATCTAGAACTCTATGGACTTTTGGCCTTAGATGTTTTCTTGTATTAGGTATGCTGGCTATGATGTCTTTGATGTTACTAACCTCTTCTCTCTGGTTGGTAGCATTACATATGATTGTAACACTTGTTTATGAAGTTTGGATGCTCATATTTATTATTGACCCTTGAGATGATCCTAATTGAGCCTGCATCTTCTCTTTCTAAGGTCTCTCCTTTTCCTCTTTTTATTCTTATCCTTTTTAGCTATGACTTTTGCCTTCATAGTGTTTTGCAATTTCATTTCTGAGGTTAGAACTTTAGAGGAATGGTCATTCTCGGTCAACCCAAGGGATGTTGTTGTGGATCTTGCTTATCTTACTTTCTCAAAGGAATCATGAACTGCTACTGACTCATCCTTTTACTATTTTCAAGATTTGTTTTAGTCTTACTCATTGCCTTTTTTTGTGATGCTTTTTAGGTGCTATATTTGCTGCTTTATCCTTATCTTTTTCAAATGTACTTAGATGGGGGTTTAACTCTATAAGTTTCTTGTAGCTTTGAGAGCAATAAAATTTTAGAGCTTTACCCTTTTTAAGGATATTATATATTTTCCTTTTATGGTAATAAAATTCTAACTTTCCCCAAAATAAAACCCTAAACCCTAAACCCTAAACAACCTTAAACCCTAAAACCCTAAACCCTAAACACTAAACCCTAAACCAAACCCTAAATCCTAAACACTAAACCCTAAACCCTAAACCCTAAACTCTAAAACTCTAAACCCTAAACCCTAAACTAACCTTAAACCCTAAAGCCTAAAGACTGAACCCTAAACCCTAAACCCTAAACCCCAACCATAAAACCATTAAAGCATAAAACCAAAAATCCTAAACCTTAAACCTTAAACCCTAACCCTTAACCATAAACCTTAAACCCAAAACATTAAACTAAACATAAAGAAACTAAATAAATTAAAAAATAAACCTAAACCCTAAAACCTAATAAACCTAAACCTTTAGAATGGGATGAACCTTGATAGTAGGAACATCACGTCAACCAGGCTCAGTTTAGATGTAACGGTGGAGGTGAAGGTGGAGACGACTATTATGGCAGTGGTGGTGGGGGATCTAGAGGTGCTGGTGAATATGGAGGTGGTGGTCTAGACAGTGGTGTTTATGGAGGCGAGATGAGCGATGGAGGTTACAACCGTGGTGGTGGTAGATGGAGAGATCGAGGATGTGATGTTTGATCCCACTACTAGAGAGGCCAGGGTGGTTCTGATGGAAATTAGAGAAATTGAAGAATGGCCAATCCGATATACTACTTATGAAATGTGTCTTTACTGTAGGTACGGTTCTAGTTATTTAGGATTTTTAATTTGCCCTAGGGGATCTCATTTTTTATCTATGCCGTCGCTTGTGTCCTTGATAACTTGGTATGTTACTTGGTTCATGAAATCGAAAAGAAAAAATGTTGAGTCTAAATTTTTTCTTTGTTAAAAAAACTAAAAACCCTAAACACTAAACCTACATATGTAAACCCTAAACCCTAAACCCTAAACCTAAAACCCTAAACCCTAAATCCCAAACCCTAAACCCTAAACCCTAAACCCTAAACCCCTAAATCCTAAACCCTAAACCCTAAAACCCTAAACCCCAAAACCCCAAACCCTAAACCCTAAACCCTAAACCCTAAACTCTAAACCCTAAACCCTAAACCCTAAAAACCTAAAAAAATCTAAACCTAAACTAAATAAAACCTAAAAATAAAATAAATAAAAACCATAAATCTAAGTAAAATAAAAACCTAAAGTAAAACCTAAACCTAAACATAAACCTAAAAATAAAATAAAATAAAAATAAAAAATAAAATAAAATAAAATAAATAAAAACCTAAACTAAACTAAAAACTAAAATAAACGTATGAATAAAAAGCATAATTAAAATAAAAACTAAATGAAACATAAAATAAAATAAACATATAATAAAAACCAAAACCTAAAAAAAGAAACCTTAAAATAAAATCTAAACCCTAAATTAAAAAAAAAACATAAACCAAAAATAAAAAAAATAAAGAAAATAAAATAAACATAAACCTTAACTTAAATAAACTAAACTA
The DNA here is from genome assembly GCA_021442155.1 of Cymbidium sinense. Lineage (NCBI taxonomy): Eukaryota > Viridiplantae > Streptophyta > Magnoliopsida > Asparagales > Orchidaceae > Cymbidium > Cymbidium sinense. The sequence continues at coordinate 370,618,896 of CM038214.1, read as the reverse complement.
AAATAAATAAAACCTAAACCTAAACTTAAACTAAATAAAATAAAATAAACTAAAAATAAACCTAAGATAAAAAAACCTAAAAATAAACCTAAAATAAAAACCTAAAACTTAAACCTAAGAAAATTAAATAAAAATAAAACTCAAATAAACTTAAACCTAAACTTAAACTTATAAAATAAACTAAAAATAACCATAAACTAAAATACATAAAATAAACTAAAACAAAAAAAAATAAACCTAAATAAAAATAAAGAATAAAATAAAATAAATAAATAAAAATAAACTAAATAAACCTAAAACCTATCGGTTTACTTAATTTAAAAGAAAACCCATAAACCCTAAATCCTAAACCCTAAACCCTAAACTTACAACTCTAAACCCTAAACCCTAAACCCTAACCCTAAATGCATAAACACTATAACCCTAAAGAATAAACCCTAAACCCTAAATCCTAACCCTAAACCCTAAAAGATAAACCTTAAACCTAAACCTAAAGTTACTAAATAAATTAGAAAATAAACTTAAACCTTAAAACCTAATAAACCAAAACATAAACCTAAACCCTAAGAATGGTATCTCTTTCTGATGTGGTAAGGATTATTTCTACTTTGTACTGTTGAGATTTAGTTGCCCTCGGGTTTTGATGGCTCTCTCTTCATGTTGGTCTCTTGCTGTGTTGGTTTTACGATGGCCTGGTGATTGGCAGGCTTCGGAGCTTGTTTGTTTGCCTTTTTCCCTAGCCTCTTTTTTTCATGTGAGGGTTTATTGGCTAGTGGTTGCTTGAAGGCTATGGTTTTTTCTAGCTTTTTGCTTTTGGTTTTTGCTATCTAGTGTCATGATTATTGGTTGAGCTTGCCATGGATTTGTTCTTTCTGGTGACTTACTCCCTCGAGTTACCTTCCATCTAGTTTTTTTCCTCTTTTTTGGTGGTCTTTTTGAAGTTTTTTTTGTGCTATTTTCCTGTTGGCTGGATGGCCCATTGGCTTGTCATTTCTTTCTATTATGGGATAAACCTGTATGTGGGTTTGGTTGTTCTTGGCTCTATTGCTATTTCTAATGATTCTTGCTGCTATGTTTGGCTGGGTGTCCTTGATGGCTAGCTGCAGTTGTGATGTTGGTTGGTGGATCTGCAAAAGTTTTGGTTCTTTACCTTTTGTCTTTGTTTATTTTGGGTGGCTTTGATGGTGGTTGTTTCTTAGCTACTATCTTGTTTGGTTGGTTTCTTTGCTCTAGTTTGGGTAGGTGTTTAGTCGGTTAGTTACCTATTTAATCTTCATGGTAAATACTGGAACTTGGCTAGGTCTTGGTTGTTGGCTATTTGGTTTAATTAAGGTAAGTTGGCTATGATGGCTGGGATGTTTCTCTTATTATCTTTTTGGCTAGTAGCACCGTATGTGATTGTAACCGTTCTTTTGAAGTTTGGATGCTCACATATCCTGTTGCCCCTTGAGATGAATGTGACTGTGCTTGAACCTTATCTAAGATTTTTATCATTTTTGTTCCTTTTGTGTGCATAGCTTGTCCTTATTTCTAGATGATTTTCTCTATCAGAAGTTCTTTGTAGGTTTGTGGCTTGTTTTGGGGCTTTAGGTGGTTTATGCATCTCTTAGAAGATTTCAAGATATAGATGTCTTTAGCTACCCTTTTTTTTGAATTCTGTGCTATTTCTTTCTTAGTTTTTGTCTTTACTTTCTTTTGCTTTGGTTTTCTTGTAATAGGTTTGGGATTTATCACTTTAGGCTAATTGTAGCTCTTTGAGTAGTTGTTTAGAGATTTATCCCCTTTAAGGACCTTGTATCCCTTTCTTTTTGGCTATAAAATTCTCCCACTTTTCATTAAAAGAAACCCTAAGAATTGGAAAAACCTTGACAACAGGAACATCAAAGGCAGACACGGTAATTATTGCAGTGGTGGTTGTGGGATCTAGAGGTGTCGATGGATACGAAGGTGGTGGTCGGAGCAGTGGTTTGGAATGGAGGTGGGATGAGCAATGAAGGTTACATCAGTGGTGGTGGAGGAGTGAGAGATTAGGAATATGATGGTGGATCCCGCTACTTGAGAGGCCGGGGTGGTTTTGATGGGAACTAGAGAAACTAAAAAATGACTGATCTGATATGCTAGTTATGGAAATGTGGCTTTACAATAGAGATGATTCTAATTATCTAGGCTTTTTAATTTTCTCTATGCGTGCACATTTTTTATCAATGTCATTGCTTCTGTCTTAGAAAACTTAGTGTGTTACTTGGTTGATGAATACGAAAAGAAGAAATGTTGAATACAAATTTATTCTCAATTAAAAATAATTAACAAAAAACTATATATCCTAAACTAAAAGCTAAACCCCAAACCTAAACCTAAACCCTAAACCATAAATCCTAAACCCTAAAAACCCTAAACCCTATACCCAAAATACTAAACCCTAAAACCCTAAACCCTAAACCCTAAACCATAAACCCTAAAACTTAAACCCTCAACCTTAAACCCAAAACCCAAGAAAAAACCCTAAATCCTAAATCCAAAACCCTAAAAAGATTAAAAACTTAAACCTCAACTAAATAAAACCTAAAAATAAAATAAATAAAGAAACCTAAACCATAATAAAATAAAATAAAAACCTAAACTAAAACATAAACTTAAACCTAAACCTAAACCTAAACCTAAAAGATAATAAAATAAAAAATAAAAACTAAAATAAAATAAAATAAATTAAAACCTAAACTAAACTAAAAAAGAAAATACCTAAATAAAATAAATACTATACCTATAATAAAAATAAAATAAACCTAAAAAAAATCTAAAAAGTAATAAAACATGAAACCTATATCCTAAACTAAAAAAAAAAACCTAAAATAAAAATAAGATAAACCTAAACCTAAACTAAAATAAATTAAACTAAAATAAATAAAACGTGAACCTAAACCTAAACCTAAACTAAATAAAATAAAATAAAATAAACTAAAAATAAACCTAAACATAAATTAAAAAATAAAACCTAAAAATATATCAAAAATAAAAACCTAAAACATCAACTTAAAAAAAATAAAATAAAAACATAAACCTAAATCTAAAAGTAAAAAATAAAACCAAAACCTAAAAAATAAAATTATAATAAAACTAAACTAAAAAATAAACCTAAACCTAAGCCAAAACCTAAGAAATAAACTAAAAAAACCTAAACTAAAATAAGTAAACCTAAAATAAATAAAATAAACTAAATAAAAATAAAGTTGAAGCTAAATAAAAAAACTAAATTAGCTAAATAAACCTAAACCTAACCCTAATCTTTAAACCCTAAACCTACAACCCTAAACCCTAAACCCTAAATCCTAAACCCTAAACCCTAAACCATCAACCCGTAACCCAAACCCGAAACCCTAAACCCTAAACCTTGAACCCTAAACCCTAAAACATCAATTCCTATACCTTAAACCCTAAACTAACCCTAAACCCTAAGCTAACCCTAAACCCTAAACACCATAAACCTTAAAGCCTAAACACTAAACCCTAAACTCTAAACCCTAATCTCTAACCCCTAACCCTAAAACCTAAACCCTAAAACCCTAAACCCTAAACTCTAAACCTTAAACCCTAAACCCTAATCCTAAACCCTAACCCTAAACCCTAAACCCTGAACCCTAAAGGCTAAACCTAAACCTAAAAAAACTAAATAAATAAAAAAATAAATGTAAACCCTAAAACCTAATACTCTAAAACCTAAATTTAAATCTAAATCTTAATAATGGGCAGTACCTTGACGATAGGAACTTCAGTGTCAACTAGGCTCAGTCTAGATTTAGAGTTGCAGGCAAAGTTGGAGGCGACAATTATCATTGTGGTGGTGTGAGATTTGGAGGTGTTGATGGATTTGGAGGTGGTGGTCGGAGCTATGGTTGTTATGGAGGTGGGAGGAGCGACGGAGATTACAATTGTGGTGGTGGCAGAGAGATAAATTGGGGATATGATGGCTAATCCCACTGCTCGAGAGGTGGTGGTGATTTTGATGGGAATTGGAGAAATTGAAGAATGGTCGATCCAATCTGCTGCTTATGGAACTATGTCTTTATAGTAGAGATAGTTTTAGTTATCTATGGTTTTTGATTTGCTCTATGCGTGATCATTTTTTATCTATGTCATCGATTGTGTCTTAGAAAACTTGGTGTGCTACTTGGTTGGTGAAATTAAAAAGAAAAAATGTTGAATATTAATTTATTCTCTGTTAAAAAAAACCTTAAACCCTAAACCCTAAACTAAAACCTAAATCCTAAACTTAAAACATAAACCCTAAACCCTAAACCCTAAAACTATAAACCCTAAACACTAAACCCTAAACATTAAACCCTAAACCTTAAACCCTAAAACCCTAAACCATAAACCCTAAATACTAAACCCAAAACCCTAAATCCTAAAATATTAAACCTAAACCTTAAACCTAAACCCAAACCCCTAAACCTAAACCTAAACTAAAACTAAACCAAACCTAAATCAAACCAAACTATAAACCTTAAAACACAACCTAAACTTTAACCTAAACCCTAAACTAAACACCAAACTAAACCTAAAATTAAACCTAACTAAACACTAACTAACCTAAACTTAAACCTAAACCTAAATCAAACCCTAAATTAAACTTACTAAACCCTAAACCCTAAACCTAAACTTGAGCCTAAACCTAAACCTAAACCTAAACCTAAATAATAAACCTAAACCTAAATGTAAACTAAACCCTAAATCCTAAAGAATAAAGCTAAACCATAAACTTAAACTAAACCTAAACTAACTAAACTAAAACCTAAACTAAACTTAAACTAAACTAAACTTAAAGTTAAATATAAACCTAAATATAAACCTAAACCTAACTAAATAAACTTAGCTCTAAACTTAAATCCTAAACAACCTAAACTTACACCTAAACCCTAAACAAAACTTAAACTTAAACTAAATTTAAACTTAAACTCTAAATCTAAACTCCTAAACATAAACTCTAAACTTAACTTAAACTTAAATAAATCTTAAATAAAACTTAAACTATAACATCCTAAATAAACTTAAACCTTAAACCTAAACTTAAATATAATCCTTAAATCAAATTCTAACCTTTTAAACCCTAACTAAAACCTAAACTTATACTAACCTAAACCTAACCTAACCTAAACTCTAAACACTAAACCCTAAACCCTAAACCTAAACCTAAACCTAAACTAATTTTAAACCCTAAACCTAAACTAAACCCTAAATCTAAAACTTAAAACTAGCCATAAACTAAAACTCTAAACCTAAACTAAACCCTAAAACCCCAAACCCTAAACCCTAAGCTCTAAACCCTAAACCCTGAAAACCTAAAAACCTAAACCTAAACTAAATAAAACCTAAAAGTAAAATAAATAAAAAAAATCTAAACCTAAATAAAATAAAAAACCTAAACTAAAACATAACCTTAAAACTAAAATTAAAACTAAACCATAAAATAATATAAAATAAAAAATAAAAACTAGACTGAAATAAAATAAATAGAAACCTAAACGAAACTAAAAAATAAAATAAACCTAAAAATAAAAAGAACTGAATAAAATAAGAACTAAACCTAAAATAAACATTAATAACACCTAAAATAAAATAAAATAAAAACTAAAAAAAACCTAAACATAAAATGTAAACCTGCATTAAAACAAACCTAAACCTAAAATAAAAATAAAATAAATAAAATAAAATAAACTAAACTAAAATAAATAAACTAAACCTAAACTTAAAATAAACTAAACCTAAACCTAAACCAAAACCAAAACCTAAACTAAATAATTTAAAATAAACTAAAAATAAATATAAACCTAAAATAAAAAATAAAACCTAAAAATAAAACTAAAATAAAAACCTAAATCCTAAACTAAAAAAATAAAATAAAAGCCTAAACCTAAACCTAAAATAAAAAATAAAAGCTAAACCTAAAAAAATTAAATAAAAATAAAACTAAACTAAAAAATAAACATAAACCTAAACCTAAACTTTAAAAATAAACTAAAACAAAAATACCTAAACGAAACTAAATAAATTTAAAATAAATAAACTAAACTAAGTAGAAACAAAAATGAACCTAAATAAAAATAAAATAATAAAAGAAAGTAAAATAAATAAGAAATTAACTAAATAAACCTAAACTTAATGATTAAGTTAATTTTAAAAAAAAATTAAAAATAAAGAAATAAAAACCCAAAACCCAAAACCCTAAGTCTAAACCCTAAAAACCCTAAACCCTAAACCTTAAACTCTAAACCTTAAACCCTAAATAACCCAAACCATAAAACCCTAAACCCTAAACCTAACCCTAAACCCAAACCCTAAACCCTAAACCCTAAACCTTAAACCTAAACACTAAGCCCTATACCCTAAAACTCTAAACCCTAAACCCTAAACCTAAATTAACCTAAACCCTAAGCTATCCCTAAACCCTAAACCCTATGTCCTAAAAACCCTAAAGCCTAAAGCATAAAAACTATACCTTAAACCCTAAACCCTAAACCCTAACCCTAAAACCTAAACCATAACCCTATTGGAAGTGCTGGTGGATATGATGGTGGATATGGAGGCGGTGGTTATGGAGGCAAGATCTAGAGGTGCTGATGGATCTAGTGGAGCTAATGGTTATGGAGATGATAGTTATGGAGGCTGGATGAGCGATAGAGGTTAAAACTATAATGGTGGTGGAGGGATAGATCAAGGATATGATGGAGGATCTCGCTACTCCTGAGGCAAAGGTATGATTGGAATGAAAGAAACTAAAGAATGGTCGATCCGATCTGCTGCATATGGAATTGTCTATTTACATTAGAGATGATTCTAGTTATCTAGGGTATTTGATCTGCTTTATGCGTGCTCATTTTTTATGTATGTCATCGCTTGTATCTTAAAAACTTGTGTTACTTGGTTGATGAAATTGAAAAAAAAAGAAATCTGAATCTTTATTATTAAAAAAAAAATTTAAACCCTAAATCAAAACCTAAACCCAAAAAACAAACCTAAATACAAAAACCCTAAACCCAAACCCTAAACCCACATTCCTTAAAATAAACCCTGACCCTAAAACCATAAACATAAACCCTAAACCCAACCCTAAACCCCAAAACTACCACTAAACCCTAAATCCTAAAACCTAAACCATAAACAAAAAATGTTAAATCTGATAATACCCAAACATAAAATAAAAAAATAAAAAACCTAATAAAATAAAATAAAACTAGATAAAAAAACCTAAAATAAATCTAAATAAAATAAAAAATAATAAAAAAATAAAAACCTAAACTAAAATTAGCAAAAAAATAAACCTAAAAGCTAAAATAAATTAAATAAAATAAATAAAACCTAAACCTATAATAAACTAAATAAAAAAAAATAAACTAAAATAAACCTAAAACTAAAAAATAAAACCAAAATAAAAAATAAAACCTAACCAAAATATAAACCAAAACATAGACATAAAAATAAAAAATAAAACCTAAACCTAAAAATATAATAAAAATAAAACTAAACTAAAAAATGCATAAACTTACACTTAAACCTATAGAATAAACTAATATGAAAAGGATAATCTAACACAAATAAACCTAAACCTAAATAAAAATAAAAATAAATAAAAATAAAATAATAAATTAAAATAAATGAAACTTAAAAAATAAATTAAATAAATCTAAACCTACTAGCTTATTTAATTTTAAGAAAACCTAAAACTAAAACTCTAAATCCAAAATCCAAAACCTAAAATACCTAAACCAAAACCTACTGAAAAATATGCCCTAAAATCTAAATAAAAAACCTAAAACCCTAAACCATAAACCCAAAACCTGAGCCAAACCACCATGACCACTAAAATCCTAGGCCCTAATTATAAATTAAACCCTAAACCTAAACCCTAAACCTAGGCCCTAAACCATGAGACTAAACATTGGACACCATAGGCCCCAGAAACTGGCCAAGAAGTAATCCTAAACCCTGAAAAATCTTGAATGACTTTAAAACCTACCTTAAACTAAATCAGAACTAAACCTAGCCACTAACTAGGCCCTAAACCCTAAACCCTAGGCCCCAAACCCCAAACCCTAAATCTAAACCCTAAACCTAAACCTAGGCCCTGACCCTAAACCTAAACCACTAAAAACCCTAACCAGACCATAAACCTTAAACCCTAAACTAAACCTAAAATCTAAAACCTAAACTAAATAAAAAATAAAATAATAAAAAACCTAAACCTAAAATAAAAATAAAATAAATACTAAATTAAAAAAAAAACCTAAAAATAAAATAAATTTAAAATAAAATTAAAGTAAATATAATAAATAAAAACTTAACCTAACTAAATAATAAAATAAACATAAAATAAAAACTAAATAAAATAAATAATAAAGTAAAATAAAAAATATAATAAACTAAATAAATTAAATAAAACCTAAACTAAAATAAACCTAAAAATAAATAAAATAAACCTAAAATAAAATAAAAAAAATAAACCTAAAATACTAAAATAAAATAAATATAAAAAAATAACTAATAAATAAATAAAACCAAATAAACTTAAAATAAACCTAAACCTATAAATAAAAAAAATAAAATAAACTAACCTAAATAAATAAACTAAATAAACTAAAACCTAAAAAAAAAATATAAAAACTAAAAATAAAAAAACTTAAATAAAAATAAAATACTAAAAATAAACTATAAAAAAAAACTAAAAAACCTAAAATAAATAAACCTAAATAAAATAACTAAACTAATAAAAATAAAAATAAACTAAAATAAAAAAATATAAACTAAAATAAAAATAAATAAACTATACCAAAATAATGGTTTTAATAAAGAAAAACCCAAATAAACCTAAAAATAAAATAAAATAAACTAAACCTAAAATAAAACCCTAAAATAAAAACCATCTAAAAAAATAAAAAACTAAAATAAAAACCCTAAACCCTATAAAAAAATAAAATAAATAAATATAAACCTAAACCTAACTTCTAAAAAACAACAAAATACTAACCCTACTAAAACCACTCCAAACCTAAACTCTAAAACCTAATAAAATCTAAAAAACTAAACCCTAACCTAAACCCTAAACTATAAACAACCCTACCTAAAACCAAAAAACTACCCTAACCCTAAACCAACCAAACTAAACTAAACTAAATTAAAAATAAACCAATAAACTTAAACCTAAATAATATAAACCTTGACTCACTAAAGCTATAATGGTGGAGAAGGAGGAACAATTACTAGTGGTGGCATAAACTATGGATATGGAGGTGGTGGTAGTAGTGGTGGTTATGGAGGTGGGAGGGCGATGGAGGTTACGTGGTGGTGGAGGGAGAGATCATGGATATGATGGTGGATCCCTAGAGGTGGTGGTGATTTTGAGAATTAGAAATTAAAGAACTTATCGCTTACAAACTGTCTTTAAGATATGGTTCTAGTTATTTAGGTTTGATTTGCTCTATGTGTGCTCATTTTTTATCTATGTTGTCTCTTGTGTCTTAGAGAACTTGTGTGTTACTTGGATGAAATTAAAGAAGAAATATTGAATATGAATTTGTTCTATTAAAAAAAATAAAAATAAACCTAAACTAAAACTTGAACCCTAAACCTAAACCTAAACCATAAAAACTAAACCCTAAACCATAAAAAAATAAAAATATAAAAAAATAAAATAAAACCAAACCCTAAATGGTAAACCTAAAAACTAAACCTTCACCATAAACCCTAAAAAACTAAACCCACAAACCCTAAAAAACTAATAAACATGACTAAACTAATAAAACTAAAACTAATAAATAATAAACTAAACTAATAATAATAATTAACAAAAAAAATAAATAAACAAAATAAAACTACTAAAACTAACTAAACTAAACTAAATAATAAAAAAAACTAATAAACTATAATAAAAAAAAAAAACCAACAAAAGTAATAAACAAATTAATAACTAAATTAAACATAAACAAAGAACTAAATAACTAACTAAAATAACTAAAATAAATAAAATAAATAATAACCAAAATAACTAATAAATGAACTAAACTAAAATAATAAATAAAAATAATAATATAACTATTAATAAACTAAACCCTAAACATAACTTAATAAAATAACTAACTAATAATAAAACTAAACCCAATAACTAAACTAAAATAAAGCCAAAAACTAATAAAACTAAGTAAATAACTAATAAATAACTAATAATATAACTAAAAACTAAACTAAAATGATTAACTAATTAATCTAATAATAAACTAATTAAAATAATAACTAAAAAATAATAAAACTAAAAAAAACTAATTCACTAAAATTAAATAACTAATACAATAACACTAATTGATAAACTAATAATAAACTAAACTAAATAAACTAATAACTAAACTAATAAAATAATAATAATAAACTAAATAATAAATAAATCCTAAATAAATAAATAAAACCTAATAATAATTAACAAACATAATAAATAATAATAATGACTAATAAAACTTACTAAACTAATAAACTAAGAAACTATATAATAAAATAAACTAAACTAAGAAAACTAATAATAACTTAAAACACTAAATAATAACTAATAACATAAAACTAATGAACTAAACTAATAATAATAATAAACTAAATAATAAATAACTAAAACAAAATAAAAGTAAATAATAAACTAACTAAACTAATAAATAATAATACTAAATAAACTAACTAATAAACTAATAATAATAAAACTAAATAAATAACTAATACTAAAATTAACAAAACTAAAATAATAATAATAATAATAATAATAAATAATATAATAATAATAATAATAATAATAATAATAATAATAATATAATAATATAATAATAATAATAATAATAATAAAATAATAATAAACTAAAAAAATTATTAAAAGTAATAATAATAAACTAATTATAAAACTAATGTAAAAGTAAAACTAATAAACTAAATAAACTAATAATAATAACTAATAGTAATTAAAAAACTAATAAACTAATAATAAACTAAAATAAAACTAATAATAAAACTAAAAAACTAAATAATAAAACTAAAAAACTAATAACTAATAAAACTAAAACTAATAAAAAACTAAATAAAACTAATAATAAATAACTAATAACTAATAACTAATATACTAATAACTAATAAACTAAATAATAAACAAACTAATAAAATAAACTAATAATAATAAACTAATAAACTAACTAACTAAATGAAATAAGAATAATAAACAATAATAATAAAATAACTAACTAACTAAACTAATAAACTAATAATAAAACTAACTAATAAATAACAAAATAATTAAATAAACCAAAATAATAAACCAAAAACTAAATAATAATAATAAACTATAATAATAAACATATCTAATAATAATAATAATAAACTAAAGAAAAAAAACTAAAAACAAAACTAATAATAATAAAACCAAAAACTAATAATAATAATAAATAATAAAATATAATAAAAATAAATAATCTAAACTAAAAACTTAATAATAATAAACTAATATAAACCCATAACTAATAATAAAATGATAATAAAATAAACTAATAAATAACTAACAAACTAAACTAATAAACTAAAATTAATAAAAGTAACTAAAACTAAAAAATAATAAAACCATATAAATAATAATAATAATAATAACTAATAATAATAACTAATAATAATAAAATAAACTAAGATAAACAAAACCCCAATAAACAAATAAACTAAATAAACTAATAAACTAAACCACTCTATAAACTAAGATAAAATAATATTAACTAAAACTAAAACTAATAAAACTAAACTAATAACTTAAAACTAAACTAACTAAACTTAACATAAAATAATAATAATAACTAAAAATAATAAAAGCTAATAATAACTAATAAACACTAAACCTAAAACTAAACTAAATTAATAAACCTATTATTGGGTGATTGAGATCTCTCATGTTCTTGGTGAGTTTTGAGCACTTTCTCTCTTGGATTCCCTATTAATGGCCAATCTCAACTATTCTTTATCATGTTTGTGACTCATGGTGTCGACTTCTTCAAATCCATGGGGTAAATCCCATGTCTTAATGGATCTAATTATCAAATTTTGGGTAATCCACTAAATTACCTATTACTAAATCTTTCAAAAGGGCTTTTGGTAGTAAAATTCCTCCACCTCCTTTGAATTTTCTTCATATGACTTTTAAAGGTACTCTGACATCTATGATTTTAGATGAGGATATTGAATGATTAGTTGAGCCTTTTTCTTTTTATTTGATTGGAAAGTTTTCAATCAAATGGCTAAAGATGGATAATATTTGTTCTTTTTTTTCATAGCTTAAATTTATCGGTTCTTTTCTATTAGGTGATTGATGCAAGGCATGTTTTGATTAAACTTTCTAATGACCTTGATTAGAAGAATTTTTCTAGGCATTCTTACTATGTTTTTAATTATCAAACTATAAAATGGACCCTATGTTTGATGTTAATGAAGAGTCTCCATTGTTCCCATTTGGATTTTATACTAACATTCATCTATTTAATCATTAGATTTTTATGCTATTGGTTTAATTTTGGTCAACCTTTAGTTGATCAAGCAACAACTTCTTCTAGGCTATGTTGCTAGAACTCTTGTAGAGATTGAAATTACTAAAAAAAATCTGAAAGAAATTTGGTTGGGTTTGAAGAAATGTGGTTATTTTTTTAAAAGTTGTTTTGAGAACTTTCCCATTTTTGTAATCATTGTAAGATTCATGGGCATGAAATTTTTTGAATGCTTTATTACTCATCCCTCTCTTAGAGAAAATTGCGGTAAGAATTCAATTGTTGAAAAATTGATGATTCTCTCAAGTTGGATAAAGGAAAATCTAGTTTTCAAAATTTTGATGTTTTCCAAAGATTTTGAATCTTCTAAAAAGTTTTACTATTAATGATTTTGAAAAAGGTAATTTTGATTTTGAAAAGTTTAATAATCATCTGTGTTTCTTTTGATGATTCTCTTAAGGGAAGACTTTAGAGGCTATGGTTAATTATAATGGTTTGGATGTTGCATAAGTCCTTTCATGATGATGGTTTGAATATTGTTGATGCTAACACCATTTCTTCCAATCGGTTGGATGTTGTTTCTCTTTCTCCTATGTTTTCTTTAGATCTTGGGAAAGAGACTATTTCTTTGCTTTCTTTGATTAAGAATGGTGGTGAAAAGAATGTTCTTATTTCTAATATTTTGACTTATGGTCCTAACAATCTTGTTAATATTGGTGATCCTTCTTTTAAAAAATAAAATTTAGATACCTCTGATAATTTTCTCATTTTGAATAGTTATGTTTCAATTTAAAATGATGATTTTTCTATGGCTAGTAATTATGATTAGAATTTTGGTAATATGCTATGTGTTTTTATGGGATTTAAATTTTATTTAAATCCCTTACATGAGATTGTATTGAAAATATGGATTATGCTTCTCTTACTTCTTTTAGTGAAGAAAGGGAGGGACTCTTGATTTTGTTGGAAAGTAAAATATTGATAATTGTCTTCTTAATAAAGCTATTCTTGCTCCTTCACCATTCTAAAATGCATACTATTTTGATTTTCCTTTGTCTATTATTGTGGATGATTTTGAATTCTCTTCTTTGAAATTGATTCTCGATCCTATGCCTTTTATAATATCTTGATTCATTTTGAAAGGAGATTTTTTGGAGAAAGGACATGGTTATAAATTATTTAAAAGAAGAAAAAGAAAAAAGTGTTGATTTATGCCCCTCCTTGGTGAGGGTTACTCATTTCTTTATTTGGTTTTGCTTGGTTTTTTTTTGATGGCTTGCTTTCTTTGGTTGGTGATTTTTCTCTTTGTTGGTAGCTGGTATTTGGGCTTTTTCCTTGTTATTGGGTTGTCCCTTGTTGGTTTTTCTGTTTCTTATTTCTTTTTGGTTCTTCTTTTTTTGTTGTTGGTTTCTTCTCTTGTTTCTTGGGCTATTTCTTGGGTGCTCTAATGTATTACTCTTTAGTATTTTTTTTCCTTTAGTTGGTGCCTTGGTGGCTTTGGATTGGTGTTGTTGTGGGCTCTGTTGGCTTTGTTCTATGGTGGCTTTGGATTATTGTTGTTCTGGGATCTATTGGCTTTGACTTTGAGGGCTCTTTTCTTTTTTGTTTTTGGGTTGTGAGCTTTTTTCTCTCTCTTTTTTAAGAGGTGTTCATAATTGGTTTTGTTGGGATTTCCTCTATTAATTTTTGCTCTCTCTCTTTCTATTTCCTTAGCTTCACTTTTCTTTGGTTGGGTGGCTATTATGATAGGTTTGTGTTTTCTTTGGTGGGATGGCTATGATGATATGATGGATTTTTTTTGATATTTTGTGGTGACTTTTCCTATTTGTAACTTCTTTGAAGCTACACTTAGGATTTGATGCTCCTCATTATTGTGATTATCCTTCTTCCCTCATATGTGAGCTTTTTTTTTTTCTTTATGTTTTTTGATCTCTTTATGGTGAGATTTCTTATAGGTTGCTTCTCTTTGGTATCTCTTCTTCTTCTTGGAGCTAGAGTCTTGATGGTCTATTTTTTCTTAGATGGTTGGAGTTGTCTTTAGTTGTAGGTAGTAGGTTTCCTTTTCTTATGGATCTTCATCTCTTGAGAGGTTCTTTTGGAACTCCATGGATTCTTCCGCTTTGCTATATTTTGCTTAGTTTTTTAGTTTTGTCTTTATTTTTTTTCTTTATTTCTTTAACTTTGCCAGTCCCAAGTTCGGATGTGAAAAGTTGAGGGTTGCGATAGGTAGTCAACAGCCAGTGTAAAACTTGTCGAAATAATCATGACATGAATCCTTTAAATCATTGTGTTAATGTTAGGGCATCCCTTGGAAGTGATGCTTTGTATGGCTTGAATACAGTGAAAAATGTGCAAGGGCCGTTGCATCGGTGCCCGAGTGTAGTGTTAAATAAGCAAAGGCTCCCACTTTATGGATGGATGTGGGTAAAGAAGTTAGTCCATGAAACTAGAATTAGGTTAGGAACTTGGAATATAGATACTCTTATAGGTAAATTAATGGAATTAATAGATATTATGGTTCATGGAAAGATAAATATTTTATGTGTTCAAGAAACTAAATGGGTTAGGAGAAGACCAAGGAAATTTGATAGTTTAGGTTTTAATCTTTGTTATTCAAGTAGAAGTCAAACTAGAAATGGTGTAGGTGTGATTATAGATAAAAGTTTGAAAGATAATGTTATAAATATTAATAGATGTGGAGATAGAATTATAGCTTTAAAGATTATTGTTGATACTAAGATTATCAATGTTATAAGTGTTTATGCTCCTCAAGTAGGTTTGGATGTATGCTCAAAAGAAAATTTTAGAATGAATTAGGGATTAATACAAAAGAT